>BCJH01000015.1:15536-459016 GCA_001600275.1 Cutaneotrichosporon curvatum | reverse complement strand
CCTCATACCCCGCCAGCTCGTCCACATCAATATGACACGGCACAAGGTCGACACCGACGAACCGCGTCTCCCTCCACTGCAAAGCCTGGGAGATGGGCCACAGTCCGAGCCCCGTTCCGATCTACACCTCGTCAGCAAGCCCCCGCCCAACTCCACTCCACTCACATCAAGGACACTCCCCGGCTCCTCGTCGACAAAGGTATGCCTTCCCCCCGCCTCCTCCCAGAGCGTCTCGTGCACCCGCGCCTCTAGGTCCAGGACATCGCGCTCCCACCCCACGCGGTAGGACGCAGCCACGGTCCGCCCCGCGTCGTCCTGCCACACCCGGCGGCGGCCGCCACTCGCCGCGGTGTCGTACCCCCCCGCCACGCCTGGTCGGGCGAGCGTCGACGCCTCGGACACGCTCGAGGACCGGACAGAGACGCACTGGACCGACGCTGCGTCGCCCTTGCCGTCGTCGTCGGGGAGGACGTCCCACGCGGAAAAGGGCGACATTGCGAATGGTATTATGTCGTCTATGTTTGCGGGACGGCGGTGCCCGAGCCCGTGCCCGTGACCCGACGAGGCGGTGGTGTAGATGCTGGCGGTGCGGCCGGGACTGGTGGTATAGGACGAGGAGTAGCTGTGCGGGGAGACAGCGTCGGGGGTGACGGGCGTGGGCGGGCCCGAGAGCGTGCGGTTGGAGAAGTTGTACAGGCTTACCGGGGGTGGCGGGGCGCGCGAGGAGCCGGAGCCGGAGCCGGGGGAGGGGGAGGGGCCAGTTGAGGGGCCAGTCACTGCCCGCGGGGTGGGGGACCACATGAGCGGCATGGAGGGGTCAGAGGTGCGCGGGGCGCGGCGGCGGTGGTTGGGATTGGGGTTGGGGTTGGGGTTGGGGTTGGGGTTGGGGTTGGGAAGGGGGTTTGGGACGTGGCCGTAGTTGTCTAGTGAGGACGCTGATGTTGATGGGGCTAGACTCGGGGCAAAGGAGGGGAGCGACTGCGAGCCCGGGAGGGGCTGGCTGGGCGATGGCGATGGCGACGCCCCGAGTGATGAGCATGATGGCATGGTAGGCGAGGGCGGCTGCGTTGGCGACTCGGGCATGGCGAGGACAGTCCCGTCAGAGCTGGGGGTGGGGCTCGCTCTCCCTCCAAGCGGTATATGCTGCAGTTCAAACTCGAACTCGCCCGGATCGACATCGACATCTGCGTCGCGCTCGCGACCAACCCCCCCGATGCCCAGGTGGACATGCTCGCGCACCCTGCGCCAGGAGGCGAATCGCGACTTGCTGCGCGGTGCCGACTCCCGAACAATGGCGGGGTCGATGGCGCAGCGTGCGGGTGCGTCTGCGCTTCCGCTTGCGCTTGGACCCCCCAGCCCGCTCGACGAGCCGACCAAAGCACCCCCTCCTTCGACTTCATTGTCCCTCTCCTCCTCCTTCCCCTTGTCTCTGCCTTTACCTCTACTCTCCCTCCCCTTCCCCAGCCCCCACCCCAGCCCCTTCCCCTTCCCCTTGCTCTTCCCTACGCTCGCGCCCGAGCGAACCTTGTGTATCCCCACCCCCACCCCCATCCCACCACGCCCATGCACAGGCCGAAATACCACCTCCCCCCCACCATCAACGCGCGCCTGCTCGCGCTCGCGCTCGCGCTCCTCCCTCTCCTCGTCGAGGACCCGGCGTATACGAGCCTGCCGGTCGGCATCAGGTGTGGAGGGTATACCCCGTGCCCCCCTCCCGCCGCGGGCGTAGACTTTGAGCGTCTGTTTCTGCTTCTGCTTGGCGTTGTCGTCGTCCGTGCGCGGGCGATCGGCGTCTTCCCCGGCCTGGGCTTGGGCTTGGGCTTGGAGCTCGGCATGGGCTCGGAGGAGGCGTTGGCGCTGCTCGTCTTGGGTGGTGCTGCTGCTGCCTGCTGCCTTGCGACCGAGACCACCACGGCCGTAGGCGTGTTGCTGTGGTTTGGGGGTGGGGTTGGGAGTGGGAGTGGGGATGGGTTGGGAAGTGGGTGTGGCATCATCGCTGGGGGTGGTGAATTTCGCTCTTATTCGCCACCTTCCTCGGCTGATGGGTTGCTGACGAGAGCCGTTGTCGCCGTTGTTATCGTTGATGCCGATGTTCTCCTCTGCGTGGGGGTTGCTGGGGGACACTTTGATGAGCGGTGCGTCGTGCCTCATTGTTGCTCGCTGAGCGTGGGTGCTGAGAGGTCAAACTGGGAGTTGGGAGTCGGGCTCATGCGAGGAAGGTGGAAACGGCCGGCTGCCACACTTGATGAGTGACGGGTCGACCGTCCCACTGCTTGGTCTGGGATGACTTGCCTAGAGCAAAGACGAGGTCGGTGGCGATGATGAAGAAGCTTGCAAGCGACGAGCGGGACTGTGAAGGTGGCGCAGTCGCGAGGAAGGTTACAGATAATGCGTACGCCCGCGATATACGAGAATAAGGGTCTGCAGGGAGCACGCCGGAAGACAGCGAGGAAGTCAGACCAAGGGCGCGGGGCGCGAGATGTGCGTGAGCTGTGAGCTGTTCAGTGTTTGTATCTGGCGGCGAGATGGATGAGGTGAGGAAAGTATAACATGGATGAGATGCAGTAGATCAGTCACGCTCAGTCAGTCAGAGACCAAAGATCTGCCACATGCCACAGTGAGCCTGCAGTTTGATACGCCAGTGAGTTCTGTTGATCTGTGATCTCTTGATGGACCGGCCAGAGGTCAGTGCCCATCGTTGCCATGTTTTCTTATCAGCGGTATTGTCGTCGAAAGATGCTTGTCTTATCTGGCTATGTGGCGATCTGATGCGATTTGATGGATATGGAGAAAGGTGTCAGGCATGCACGTGATGAGCCGCTCTCAACGCGTTCGACGCGCCTGAAGACTAGGAACGACGCGATGCTGATAACGAACGCCTCCGAAATGTAGTACGTACGGTCGCGTGACGCCTAATCTGCGTAGTTGGCATGCATTGCAGCACCCGTTGCGTGAAGAAATAGGATGATGGGAGTGCTCAGTGTGATATTCACCTAGAAGGAGCAGATTAGGCTGACGCGGAGTACCACGAGTCAGCGACGAGGAACGATTGGCAGTCGTCGATGTGGCTGGGCGAGGTCACGAGCGAGAGCGGAAGGAGTAGTGAGGGGAAGGTCGATGAGAGAAAGGAGAGGAAGAGCCGTAACAGATGGTGGTCGTCGAGGAGACGAAGAGATGTGACAGACGTGGAGATGGTTTTCTTCACTCACGTCCCCGCGTCACCCGTTTCACGTATCAATGCAACGCCGCCGAGGCATGTGCATCGCCACAGCCGTGATGCGTGATGTGAACACGCAGCAGCACGACAAAACAGCCAAGCGAGGCATGCTAGGCGTGGTTCATCATCCGAAACACAGAGACACCGACTACAGCATGGAACAGCTGTAGCACCGAGGCTGCGGGTGCGTGGGATGCGTTTCAGCAGCTGAGCAGCGGCACAGCCGCAATGCCACTCCTCTGCCACACGCAGTGTGAGCCGCCAGAGCGGCAGAGCGGCAGAGCGGACGGCAGTACCGCGATGCGATCCTGTGTGCGTCGTGTATGCATACCTGCCGTATCTGTCGTCAGTCGTCAGCCCGGGATCGATCGCGCGATCCGGGATGTGTACGTGAGCCGACGCAGACGGCCGTGGCGCGTGGCGGATCACGTACGCCACAGTGTGGCAGATGGACGGTGGACCAGCCGAGTGCTGGCGGTCGACTACGCTGTATGTGTAGTCATACAGCGTACGTGAGCAATGTGGACATGTGGATGTGGGCAGGCTGTGGCTGCATGCTGCACACAGTGAACCGGCTGTACACAATCCGTGCGAACAGATCGAGACTCTGCACATCTGCCATCCCCTCTCCGCTGTGCTCATTATACCCCGGCTGACGGGTGTACACTTGAGCACACGAGTACTCCAAGCTGTATGCCATGACCAGATCAAGCCTCTGCACATGTGCTTTCCTCACTCTGTCTGCTGTGCTCACTCCCTTCCGGCAGGCTGCACACACGAGTGAGCCAGCTGTACGCAAGCCGCGCAGTAGATACTGTAGGAATCCTGTACACAGCAGCCGTGCCCGCTCCATATCCCTTGCTGTCCGCTCCGTTCCCGGCAGTAGCTGCACACATGAGCGATCTACATAGCCAGTCTGAACACGATCTACTGTACACGACCAGATCGAGCCTCTGCATCTGCACTCTCGCTCCGTCGTTCTCCGTCCCCGCCAATGGCTGCACATGAACATCCTAATTGGACTGTACGTAAGCCACTCGTCACGATCTGACTTCCGCTACGCCTGTTGTGCTTGTTCCGTGCTCGCTCAGCTACGCAGGCTATCGGCACACACATAGCAAGCTACAGTAGCCGGACTGTACACCGGATTCCCTCCGTTACACAGTCCGCAAATTGCAAACACGAAGAAGCAGTAGCCAGGCTGAATACTACGCAAGCCACTCGTCAAGACCTGACTCCCGCTACGCCAGGTGTGCTCATTTATGCTTGCTCAGCTACACAGGCTAACGGCTGCACTCATGAGCGAGCTACAGTAGCCGGACGTACACCGAATCTTCTCCGTTACACAGTCCGCAGATTGCAAACACGAACAAGCAGCTAGTCAGGCTGTATACTACGCAAGCCACTCGTCAAGATCTGACTCCCGCTACACCAGCTGTGCTCATTCGTGCTTGCCCAGCCACACCGGCTAACAGCGCACACATGACAGCAGACCATCACATTCGGGCAGTACGCAAGCCACAGCTCAAGAATCCGGATACACCACACTGCTCCGTTTGTCCGCTGTCCGCTTCTCGGCTCGCCACTCCCCGCTGCTCGACGCGGACGCGGAGGCCGACGCGTCGCCGACGGGTACGGGTGTTCGGTGATTCCCCAACCGAGACCAGTCTACGCAGCTTGTTTGTGTACCTGGCCAGAGCGTTTCCGTATCCCTAGGCCGACACTCGCCGCAACACGTGCAGCGTGCAGCGTGCAGTTGCTACTCTGACTCGCGCAACAGCCATGTCTAGCTGGCTAGCTAGCTAGCTAGCTATACATCGTATGGGACTGGCGAGAGCAGGTGACGATCGTGCAGTGAGAAATCGTAATCTCGGGCGTGGGTGGGTCACATGTCCGATTCCAGCGCGGCGAGGTGCCACTCGACACTGGAACTGCCACATGCCTGCCACATGCCTGCCACATGCTGGGGTCAGTCATGCACGCGCAAGCCGCATCTGGGCAGCTGGGCACCTGGAGCTGGCTAATCTCCCGCAACATGCTCCACAGCGCAACAGCCTCTCTCCCAGCTCTAGCGACATCTGCATCCCTGCTACCTGCTACCGTACCGTACAACCAACCGTACGACTAATCGACTGGCTGACACAAACTCCCCGAACCCGAGGCGACAAGCACGAGCGCCGGAGCGCGGCAGGTTAACCTGGCTCGCTCATTGCCCTGGGCCAAGGGGTTCGGTGCCACCCAGGGAGGGCGATTGCAATCCGTCAGGCCGTCAGGAAGGATGGCAGGAAGGACGCAGGATGGAGTACAGGTGCAGGATGCAGGATGCATGCCAATCAGCCAAACGATCAAATGAGCTAGAGCGGTAGTGGAAGTAGTAGCCCAGTGCAAGCGGACCAAGCGACCGCTCAAACAAGCGACAATGCGACGGCGACGAGCACGAGCACGATGCGACGACACGATGCGAAGCGACGGAGTGAGGCGAAGCGACGCGTCACGTAGGGCGTCAGGTGTAGGGCAGGGCAACCCGCCCGAGGCCTGAAGGTCGTTTCATCCCTCGCCAGTAGTAGTGGTCACGGTCACTGTCGGTCAGTCACACACACACAACAACGACAGAACAGACAGTCCACTCTGGTATACTCTGTGCTCTGTGCCCGTGCCCCGTGCTCCCGGAAACTCCGTGATGTCTCCTCACTGCCTTTGACATTCGACTATCTGACACTGACACGCCATGCAAACGCGTTGCGCGTTGCGCCCTCTCACATTCGACACTGACACTGAATTGCACTCTCTATGTACATTGTGTCGTGTCGTGGCAGAACGCGAGCGCGACCGGGCGACGGTTCTCACTCCCACGGTGTATCACGCGTCCGCGTCCATTGTTCATTGCCCGAGGTCTGCCCGCTGCCCGCTGCCCGAGAGGCCGAGATGCAAGATGTTGCACAGCTTGGCTTGGACTTCTGTATGTGTGCTGCGCGGAGTGGCATGTGCATGTGCATGTCCATGAGCATGTGCATGAGCATGTGGCAGTAGCCCGCGGCCCGGTAGCTGGTAGCCCTGTCGTGCGCGATGGGCTGGGCTGGGCAGCTGGGCAGCTGGGCGGACTGCGCTGCACATGCGCTACGTGCGCTATCTGATATGGATCGGCTGGGCTGGACTTGGCTCTCGGCTGTGAGATGAGAGGCCTGCTCACACCGACGAGTCGGCTGAGCAACCTTCCTACCTTCCTACCTTCCTTCCTTCTTCTCATGATCCAGCCCTGGTCGAGCTAGTCGAGTCACAAGCGATGCGCGATGCGCGAGCTTATCGCGCTCTCGTGTCCGGCTGAATGAATGGCGCATGCACAATCTACCCCAACCCTACCAAACTCGCCCGACCCGTGTATTGCCGTAGCGCAGAGCTACTATGAGCTATGAGCATAATCATTCGTTTACTCGTTAGGCAGCCGAGTGGCAGATTGGATTGCAGATTGCAGATTGGCCAGGTGCGATCGCGAGCCCAGTCCAGTCCACCGGGCACCGGGAAGAGTCTACGCATGCAATGGCCTAGCTAGTGCCGATGTTCGGACGCAAACATCCATCGAGCGAGCTGATCTAGAGCTCTAGAGCTCATCTGGATGTGTACACACGGTGGACGGCCGCATGGCCATTGGCCGGGGATTGCGCGAGTAAGCTATAAGCAAATAGCCAGTAAGCAAGCAGGCAAATAGAATAACAGCGCAATGCGAATTATGCGAGCGAGCGATATGCGAAATTAGGCCAGGGTCAAAGGTTGGGACAGGTGCATAACCGTGACCGTAGACGATGCGGGGAGCAGGATAGGATGCAGGATACAGGAAACAGGAGCCAGGAGCACGATGCACGATGCAAACGATGGATGACACACGATGATGACATCGAGTGTGGAGAATGGAGTGTTGTGGGAGGAAGAATACAAAACCCGGCTTGGCGAGGATTAGTCTCGCGGTGTTACATACAAATGCGGTCATGCACAGTCGTCGTGAGAGCGAGTGGGATGTGCTGTGGCTGTCTGCTCGGCTGGCTGCTATGCATGCAGAGAGCTGCAGAGAGAGAGAATGCATTGTCTGTCGTCTGTCACAGCCCAGAGTGACCCGTTGCATCGCTCGCTCGCTCGAGCAGACGACTGCGCAGTAAGGACATGAGACGGGGCCCGGCCTTCTCGGCGGCGGCGGGTGGATCCCACGGATGCTCGGTGCTCACTGCTCGGTGGCACCCAAAGGCAGGCGTAGTCGATTTTTCAAACCAACTTTTTTTCCTTATACCGTGCCCTGAAATACCTGGGCTGCCTGAGATGAAAGGAAGCAAAGGGCGCGTGCGGCGCGCGGCGCGCGACCGTTTTGGACGCGTGCGCCAAAACACAAGGCGGTGCTGGACGATCTGCCATTGGTGCAAGTGGGGGCTGCCATTCAGACCGTCGCGTAACAGAGCGAGCGTGATGGCTCCTTTGGATGCTCAGAGTAAGCCAACACGCCAACAACGCCTCGATCCATGTGTGTGGGAGAGAGAGGAGAGGGAGAGGGAGGAGGATGAATAGCATGTACTGCGCAGAGGGGGGAGGGCTATGCTGCGATGTAGCATGCATGCAGAGAGAGAGAAACAGAGGACACAGACACACACACTCGCACACAGCAGATAGACAGACAGAAACAGAGGGCGTGCGCATGCGATTGCTCGCTCCAACCAGGGGAGAACGAGGAAACCGAATTGCAGGAACGAAACGAGCCCAGCCAGAAGGCAGCGCAGTGAAAGTACTCGAGTGAACACGAGTGAACGCCAACGGACGGACGCGGACGGGCAGGCGGGGGGCATCGGGGCGCGACAGGGGCGCGTGGGGCGGTCTCTTACACAGAGAGAGAGAATGCTCATTTTCCTCTTACTGGCACTGGCTGACTGTGGCTGTGAGTGTGTCCCTTCCCTTCCCCTTCCTGACGCGCGCACTTTCTAGACGTGTCCTTTCCCTGCCCGGCCTCGATTCCTTGCCCCCGCCCGTCGGCCGCCCCCCCTCGTCCCACCCAGTGAGAGAGAGAGAGAGAAGCCCATATCTACCTTCCTTCCCCCGGCCCCTCCGGGCCCTCTCCCCTTCCTCCCATCTCACACCACACAACCCAAACCCATCTTCTCTCTCTCTCTCTTCATCTCTCCATCTCTCTTACTCTTTTATCCACCTTTCCCTCTCCATCTTCTTCTTTCTTCACAACATCCACAACAATGTTCAAGGTCTTCGTCGCTCTCCTTGCTCTCGCCGCCTCGGGCGTCCAGGCTCTCACCGTTGCCACTCCCGTGAGTATCTAGCTCCAGTACAACAACGCTTTGATCATCGTCTTGTTTCTTTTCCGCAGCAGCACTGTCACTATCACTGGCACTGGCATTCTCACCGCCTTTGGCATCAATCTGCACGATCTGCATTCTGCTGCATGCCCCCTCTTCCCCGTTTCTCGCCTTCCTCACTTTCACCTTCCTCGCCTTCCTCGGTTCTACCTTCCTCGCCTTCCCCCACCCACCTTCCTCGCACCCCCCCCCCCCCCTGCATGATCCGCTGCGCAAGCGCACCGCACCAAACACACTCCCGCTAACCAACAGCCCGCTGTCACCCAGTGCCAGCCTACCAAGCTCTCGTGGTCTGAGGGCACCGCTCCCTACTTCGTCTCCATCATCCCCGGTGGCCAGGCCGGTGCCGCCGCCCTCAAGGACTTTGGCCAGCAGCAGGGCAACGAGCTCACCTGGACCGTCGACCTCCCCGCTGGCAGCATGTAAGTGTTTTTTTTCTCATTCCTATAGTGTTACTCTTCTTGGCAGCGGTCGGGTCCCAAGCTCGCTTGCGGCCCGATGACTGCGCAGACGACGACTGCGCGGACTTTTCGAAAAGGCGCCGCCCCGCGTTCCGGCTTTGTGTCTACGTGTCTGTGATCGAGACTATCGCCGTCGTATACGCGCCACCCCCACCCAACCTACCCAACCTACCCCCACACACACAAAATGACGTACACTGCCAAGACACTTTTTGCTGACCACTTCTCAGCACCATCAAGGTCGTTGACAGCACCGGCGAGACCCAGTACTCGTCTCCCATCAACATTGCCGACGGCGCCGACCAGTCGTGCCTGAACGGTGGTGGCAACGGTGGTGCCGCCGCTGGTGGTGCCGCCTCGTCGGACGCCGCCGCTCCCTCGGACGCCGCTCCTTCCGACGCCGCTGCCTCCTCGGCCGCCGCTCCCTCTGACGCTGCCCCCAGCAGCGCCGCCGCTGGCTCCGCCTCGGCTGCCCCCACCTCGGCTGGTGCCGGTGCCTCTGCCTCCAGCGCCGCTGGTGGCGCCGCCTCGGCTGCCCAGTCGGCCGGCTCTGCCGCCAGGTCGGGTGCCTCGTCCGCTGCCTCTGCCGCCCAGTCGGCTGGCAACGCCGCCGGCTCCGCCGCTGCCTCGGCCGCCCCCGGCTCGTCGGCCGCTGGCCTCACCGCCTCGGTCGGTGTTGTCGCCGCCGCCGGTCTCGTTGCCCTCGCGGCCTTCTAAACGAGCTACACCAACAGCCTAGCTTATGGACCTTTATGAGCACCTACGCCCCGCTGAAGCTCCGTTAAACTCTACCTCCCCCAGCTCCCATTTTTACGAGTCTCTCGCTAATCCCTTGCTGTGGCCATGTCATTCTTTCCACTAGACACAGGTCCCGCGCGCCCCCGCGCTGCATGCATATACACGCTCCTTGCGGGTTCTGGCGAGCACTGACAGGGCTGACTCTCGCGTATGACTGACTGGTTCAACGTCTTTCTCTGACTACTGACGTCTGACCTACGCGACGGTTGTGAAGCTTTGCTGACTACACAGGTCCCAGCGTCGCGTCAGCAACGTGCCACCCTCGCTTCATCGATGAAACGCCGTATCGAGGACAGAACTCTGCGTCGCACTGACATGTTTGGTGTTTTCTGCTCACCCTCACCTCTACAAATGGCACAGCGGTCTGTTCGCCTGCTCGCCTGCTCCCTGCTCGCCTGCTCGCCTGCTCCCCGCTCGACTGTCCTCATGCCAACGCGTCGCTATCGAAAATGCAACACCCCGTCGCCTTAACAATCACAGCGTGACGAGGGGCCACGATACGTCGCACTGACACACTCGTCGTTTCGATCTGACACTCGACATCTCTGGATTGCACGACAGTCGACTGCCTACTTTTCTAAACCTGCCCAGGCGCGTGCAGCACACACCACGCCGCTGTCAACACCCCACCCCGTCGTCTAACAATAGAACACCAAGCCCAAGCCGAAACCAAGAGCCAAGCCAGCGTCCCCGCGTCGACCCTCGTATAGTGGACGCATGCGTCGCCCCACTGCCGCGCCACTACCGCGCCAGCCATCGCTTAACAGGTCCAGGTCTGATCTGCATCGTTAGGCGCGTTCCGCGTCGTTCCGCGATCAGACCGCGTCTGTGCGATGTGCAGGGCGATCAGATGAGTGGACCGAGTAGACCGAGTGGACTGCGCAGCCGCACATCAATCACTCGTAAATCAATCAAGCTCGATATCAGCCAAGCGCCACGCCACGCACAGCCGCGTTCGCGCTCGCGTCCGCGTCCGCACTCGAGTCACCGCGGGCGCGAAGCGAGGCGAGGCGAGGCGCGTCTCGGTTCGTCTCGGTTCGTCTGCTTAGCTCGTATGACTTCACACAGGCGCGTACATGCCGCGCTGGCTATGTGCGATGCGCGATGCTCGGAGCGTGTCCGGGCCTCGCCTCTCGTGGCCGCATTGGTATGCGGTAGTCTCTGCTTGCTGATCGCTCATTACTCGTCACTAGTCACTCGTTAGCTCCATGCCATCCACATCTGGCTACGTTGGCTCTGCTCCATGTCTGACTACGCATAGCTCTATGCTAATCACATCTGCTACGCATTGCTCTTTTTATCACATTTGGTCACAACTGTATTGATTACACTACGTCGCTTGTCGCTCTACTCCATCCGACTCTTCACAGTCCGCCGCTACACAACCGCCGCTTTCAATCTATCGCTCATCGCGTCAAAGACTGACGCCTGCCTACATACGCATACCGCGCCTGTGCGCGTCTCAAGTCAGCACCACCTCCCCTCAGACTCACCCATCTCAGCATGCATCCACCCCTCTTGAGCATCTGGAATCAGCACCACCCACCCCACTTATCCTCCTTGCACTTTACTCACTGGTGTACTGGCCATGGCCATGGCCATGGCCGTGGGCACCATGCACGAGCATCTTCCCCATCACAGCGTCGGGGTACCCCTGCGACATGGACATGGGCACGGGGACATGCACGGGCACGGGCGCGAAGCCACCCATCCCACCGCCGCCGCCGGGGTTGCCGGTGTTACGCTTGACTCCGGAGCGGTTGCCCGCCGCGGGGTTGAGGAAGCCAGCCTGCTGCATCTGCTGCATCTGCTGCCTGTGGTGGAGGGGCACGCGGTTGAAGTTTACGCCGCCGTGGGCGTTGGTCGGCATGAAGGGCAGGGGCGCGCGCGGGGGTGCGGCGGAGTCGTCTTACATCAGCGCAGTCATACAAGGCGATGGACGGGTTATGGCGGGGGGACGGCAGGGGATGGCAGGGGATGGCAGGGGGATGGAGAAGTGAGGTAGATCGGCAGATGGTGAGAGGGCGGACCACGTACCGTGAGAGGGACGGAAGCCGAGCCCGCCGTTATCCTTGTCGTGCGTCGGGGGCGGGATGGGGGGCTTGCCGTTGTGCGTGGTGGACATGCTCGCCGGGATGCGCTTGCCTTGGAACTCGCTGTCGTCGTGAGCGAGACTCTGGTATCGCTCGACTCTGCTATCGCACGACTCCACTTACTGCGTCTCGAACCACTTCATGAGGCGCAGCATCGCCGCGGGGGAGTGGCAGTTGATAAATGCTATGCCCTTGCTCTTCCCGTTACACTTGTGCTCGAGGAAGGTGACGTCCCTGTGGGTGAGGTGGATGTCTGCGGCAGACGCGGCGGCCACGAGGTCCGCGTCAGAGGTGAACCAGTGCAGGTCGGTGACTTGTACGACGGTGCACATAGGGGAGAGGTCGTGCGCGCTAGAGGTGGGGCCAGGGGCGGGTGCGGGGCCGGGGTGGGCGCTGAGCTTGGGATAGGTGATGGGTGTGGGTGTGGGCGGCTTGGGTGGGGGGTTGGTTTCGATGCCGGGTGAGGTGGGGAGCTGGCCGCTTTCACGGGTATCGTTACGAGCTTGGGAGGGGGAGAAGGGTGCGGCCGCGGCAGACAGCTGCGACGTCGAAACGGAGGACACGCTCTTGGCGGGCTGGGTGTGAGTTGCCTTCCTCGCTTGTCTCAACCCCGCCTTCCTCGCCTTCCTCCCTGCTTCCTCACGACTTACCGAGGAAGGCTCGGTATGGGCAGCGAGGACGCGCCTCACCGCCGAGCTGGGGGAGGGCGCGGCGCTGCGGGTCAGGTGGTCATCGTGAGTGTCAGTCTGGCCCTCGCTGCGAGGAAGCTCGGTGTCGTTGATCTCGAGCTCGCGGGTCAGTAATGAAAGAGATGAGCATGGGACACCCACTGTCGACACTGCCTCCTCGAAGGTGTCAGTGTCGGGGGTGCTCGTGCGCGTCGTATCGGACATGAGTGATGGTAGTAGGAGAGGCAGGTCAGGAGGTTGGTGTCAACGTTCGAGTGAAGAAAGAGAAAGTGGAAGAGTGAGAAGTGAGAAAGCCCGCAGTCGATCCTTATAAGTGATCCACCAGGGTTCCCTGTCACCTTCCTCACCTTCCTCGCTGTCCTTGCCTTCCTTCCACCCTATCCCGGGCTTGACAAAGCAAATAGTGCATGCAAAGAATCCCTCATCTCACCTAAACCGCGCCGCTGCTGCGGATCTCCTCGATCTCCTTGGCCGAGTACCCCAGCTCGCCGAGCACCTCGTCGACGTGCTGGCCGAGGTACGGCGGCGGGCGGTACGCCTTGTACTTGGCGCCATCGTACATCACCGGTGCGCCGACAATCTTGATCTTGCCAGCTCGTGGGTGGTCCACCTCCTCGACGACACCGCGCGCCTGCGCCTGCGGGTGCGCAAAGGTCTTTGCAATGTTGTTGATCGGTGCGAATGGCAATCTGCCGTCAGACCAACCCTTCCTCGCTAAACCCACCCCTTGCCAGTCAGGAGCGCGACCCATTCGTCCGTCGTGCGCTGCATCATCGCATCGGTGACCTTTTGGATAATGTCCACGCGATTAGCCACGCGCGCGGCGTTCGTCGTGAACCGCTCGTCCTCGGCCCATGGCTTGTCGAGGACAGCGGGGCTGCAGAGCGTCTTGAACTGACTGTCGTTGCCTGCTGCGAGGAGGAGGAAGCCGTCCTTGGTAGGGAAGACCTGGTATGGGACAACTGACGGGTGCTGCGTGCCCATGCGCGTGGCGTCCTGCCCAGCGATGAGGTAGTTGGCGGCAATGTTGGCGAGCGAGGCGATCTAACATCAGATACGCGGTTCTGGCATCCAAAACCCACCTGGCTCTCGAACAAGCTCGCCTCGACACGAGACCCCTTGCCCGTCTTTCCGCGCTTGATCAGAGCTGCGAGGACACCAGAGAAGGCGTAGTGGCCAGTCAGGATGTCGGTCACAGCAACGCCGACCTTGACGGGCATGCCATCCTTCTCGCCGGTGATGTGCATGAGGCCAGCCTCTGCCTCGATGACCGCGTCGTAGCCTGGCGCCTGGGCGAAGGGACCAGTGGAGCCGTATCCTGGGGTCAGACTGCGAGCGTATACACTGCTACTGGGCCGACTCACCTGTGACGGAGCAGTAGATGAGCTTGGGGTTGATCTCCCTGACCTGCTCCCAGCCCAGCCCAAACTTCTCCAGCTTGCCGGGGACGCTGGTGTCAGAGGACTCGACGCTGCCACCTACTAGTTCTCCACAAGCACATCTGCCTCCTTGATCAGACGATAGATGATCTCCTTGGCCTTCTCAGACTTGAGGTTGAGGGTGACGCTGCAACGTGAGCCCAATTCCTCCCTCCGTGCACTCACGATCGCTTGTTGCGGTTTGCAGTCATAAAGTACGCCGACTCCGCAGGCAGGTCTGGCCGAGGCACATCACCGCCCTGCTTCATCGGTGCAGACGGCGGCGACCAGATACGGGTGTCGTCTCCGCCCTTGGGCGACTCGATCTGGCGTCAGTTTGGAGGTGGGCAACCCGCACTTTGATCACATCGGCTGAATGTCAGTTCCCGCAAGCATGAGCAACGCACCGCCAAGATCAGACTGCGAGGGCGTCAGCGTTGTCCACGGACAGCAACTCTAGACTCACCAGCATCATAGTCGACGACGGGCCAGCAAGCACACGAGTCAGATCCACCACCTTGATACCCGAGAGCGGACGGTCATCTGGAATCGCGGACGAGGCAGGCGTCGAGAACGCACGCGACGCATTGGAGGCAGCCGAGAACACGACCGAGCGCGGCACAGCGCGCACCGAGCGAAGAGACCGAAGCGCAAGCATGCTGATGAGGAGCTTGCTGAATGAGTTGAAGAGGGATACGCACAATGTAGTTGTGCGTCGCGATAATATCTTGTCCACCACGACTCACTCGGCATTGGCCGACACACAAGCCGGTATAGACGCTAGCGAATTAAGCGACAATGGGGAGTCCCCGCACCCAGCGCTGGCAGTGTTAGGCGGGTTTAGCCGCCGCCACGGACTGGGGCGAGTATTTCCTGGTCGTCCGAGCTGTGGACGATATCCGAGCATACAGGAGACGAGGTGGGCGATGGCTTACTGATAAAAGCTGACACCAACAGCGGAGAGCTGTGGTATCACCGGTAACATCAACGTGATCAGTGTCGCTGTGCCACATCCGGGTGACCACTCATCGAGCATAGGCATGGTACTGAGATCTCTAAGCAGCTAGCTGCTTATCTCTTGCCGGCGCTAGTCCGGTCAGTACTTCTGATAGCCACGGTGGCGCTCTCCGGTCTTGCTGTTCGCTTGCTACAATCTGCGGGCCGTCGACTTGCATCAGCGTAAACGGTGAAACTCCATTTCCACAAGTATGCGAGACCTTATTGCTGCTCCACCTGCCTCATGTTAGCAAGATCTACGACTCCACGAGTCACCAGTTGACATTAAGTGCAGCCAAACGCAACGTCTGCCACCCAGCTGGCTCCAGCCTTTTGACCGACCTGATCATACACATCGTCGTCAGCGACAACAGCAACACTTAGCTCAGACCAAAAGCTCCCTACTCACTCACTCCTGCCTCTAGCTCAACAGGAGCACGGGAGTCGCGCTCTCGTATCACTCATATTGTCCGAGCGCAACCAGCTTATGCTAATAGCACCCCTCTCTGTCTTATCATCTCACACCTCGAGGCACACGATTAGATTTCAACATTCCTGCTGTTCCTATACCTCCAGGCTGTACATGGAGCAGCCGAACTGGACTCCAACTCGGCAGCTCCATCACTATATCGAGGAACGATGGGATATGCCCACCACCCCTCGAGAGAACAACAGAAAGTACAATTTGCATCCGCCTCCCCTACACTCTTCTCTGGGCGTTACGAGACCTGTACGTATACGCGTGACCGACTCTGGAAGGGGAAAGCTTCGAGGGACTGAATTCGAGGCACAACTGTAAAACCACCGCTTCCCGAGGTTTGTCTGCTGCCCTGGGTGCCTTCATTGTCCTCCAGGCCTCCGAGGCAGAGCCCGAGTAGGGGCTACAAGCGGGGACGTCGACTCGTCGTGGATGGGTATTTGGCATCGGAACGAGAACTGAAAGTGGCAGTCAGCTGACATCATGGCCGCCGATCTCCTTGCGTGTTCATTATAGAAACCGATCTGATGGCCGGTCTCTTGGCGGCTCGTCTGCAAGCTCAAGACGTGGGAGCGGGCAACGTCGGACAGGGCTGCAGACGCTGAAGCGGATTGTGATTATGATGCATATGAGGCGGCTTTCGCTGGCCGGAAAAGTAATAGTACAAGAGAGTGCTTTGATTGTCCGTTTGCAAAGGTCCATGGTCCTTGGAGCTCAGACTCGTTGCTGACGCCGAGGGATAGATGGAGGAAACTAGTGTCGTGTGTATGTCGATGATTCATATTGTCTTGTCTAAGCAGTTGTGGTGTACCAAGTTTGTGGCTGGTCGTGTTGGGGCTGGGCATAGCCGTTAGAAATCCCGTCCCCGTTCGTGACAGCGAGACTGTTTGCAGGGGAAAAATTATTAGCAGGCGAGATGGGGAATTCTCCCTCTGCTGGGAAGGAGAACACGGGCGACGGCTCGGGAAAGTACCCATGCTCAGCCTGTCCTGCCTGTCCCGGTTCGTGGCCGTTGGGCATACCGAGGTAATCGGTGGTCGGAGTTGCCGTGAGGTGCAGTGCCGACGAGATGGGGTAGCCGCTGTCCGCCGTGCTCGACTGCGCCAGAGGTACATCGTTCGTGCTGTACCCTTTCGCAGGCATGGGCTGCATGTCTGCCAGATTTGGTGCAGCCTGGGTAACCGAGTCTGAGCTGTGTCGACGCACAGACTTTGTGTCGATCGACAGAGGCTTTTGTGGCAGTGTGGCGGAACCTGGTGCGGACGGAACCGCATTGACGGCAGTGGTCGCTGTCGCCGGCGTCGAGGTCGGATCGGCCGCTGCTGCAGAGAAGGGCTTGTTTGGCCCGCGCTGGCGAACGGCAGTGGAGAACTCGCAAACGAAACGACGCTTCTGGCATCGATTGCAAGGGTTACCACCAAAGCACTGAAGTCAGCAATGTCCCAAGTGGTGATTATCCTGACTCACCCTAGCTTTGCGGATACGGCAGCGCTCGCAAGCCTGGGCAGTCCTCGACCTCTTCTTGATCTCGGGCTGGGTTGGCTGTCCATCTGGGCCGATGACGAGATGCTGGCCGAGCTTGCCTCCCATGTGGGTGGGCACCCCATACATCTGGTGGTGGTGGTGCATGGGCATGCCCGTGAAGCCGAGGGCGTCTGTGGGCATGGGCTCGCGAGTTCCCATGGGCTGACCCGTGAACATCTCGCGAGGTGCGGCACAATGTCCGTCATTTCCGAGCATCGGCGAGGGCACATAGTACCCCGGGAGGCTCATGCCGTCGCTGCTGATGGGCGACACGAGGCCGTTCATCGACCACTGGGACGAGGCATTGCTGCCATAGTAGCCCTGAGGCATTAACGGCGACCCATACGGCGCGGCATTCGTTGCAGGTGGGGTGACGAGACCGTACGCTGACACATCAGGTTGCTGGTGGTGATAATGGCTCAGATATGGCTGTTGTTGGTAGTAGACGCCTCCGCCGGACGGAGGACCGGGGCTAGGCGGGGGGTTACTTGTGTTGACGCGGTGTATGTTACGCGAGCCTGTATTTGGTGCGCTGGGCATCTGGGGGGAGGGATATGGTTGAGTCGCCATCATAGCTGCAGACATGAGTCAAAATAAACGCGATGGGGAGGAGCAGAGGCACTTTCGTTAACGCGTCGTAGTGTCGTTCGTATTCGCAGTCGCCGTCGCTTGTGGACGAGCAAGTGGAAGTGAGCAAGAGTACTCTGTCAAGCCAGCCAGAACCATTGGCGAACTGGCACAGAGACAAGACGGAAGTGCGGGGGACGAGTGGGACAGACAATCCGAGATGAGTACAGGTCGAGCAATGTTATAAGCCTGAGATGGCTCGAGCCGAAGCACTGCAGCGCGCGAACCTTGATCAGAGCAAGCATGGACAGGAACGGTACGCAAGGACAGGGGCGAGTCTGCATTTGTCTTGTCTGCTCAGGCAAAGCGAGATGCCACTTTGACCCCATGATCCCAGAAAACCCAACACCTGAGCAGACCCCCTCTCTCGCTCTCGCTCTCCCTCTCCCTTGCTCTATCCTCCCTCCTGACCTCCAAATCCCCCCTGTCTCAAGGTGAGCATAAGCGTCCCCCTCTCTCCAGTCCACGTTCATCACCGAACCTGGCCTGGGAGATGCCCTGGGGGTGTGATGCCGTCAGCCGTGGCGTCCAAGAGAGCACGGTATGACGGTAAGGTAAGTAAGGCATCGTGTGTGTTGTCCTCGCACAGCTCACAAGCCATGCGTGGGCAAAGGAGAAAGCAAAGAGACAAACCTCCACCCTTAGAGTTTGGACTTAGTGCCGGTAGAAGACAGTGACCCCTAACCCTGTGAGAGACTCAGAATGACGGGATGGCGGGGGGACAAAGTGGAGCTGATTAGATCGACGCAACCGACTAGCAACCTAAAGAGGCGTCGATAAACGATCCCTGTATCTCATCGACAATGCGATGAGGACGAAGGGGGAGTACGACATGTGCTGCTCGACAGACAGCATAGAGAGGAAACCTCCCTGCAAGTGCTAGCTAAGCAGAGGCGTGGCGCTTAGGAGCCCCCGAGACCCAGCAGTAGGATGATCCGCTGTTGACTGCTGTCAGGTAGGCGTCTGTCCCTCTCGCCCCGCCCACCTGCTGCTGCTGCTGCTGCTGTGCGGCGTTCACAATCTCGCCCTCCCCGAAGGTGGAGACACCCCCACCCTGTCAGCCCCCCCGAAGCTTGCAAGAAGGTCCGGCATTCGAACTCGTCCCTGAATAGTGGGAATCGCCAGCACTGCTCGGGGGACACTGCCTCCCTCCACGCCGGTGTTGGGTTTGCATTGCCTCCTCCTCCAATGCCCGGTGCTCTTACTCTCCCTTACATGCTAGGGCATGCTCCTGCCTCGCCCCTCTCCTCCCATGCGGTGAATGCGCATGTTCAGCCGGCTCTTCGAGCAGAGTGCCGACAACGGAGAGTGCCGACGATACGGCATCATTGTGGGCAGCGGGGAATAACATCGCCCCCGCACGCCACGCCAGGCAGGTCGAGTTTGATCTGCTGTCGCTCCCTTCGGCCAGCCTGCAGGATCGACAGAGCAAGGGTCTCTCACTCTTAATCTCCTCGCCACGAGGTATACGGTCGTACAACTGGCGCCTGACTTTGTCTCAAAGAGCAACTGCGTTCCGAGGCCAGTGTGTCTTACAAGATACTCGGCTGACTAGATGTCGAGCTCGGCGATCAATCGAGCGACTGAGCAGGCGACCGAGCAATTATCTACCCGTTCTGCTAGTGATGTTTTGCAATGATACATGTAACATACTTAGTTTTTTGTTGTATGCAGCCGATTTGGTGTGTTGGAGTACGACTCGGCTAAACGTCTCGCGGCCGGCACACAAATTCGGCATTGGCTGGCAGCACCGGTCAGCGCCAACGCCTCGATTGATGCGCCGTGATCATCGGTGGCCGCCACAGATCGACATCGACACCGTACGGACAGAGTGTACGACAAGCGCAACTGCGGGACTAACGCCACATCTTCTACATCTTGTGGAGCGCGCGCTATGGGGTCGTCACGGTCACGGTCAAGCAATCGTACTGGTACAGGAGTCTGTCACTGAAAATACAGCGCTACTCTGGCGATCAACAGTAGTACGGGCTAAGACTCGATGCATCTGCGCCAACGTTAGTACTCGGCGTTGTGTCTGAAAGCTACCCAGTAGCTCCGCTTCGGTCCTAACTCGCGGCGCGGCCGCCAGAACGACGTCGACGACGCACCTGCTAACCACAAGAGTAACAAAGGCTATGCAACCACAGCATGGAGGCCGTGTAAACACGCCGATTCGTCGAACAGCCGAGCGCCGTGCGCACCGCCGCCGCAGGTCCGTGTGCGATACCAACCTTGAACCGTCCAAGGCACTCTGTAGATGTCAACAAGAGTTCACATCACCTGACCGCCGGTTGTCACCCCTATGTCACCTCGATCCTGTGGAGGGATGCTTACCAGCCTCACGTCCACTCTGGACTCTCCCACTCCAAGCGACGGTGAACTCGCATGGCCGCGTGCTTGCCCGCGCTGCTCGCACGCGCTTCCAGGACCAGCGACCAGCACTTGGCTAAGGTTTGCGCCTCTGACAACGAGGCGGCCGCCCCACGCCACACAGGCCCCACTCAAGGAGCATTTGTCCGCCGTTCAGGCATCAGGTGAATATGCATGCACTCTAAGCGAGCATTCTATTCTCCTCGCGTCCTGACACGACCTTCTGCCAAATCCTCCGCACCGAGTCGGCGATCCGAGCCCGTCCAACTGTTGTCCCAGACCTGCTCCACGATGTCCTGATTGCAATTGTGCAGAAGAATCATGCATAGCCAGCGAGCGAGCAAGGACAGCGAGCGTAACACGCGGGGCGATCCCATACTGCCCGAAACAGCCGTCAGCTGTCACGGGTGGAGCAAGTGATCTTGTGGTCTTGTGGTACATGTCAACCCCCGGCGTTTGCTACAGAAATACAAATGCCAACCGTGGTGCCTCCCTCCACCTCTTCCTCTCACGAATGCCAGAGAACTCGCCCTGCTGCTTCGAGAGAGTATGTAGCCAACACTGCAATACCAAATGCATGCCACATGCCTCCCCCTCCACTTGTTCGTTCCTCGCCCTCGCCCTGGAGGAGGAGGCGGCGTACTCACTCACTCGCGTGTGTCGTACCTTCGGGTCTCTGACTAACTAATCTGTAACCACGGGAAAGTGGGCTACTCACAGAGCTACAGCTGAGTCCCAGGACCGCAGTCCCATGGAGAGGAGAACGGTGAGCGCTCCAGCGCCCGTAGTGCAAGCAAGGATCAGGATTGAAATCTCCCCAAGTAGCAAATCAGCCCAAGTTACATGCCATGCCGTAAGCTCCAAACGTAAGCTGCGGTGGACTGGTTCGGACAGGGCCGTCCTTACCCAACGTCAGAGTGTGACTACCCCCGAGCAAACAGCGTTACAGGACTTCTGCTGGAACAGGCTCTAGTATGCGGTAGCGAAGTACCTGGACAATTACAGTCGTCCAGTGTCATAATGACGCTGCCGGCAGCGTCCATGTCTTGGTAGGGAGACGAATACTTCCCTGCTGAGGCATTTACGAGATCGTTGGGAGTGCGAATGCGCGGGACGATCGGTTTAGCCTTGAACGTGGCCGCGGTATCCAAGGTTATGATTCTGTGAATATTAAATGGCGTTCTGTGAAGTTTGTGTTTTGGGTGGACGAAGATGAAGATAAGCTCGTGAATCCATGCACGGCGCTCGCCGACCATTGAAGGCGAGGAATGAATTATAACTCTACTGCTATCGTCGTCGTACATCGGTCGTACATCATGGACGTCACTACTCTGCTGATGACCCCTCCGCAGATGGGGTGACTCCCTCCTCGTCGTTTGCCTCGCTCTCGTCCGCGGGATCGCCGTGTACGCGCACCTGTCGGATCAGCATGGAACCCCAGAATCGGTAGTGCAAGGCACTTACGCGGTACAAGCACGTATAATCGGCGCCAGAGTTGGAGTCGATCTGGAAGACGACATATTGGACTGGAATCCCGCGCGATGCAAGCGCATCACGGACAGGGAATGTCTGGATCGGCGACTCAGACGTGACATCGTATGCAAACTTGGCAAGGAGGAAACGCGTCGGTGACTGTGGACGGGCTGTGTCCCTATGGCGTTAGTATATCTTCTGGTGTCGCACTCACTCCTGTGGGTAGTCCTTCAGATACTGCTTGACGGTGTCTGCGTGCGGGTTGCCATCCTCCAGCCCAGCCCAGACCTCAATGTCCTTGGGAGCGGACGATGTGTCTAATGCTAGCTCTTTCGCGAGGTGCTCCACTGTAATGTGGCTGACTACCACCTTGCGCGAAAGCTGCACGCCGAGCGATCCATTCGAACCCCTAAAAGCCCAGCAGTTCCCGACCGCATTGTCCGGCGTCAGCGCAGTGGCTGGTGGGTTGCCAAGGACGTCTTGCTGACCCGCGAAGAGATGGAAGAACTTGCTAACCTTGGAGATGACAAGCGTGTCGGTAGTATGGCTTGGAATGACACTCGCGCCGGCAGTGAACAGCGCATAGTCCGCCTTGGCAATCGTGTCCTTGGAGTAGCGCAGAAGCGCAGCATCAATGAGGTGCTGCACCTCAGAAGTCAGATCATGGCCCTTCCGGTCCTTGATAGCGACAGCAGGTTGGTTCTTCCGCCAGCTTTCTTGCAGAGTACGCAGCTCACGACGCATGCCGTCGAGCTCGGATTCGAGGAGGTCGAGGAAGTAAGTCTTCTCGACAAGGTGCGACGCTTGGCGCGTGAACAAGTCTTGGACCATCTTCTCCAACTGCTCACCGACATCCGTCGACGCCGGAGCGCGCCCGGAAGACGGAACGGGCACCCCATCGTTGATGATCTTGCGAACTTCTGCAGCCAGCTCCGTCTTCCCCACCAGCACCTCCTTCAGCGCAAGCCAGAACGCCGGAGTGATGACGAGCCCGTCCTTGCCCTTCCCATTCCGAACAGGTAGCATATCCGGCAGAATGCGCTCCAGAGCAGACCGCAAACGACCATCAGAGACAGCAGCCTCGACTGAGCTGACCCGGGAGCTGAGGCGCTCAACCTCCGACTCAATCTTGCCCACCGCGCCGTCGTGACCGCCAACGCGCCTCGTGATATCCGCCAGCTCGCTCCGCACGTCGTCCATGATGAGTCCGTACTTGCTCATATCGCTTTGGTGGCCGTGGCTAGCTGCCTCGAGGTGGGCGATCTTCTCCTCGAGCCTCTCGATCTTCGCGGCCAGAACGTTGGCCGTGCGAGAAATGCCTTCAACCTCGTCAAACTTGTGCGACACGTCTCCCAAGCTCTTCTCGACCTTGTGGAAACGCTCGTTGAACTCGTCAAAGTTGTCAGGCAGTGCAGCCGGGGCCGAGTATGACGGCTGAGAAGGTGCGTGTTTTGTCGAAGTCCTTCCTCCCAGTGTCTTGCCCAACCGGGAGAGCAAAGAGTATCCAGCCAGCAGCAGTGACACAACGATCACCACCCGCAGAATTGTTCGGAGCACCCTGCGCATGTACGGTGTAGACCGGTCCCATCGGTCAGCGAATGCGTCCGACACCTTTTGTGACAGCGATGGGCCGCGTTGCTCGCGTGCCACAGGGAGTTCTGAAGTCTCCCGGATTATGTAGTGTTGCTGCGGCCTCGGCGATATGCGGAAGTCATTGACAAAGTGTTCCTCCTCGTAGGTGTCCTCCTCGCTGTGTTGACCTGACTCGTCCACATCACCTGTCCGAGGCTTGCGCGCCGAGCGGCGTCTGATTCCTAATCCTTGGCCTAGATACCCCTCTCCACGCTCCTTCGTCTTCCCGCGAGTCGCCGCGCGACCGGCAAGCCCTCCTCCAGCCACGACACCAACACCGTCGATACCAGAGTCATCCTCATCCTCCTCTGGATGCGGCGATTCGCTAGGCCGCCATGGAGCATCCTCCCTCACTTTCCGGCGACGAGAGCCGTGCTTCCGGTTACGCTGGACCTCTTGCTCCATCTGATCGTAGACGTGGTCAGGCCAAACACCTTCGTCAAAGGTCTCGTTCGAGGTGTTGCCATGCGTCGAGGTGCTCGGCTCGTCCTCCATCGAGAGATCCGGACTCCTAGGTGCCTGCATGAAGTATGTGACTGGGGTCGTGGCTCGCGCGTTCTCCTCGACGTAGGACCGCATGACATCGACGCTGCGACCAGAGCCTGCTGATTGTGGCGAGACTGAGCGAGCTAATGAGCTGGATCCTGCGCGCGGCGAGAAGGCATTGCCTGCACGAAAGGTGTTTGGCGGCGGGGCTAAAGACTGCGAATAGCCAGTCTGGGCAGCGACTATGGCGTTGGCCTCGCTGGGTGTTAGTGTGGCAGCAAATCACGACTCACTTGACGCTGGTGTTCATCAAAGAGTAATGGCTCGTGTCGCCTCGTCGAGATGTGCTGGAGACGAACGAGCTGGATTTCCGCAAAACATGTAACGCATCAGTGACATTCCGCAGAGGGTGCTGGCAGTGGACGGGCAGAAGCATGACTGCTCGTCCCCGTCGTATGCTACTCACCTCTCATCAGCTGCACTGTACGCAAGCGACTTGTTGCCCTTGCGGCTTGAACGAGGGGTGCGGGATGCAGATCCTCCAACACCCTCGCTGGGCGCTGCACTCGCTGAACGTCGCGGTGGCATGTCGTGGATATCGAGCTGCTTGGCTAGCTGTTTGGTCGAAAGTCTGTCGAAGTTTGTGAACTTGAATGGAAGTGGGTACGGGCCTTCAAAGACGGCGTCGAAGTAAGGGCTAAGCCGGGTAGAAGAAGAACGAAGCTGGTCGTTGGGACGCGACACGTTGGGAGGTAGAGAGAATGCCGGGCAGGTTGTTCAGTTGTTGTGGGCCCGTGCTGAGTCGGGTGGTGTGTTTGGCAGTAGTGAGCGCAGGTGGGCTGACGCGCAGGTATCGCTGGTGGCAAGGCAAGTGACGGCGGGGGGKGGGGGKGCAATGATGAAGACCTCTGAGACGCGTCGCGAGAGTGTTATAAGGTTGCCCGGGGTTGTCGACTCTGCATGCTTGCTGGGTGGGGTGGGTGTGTTTGTTGATGGATTGATTTCCGGGCGACGAGCGATTGACTGGTGACGGCGAGCTGCGAGTGATTCACGACCGGCTGCCATGTGGCACGTCCCTGAATCTACGAACAAAATCATTCTCGTACTACCACTTTCAGCTGAACCCGGCCATCAGCTCGAGCACCAGGTCATGCAAAGCAAACGCGTCAATGTGGTCCTCGCACTGCAGTGGTATGCGCACAGTCGAACGCGCCTGTGTGTTGCAGTGCCTCGACCTCGCCACTCTCGCAGTCTGTCATAGCGACGTTCACAAAGTATCTGCGAGATGCACTCATGACCCCCGAGAAACGTCTAGAGAACAGTCCTAGTCTGGCTTATCCTCGCCAGGACCAGAATGCACACACTCCCGAGACAACGTCAGCACTGAGGGCAGATGATGCCTTTCTCAAACTCAGAACAACGCAGTCAGTACCGCTTCCACGCCCATCCTCACTCTACATCCAACACTCCAAACCCGATGCAGGTCATGATATACATACCCCAATGCTGCGAAAAACACCCGCCATCCCACGACACCCTGCTGCGACCTTTGCGAGCAGCAAGACCGAACCGCGGAACAACGACTCCAATGAAACGAGGTGTTTAACGGTACGACTTCTGGCGACGAGCACGGGCACCGCGACCACCGAACTTCTTGGGCTCGGCGCGACGGGGGTCGGCAACAAGGAGGGAACGGTCGTAGGCGATGAGGGTCTTCTTGAGCTCAATGGCCGAGGCGGCGTCCTCGTTCTTGGCGTAGAACGCGACGATGCCCTTGGCGATGGCCTGACGGAGAGCGTAGAGCTGCGAAACGTGACCACCACCCTTGACGCGGAGGCGGATGTCGAGGTTGGCGAGCTTCTCGGCGCCGACGACGAGGATGGGCTCGTACACCTTGTAGCGGAGGAGCGAACTGGTATCAGCAGTGTTCGTAGATGCGTGTCCAGCGGTTGGCGTCAGGATGGAAAAGCAGACAGAAAGGGGCTTGGAGCAGGAAGATCTTCCACTATCGCCAGAGGGCCGCATGCACTTTTGCAAGTGTGTCCAGCAGTCCAGCAGGGGCATCCCAGCGGATAGAGCGAGCACACCCCACCACCCTCGCGCTCGCCCTCTCAATCCAACCCCCGGCCATATCCTCCATGCCCTCCAAACTTCCTGCTCCAAGCCAGCTCTTCCCTCCCTTCCTTTCCCTCTTCCATCCCGCTGATCCAACAAAGACACTCACGGCTCAACCAGGGAGATGGGGGAGCCGTTGAGGCGGACGAGGCCGCGGCCGGGGGTAACGTGGGCCACCGCGGTGGCAGTCTTCTTCTTGCCGAAGGTCTGGACGGCCGACATTTTCTGTAGTATGGTGCACGTTGATACCAATAAGAGCAAATCCAACGTCAATCACAGATCCGGGCAGATTCCAAAGACGAATGTACGAGGGTCGAAAGACAGAAGAGGACAGGAATTGGCGAAGTTTCGAGATGGGATTAGGGGAAAGTGCAGTCGGCACAGATCGAACGGGCAGTAATGGAACGTAGAGCGTAAAGACGGGAGAGGTCGTAGGTAGAAGCGCAGGCGTCAGCTGAGTGTTCTTATGCTCGACCTCGACGGCGGTACTCACGAGCTTGCTGTGGAGGACTTCAAGAGCTCAGTGTTCGTCGTTCACCAGCGGCACCCACACCCCCCAGCCCAGGGTCGCCGCCTTCCTGCGGCGTCAGAATCTGGCAGTGGTCGTATCTCCGACAGTGGCACACGGGTGTTAACGCCGACAGTCTCGTGAATCTATCCTCCGACGCTCCTTTTACCCGCGCCGGGTTGTTGTTTACATGCATGCATACGCTGATGTGCATTGCGCTTTGCCTGGCCATCTGTGCAGCATCAGATGCACCGATGTGACTGGCATGCTGAACGCTCTCCGTAACCTCTGCAGAACGTGCTCGCTGATGATACACTCATGCATGGGGTGGACATTCTACAACATTCATCTAGTCATCTTGCTTCTCTGGCGTCTCTTCGCCTTGCAACCGAACACCTAGTCCTATTGTCCTCGACTCCTGCTCACTTCCACCATGCTCTCCGTGGGTGAATCCACTGCCCCCAGCCTCACTTATGCTGCTCCTGCTCTCGGGATGCGGGTACGGCTCAGTGGCAGCCCGGATAGGACTGGCAAGTAGCCGGGTACGCTCCGAGATAGAACCATGCACGCCATCCTCGGCATGGCGAGCACGTCGACGGCCAATAGACCCATAGCTGAACGCACGGCGGGGGCGGTCGAGTGGTGTGCGTGGGTGTACTGGTGGAGCCGAGCCGTACATCCACGACTGGATCATGATAGTCAGGTCGAAGAGCAGGGTGCCGCCCGACCCGAGGAGATACGGGAGTGCCCGCAAGAGATAGTGGGCCGTCTCATCGCCCTCGACGGGCGCAAGCACGATACTGAGCACGTAGAATATGTTGCCCAGGAACGCAAAGAGGAAGAGCAAGATCGAGAGACCCTCGACTGACTTGCGCTGGAACTGGATGTCAGCTTGAAGCTTCGTGAACGAACTCACGTTCTTCCATATTTGAGGCAGACGCGAGCTGAGGTAGAGTGTGGTACAGCACCACGCTGAGACACGCCCGATTGCCTCCTCCCACGATACCGAATCACGTTCTGGGGGCGTCTTCGGCTGGCCTGGATCGGGAGCACCCCCTGTGTCAACCATGACGAACGATGATGAGGCTGTGGGGTGGAAGGGGAAATGCGCCGGATGAACCGGATACGGCCATGTCCCATTCGCCATCGACGCAGCCGATCGTGTCGACACCGTTGATATAGGCGGTGCCACGACGTGCCCATCCCCAATAGACTGGCGCACAGAGCCCGACGCACGCCAGAACAGCATGCCCAGACTCATGAAAGCAACAGTAGCAGCACGGCGGCCAGAGCCACGTTGACGCGCAGCGCTCTGGCTACGTGAATGAGAGCGGTTAGGGTGCCGCCGGAACTCGAGCATGTGCTGTGTATCCGGAAGATCGTCGACGACGTCCTCTGACTCGGGAGGCGGTGTGCCCGTGGCGTGTTCGAAGCGGACAAGAGAGCGCCCACGTCGGGTCAGGGCACTCGTGCTTTGCGTCATGCGGTGTGTGCGCTGTTCATCCTCATCATCCGAAGTCACGACACTGGGCAGCGACTGCTCAGAGTGGAAGCTATCGACGAGAGCATCGCTGCTTCCACCCGCGGGCATGGTCGCACCATGCCGGGGACGAGGTCGGCCCGAGTGGGAGCGCCGCAGAGAGATGCGTTCGGCGGCGCGGGCAACGTCAAGCGCGGCAGCGTATAGCGCGTCTACGCTATCCGGGGGAGGCGCGTACACGGGTGACTCGGTGATAAGGTTTGTGTGAGATGAGCTTGGCGGCAGTCCTCGTCTCCGCCCGCGTCCCGATGTAGGTCGTGTCAAGCCTCGGGTCTGAGGTCGAGGGCTGGTTGCAACAACATCGCGCTGGCGCTGCGCAGGTGCGGGAAGGACAAGCGACGATCGAGGCGACGGGTGTGCCTTGGCGGCCGAAAGCGGCGTCGATGGCTCGCCCTTTGAGTAGTAGAAGAACTGGCCGACCAGGGTGATGTCAACGAGACAGAAGTATGTCGCGAGATAAGTCTGTGATTCGAGATCGACGAATGCAGAAGCGAACGGGGCGTATGTTTGAAAGCGATGACGATGGTTGCGTTTATCATCGATGATAAGAGAAACGCGTCAGCATGATGGCCCTCCTTGGTCGCCAAATGCGCCACTCACCTGGAAAGGCAGTTGGTCTGTGAGGATACACCCCAGGAGGTTGGTAAAGTCACCCAGCAGCCAGGTCACCAAGAACGGGAAGGACAGCCCATCGCATGACGAGAGTTGGATGTTCTTGATGACTTGTCTGGGATGTTAGCACAGCAGTCCTGGGTATCCAGTTCAGTGGTGCAAGGTGAACAGAGCGCGTTTCACGACTCTGCCCAGCTCGCCCACCAGAACTGGCATAGCACTCACGGAAGCTGCGCACAGAGCCAACACCCGATGCTAGCGTAACCCAGGGCCGTTGCGACTGCATTGCGGTCGAGCTCAAGCATGTCGAGCGTCGTTGCAGGCGCGCTTCAAGCTATGCGCATGAAGCACGTCCGGGGTCTGAGAGCAGAGAAGGAAGAGGGGAGGAGTCGCAGTGATGAAGCTGTAGAGGGTTGGTGGCGTTGCTGATAGCAGATACAGCGGTGATGATGATCGATCTTGGACTCTCTACGTATTCCGCATGCAAGTAGTGAGACGGATGAATGGGCATCCGTCAATTTGATCCCGCTCCCCTCGTATCAAGCGCTGATCGATACGAAGCACTCACTCAACCTTGGCTTCCTCACTCAGGCAAACAGCGGCATCGGCTTCCGCCGGGTATCCAACATCCCACAAGAAGGGTAAGCATCGTCTATCGCATGTGGTTGCAAGTGGATTCAGCGGCGCATCCCACCTATCCACCACGCGGGCAACTCTGGACACCGCCGCTGACCCGCACGCTCTTGCTTCTTACAGCCCGCACTCTCCTCCTGCCTGCTTGCCTGCGACATCTATATATAACAGGCAGCAGCAGATGGCAGCGCGTATAGCTGTTGTCGTTCGCAGTACGACGTAGTAGCCCTCCCGCCCCACCATGACCGACAACAACACATCCAGCGAGCGGACGCGGCTAGCGGGCGCGACCTCCTCCCCTCAGACATATGACGCAGTGGACCGCTCGACGCAGAGCTCCCCAAGAGGCCACCACAATCGCGCCGGCTTGCCAGCTTGGAGATTCTACATCTGCTGCCTGTCGCTCTGGACAGCGACATTCCTGTCCGCTTTTGATGGGACAGTAGTAGCTACTCTCCTCGGCGAGGTGTCGTCCAGCTTCAAGGCTTTCCACCTCGCGTCGTGGCTGGGAACA
This sequence comes from Cutaneotrichosporon curvatum, assembly GCA_001600275.1. NCBI lineage: Eukaryota > Fungi > Basidiomycota > Tremellomycetes > Trichosporonales > Trichosporonaceae > Cutaneotrichosporon > Cutaneotrichosporon curvatum. Next base: position 429,487 of record BCJH01000015.1, on the reverse strand, counting down.
GCGTACCTCCTGTCGCTGTGCTGCTTCACCCCCCTGTACGGCCGGTTCGCAGATGCCCTGGGCCGTCGCAACACCCAACTCCTTGCCCTCACCTTGTTCACCATCGGCACAGCGGGATGTGCCGTCGCACCAAGCATGTACGCGCTGATCGGCGCGCGCGTTGTCGCCGGTATTGGCGGCGCCGGTATGACGTCTGTTGGGTCCATCCTAGTATCCGACCTTGTTGGCCTCCGCCACCGCGGCATCTACCAAGGCATGGCGAACACCATCTACGCACTGGGAGCGTCTCTCGGTGGGCCAGTCGGCGGGTGGGCGGCAGACCGCTTCGGATGGCGCGTGGCCTTCGGCGCCCAGGTGCCCATGCTCATCGCGAGCTTCTTTGCCATCTTGACCTTTGTCCCCGGCAATCTCGGCGGCCCTGAACGGGACACGGACTCGACCTGGGTGCAGAAGATCAAGGGCATGGACTACCTTGGCTCTGGGTTGCTCGCCGTCGCTGTCTCGTCGCTCCTCCTCTCCGTCTCGCTCAAGACCTCGGCGGCAAGGGGAGACGGGAGCGAGTACCTCTGGTCCGACCCTCTTATCTGGGGTCTCCTCGTCGTCTCCCTGGTCTTCACCCTTGCCTTCCTCTACGTCGAGGCGTACCACGCAGCGGTGCCAGTCCTCCCCTTGAGCATGTTCAAGCGACGAACTCCGGCCTCCGTCGCGATGTCCAACTTCCTCATGGCAACGTGCATTTTCTCCATGCTGTACAACCTGCCCCTTTACTTCATCGCCGTCCGCCTCCAATCCTCAACCGTCGCCGGTGTCCACCTCCTCCCATTCTCCATCTTCATCGGCTTCGGATCCCTCGGCGTGGGCGCAATTATGCGCGCAACGGGGAGGTACTACGCCTCCATGGTCGGCAGTGGGCTCCTCATCGTCGCCTCGTGTGTTATGATGCTCTGGTGGGGCGAGAACACCCCTGACTGGATCACTTGGGTGGCCCAGGCGCCCAGCGGTATCGGCTATGCCGGAGCGCTGACATCTACCCTGGTGGCAATCATCTCCGACGTGACCAACAAGGGCACGGGAGAGATCGCAGTCGGCACGTCGCTAACCTACATGGCGCGTACGATGGGCCAGGTTCTCGGTGTGTCCTTCTCCTCTGCGATATTGCAGGCCACGCTCGAGGACGACCTCACCCGCACGGTCAAGGACAAGGCCATGGTCGAACTGATCCGCCACTCAACCGAGGCGATCAAGACGCTGCCAAAGCACACCAGGGCTGCTGCGATTTCTGCTTACTCGCACGGACTGAAGCGCGTGTGGATGTTCAACCTGGTGCTCGCGGTGCTCACCATCTTCTGCATGCTCTTTGCTGAGGATGAGTACATGAAGCATGACAGGGAGCCTGCGGAAGAGGAGGAGTAGGTCTGGGCCGAGGGCTGGTCAGTCAGAAGAGAACGCGGAAGAGTACTATCCCAAATATGACTATGCATGGAAGAGTGTAGCGGTTAATGCATTGCAAAGTGCTGAGAAGCATTGCTGACGCCATGTTCAAGACTAGATGTACATCTCGGCTGACTAGGACCTACTCGTCGCTCTTCTGGACTCATCACGGAGGACGGGATCTCAGCCTCCTTGCTAGATATTCAATTCTTCTCACTGCCTTCCCGCGTCGTTCAGCAAACCCATGAGCATGTCCTCCCTGCTGTAGTGTCCAACGGGATCGAAGTCCAGCTTGGCCCCATCAATCGACGATACATCGATCTGCCATCAGCCCTGCCCCTCACGAAAACCCACATCAGCATAGATTATTCCCTCCTTATCCCACAGCGGACCAGCAAGCACCTCCCCCAACGGCGAGATGATGCAGCTCCCACCGCGGCTCCACACATCCGGCAGCTTTGCCTCCCTGTCGTCCGAGGTCGAGCTAGGCGGGTAGTCGGGAGGGAAATCACTCGCCCCGTGATACTGGTTGACCGAGACGACAAAGCACCGCCCCTCCATGGCGATATGCTGCATCGTAGGCAGCCACGTCGGACGCCCATCAGCCGTGGGAGCGAGATATCTGATATCAGTAGGCCTAGCTACGCAGCTCACATCTCCACGCCCTTCTTGTACATGAGGTACCTCGCCAGCGGCATGTAATCTTCCATCAGCGCGGCCAGAAGCACCACCCACTCTCCCAGCATATCAGGGCTCCAATCCGCCCAACAGGCGTGCTCACGACCGGCAGGTTGTCCGTCGCAGCCTTGGCTACGTCCTCCCCGTGTTCCCGCTTCAACCCAGTCGGGTTGGTCGCCTCACCCTGGCTCCACACGATCCGCTCCGCTCCAGTCGGCTGCACCTTCCTATGCTTGGAGAGGAGCATTCCCGACGGCCCGAACAGGAGGTTCGAGCACCACAACGTAGACCCAACATTACTGCACTCGATTATCCCGACACTGAGGTAGATGGTGTACTTGCGCGCAATCTGGGCGAGCTGCTGGAACGCCCAGTAGCTGTCGTCTGGGCGCTGGTCCTTTGCCGTCGCGAGCCAGTCCCGCCCCTCTGCGTTGTGCGGCACTTTCACTGACGACTGGGGGTTAGTCAAGCCCACTGGTGTCTCTCACCTTGACGTATCGCCCATACCACTCGCGGTTCGAGTCCGTGCGGTTCCCGACATTGAACGACAAGTGCCGGGGATACGCGCTGAGAAACGCCTCCGGTAAGACGACCATCTCCGCCCCATTCTCCCTCGCCGCGAAGACAAGCGAACGGAGCTTGTGCAGGCTCTTGTGCAGCTCATACGCCACGGGGGCAGCTTGAACAGCAGCAACCCTCATCTTGCGGGGCCGTTTTGGCGAGCCAGCAGATGGTGTGAGTGGCGCACTTGCAACTGGCTGGCTTGCGATCGCGTTCTGCGGCAGGCCAGAGTTGCTTGCCGAGTTCAACCACCCGGGAGCGGTGTAGTGCTCGCCTACGTGTGGGGCGTCGGGCCAGTGCTCGATGGCACTGAGGTTTGCGTGGGATATGTTGGGTGGCGCGGAGACGGGGGGGATGGTGGGCACGCCAGAGTCGAGGAGGTCGGGGTGGATGTTGTAGCGCCGGGAGCTGGCGTGGGTGGGGTAGGAGGAGGAGTTGAACGAGTCGAAGGGATTCACTTTGGCTGACTTGGAGGTAAGTTTAGGGGAAGAGCATGTTGTCGAAGAGGGAGTTACTGGATGACTACATGTGCATGCGCGCGGTATGGCAAGGATTCGGTTGCTCGTCGAGCTCTCGACTGCGGCGTACGTGATGCCGGAGAGGCGAAGTGGAGGCCGACTCGGGAAAAGCGCCGCATTGCCAATCGCTATCAGGTGGCTCATTCAATGTGGATTGTCATGTAAACCACCGTCGTGGCGAGCTGACATGTGTCGTGTCGAGTGAATGCGGTGCGGACATGTGCCGGTGGGGGTTCTAGCTTACTTTCCAGAGCAGGCTGACTCGAAACGACGAGATGAGTGACCATCACTAGGACGCAGCGGCCGAGAGTCCACTTCTCTCAGATTCTCGAGGGCATTCGATATATGCCTTGTGGCGATTAGAAGTGCCGAGCCTCAACCTGCAAGCCGAGAAGAGCACTCTCTTTGATTCAAAAGAAGAAATAGATGCTGGTCTTCAGACAATACACTTTTTCGTTAGAGTTGATGTCGGTTTGCCTAGACAGTGTATAATACAGCTGTCAGGAAATGTGGAGGAAAGGTCAACTGTGCCGTCGACGTTCCGCCATATACTTATTAGTAGGTCATCCCACAGCTCCAAGCCAGAGATAGGATCTTTGATAGGCTGACCGGTTTGTCCTGCACTTATGTGATAACAGCTGCCATAGAGATCGTAGGTCGATTGCGACTCGCTCAGCTAATCCGAGTGTTTGCCAGAAATGTTGTGGAAATCACCGACAATATTCTGTCCGCATGAGACGAGACGTCTTACATTGTCCATGAGAAAGACAATAATCAGATGTCGCAAACAACTGACATCAGAAAATCTGAGCCTATGCCTGGAAGCAGAAACCCAGAGTGCGACGGTGTACTGTAGGTGTGGTGCCACCGAGCCACAACGGTGCCACAACTCGAACACCAGTTGGCAACAGTCACGCAAGTCACGTGCACCGGTTATCATTCCAAGAGGTCTCGCACCAGACGGCCTCGCTGCCAAGGTGTGAATGATGCATTCCACATCGCCCACGCAGTGGGAGGCGAGTCTGAATGCACACCAGAGCGGTCACGCTGGCCACGTCGTAGCCAACGTCCGTAGAACACGATGCAGCCCCCAGTTGACAGGGACGCGTGGACTCTATTGTCCCCGGACATCGGGCTATACCGCCATAATGACCGAGGATTGACGCCTCCCAGAACGTTCGTCATATACACACTGCTTTCACCACGCCCATCTGCGACCTGCAACTGTATCTCGTTCTTGCTTCACTCCATTCTCTAGCCATTAAGTCTTGCAATGGTGACATACAACGACGACCACGACGAAGCTCCACCTCCCTCCTACGCTCAGAGCGAGGGTGTCGCCGCCTCCTCCCCCGCCTCCGGCGAACCGTCGTCGCCGCCCCCCGTTGAAGCAACGCGCGCGGCCTCGCCCCCTCCTCCGGACGCACAGCGCGCCATCGCCCCAGTGTAAGTCATTCTCTTCTTTCCATCGGACTAACACGCAGTGTCATCAGCAAAAGGAACGCCGCCATCAATGAGACATATCTCGTCCAGCTCACTGAGAACGCCAAGACCGGGCCCGACGTCGATGTCCGTTCCACCAACGGGAGCATCACCGCCGCCCTCTACTTGGTCGGCACGCTTCCCCGCCCCGCCGAGGTCGTGATCGAGTCCACCAACGGACGCGTGGAGCTCTCCGTCCCCGCGCGAGAGATACCATTGAACGTGCGCGCCCGGTCTACCAACGGCGCGATCGTCGCCTCCCTCCCGAGCGACTTTGATGGCCTGGTAGCCATGCGCTGCACGAATGCCAAGACGACCCTGTCCGCCGAGTTGAAGGCCAACGCTATCCTCTATCCGAACCAGGAGGGCGACGACGACAAGACGACGACGTACCTCGTCCGTCCGGTCAAGCATGCCCGCAACACCGCCGCGCCGGGCGACACAAAGCCCCCCATGGATCCCACGGCCGGCGTGGATGTCAAGAGCAACACAGACGACATCTACTCTGCCGGTGGTCCTTCGCAGGCGTCGGCATCGACGCCAACCACGGGACTCGCCAAGTTTGAAGACAGCGAACCCGGCCCGGACCGCGCGCACTTCTCAACCACGAACGGCGCAGTTCGCGCCCAGCACGTGGGCGAGCCGCCCGAGCCCTCAGCCGCGAGCAGGTGCATCGTCATGTAGAAGCTGTAAAGTAGTGTAACTGATCGATCTCTAATAGTACGTGTGATGCATGTGATGTAACTTCATCTCTCCCGTACCCTCACCGCCGACCCAGCCTTATCGATAAGCCGAAGCCTGGCGGAATTGACCGGTGCCACGGTACCCCGGACATGGCACTTAACCGGCAACTGGCAACTACCCCGCCCACATCTCTTGCATCCCACCACTCCATGAAAGCCTACCAGATCAAGCACCACGCGCATCCCAGAGAGCAGACAGTGTGCGCCGCAGCCTCTGGATACACTGACAGCAGGTCGGAGGTCGCCCCGCCGGTCCCGGGGGCGGGGCAGGTCCTCGTCGACATCCACGCTGCGGGGCTGAACTTCTTCGAGTGCGTCGGGGGAGGGGCATTGTAGCTGACTCTAGCGTGCTGCAGGCGCAGAACCTCTACCAACGTTGGTGATTGAATGTCCTCGCTGACGACAGACAAACCGCCACTCCCCTTCGTGCTGGGCGTGGAGTACTGCGGCAAGATCGCTGCGGACTCGCCGATTCCACCAGGATGCCCTTTCAAGCCTGGAGGTGGGTTGTCACCCACTCGGCCCAGAGCCATCATTCTGACGGCAGACAAGGTCATCGGCCGCGGTCGCGGCGCATACGCCGAGCAGATCGCAACCGAGCCGAGCAATCTCATCCCCCTGCCGAAGCAGATGTCCTACGAGCAAGGCGCGGGATTCTACGTGTACGCCGGTCGCACAACGCAACTCACACCAGCGCATACCCGACGAGCTACGAAGCCCTAGTGGGCAGGGCGCAAGCTAAAGCGGGGGAATGGGTGCTCATCCACGCCGCGGCGGGTGGTGTTGGTGTTGCAGCCGTGCAAATTGCAAAGGGTAGGTGATGCTGTTATTTCGCTGACGCCAGGCCTGGGGTGCAAAGTCATCGGCACGGCTGGGAGCGCGGAGAAACGCGAGGTCGCGAAGCGAGCGGGCGCGGACTACGTCCTGGACTACACTAAGCCCGGGTGGCAGAAGGAGGTGATGGACATTACAGGCGGGCACGGTGCGGACGTGATCTACGACCCGGTGGGGCTGCTCATCCCGTCGCTGAAGTGCGTGGCTTGGAATGCGCGGTTGCTCGTGGTTGGGTTTGCAGGCGGAACAATCGAGAAGGTGCCTGCGAACCTTGTGCTGCTGAAGAATGTCGCGGTGCTGGGTGTGCGGGGTGGGGAGACGTCGGGTGAGTGTCTGGGGCTGGGGCAAGCTGATGGCAGTGCGCGATCCCAAGCGGTACGCGAAGACGATCGAGGCGTGCTTCGAGATGGTGTCGTCGGGCAAGGTGGTGCCTATGATCTATGAGACGGTGTATGACGGGCTGGAGGACTTGACAAGGGGTCTGGTGGATCTCGAGAACCGCAAGGTGTGGGGCAAGGCTGTGGTCCGGATTCGCGAGGACAAGGCGAAGTTGTAGCGGGCGGCTGGGAGTCACTCTCTGCCAACACATCGTCGTAGCCATAGTCGAGCGAAACACGACCTGGGATGTTATCGTTGTCGTTAGATGGTATCTGCATGTCCTCGCCTCGGATGCACGGCTCGACAGGCAGCTGCACATCGCTCGATGCAGGCTACCTCGATGTCGGGCATCCTCACGGCTCGCCACACCGGCCCGACTACGCGGAGACCCCGCATTCCTCATGACCTCGACGAACGACGTGATGTCCGCCAACCATCCTTGCCCTTCTCAACCACTCAGTACACAATGGCGACCACATCAAACACGACCGAGATCCAGTCCACCAAGCGTGCGCCCTCACCACACTCTCACTGACGCCCAGAGTTCGACGACATCGTCAGCAGCTTGAGCAAGGACCAGCTCCTCGTCATCGGTAAGCACCCCTCCGCGCCCTCACTCCCCTATCCGCCCCCCTTTCCCCCATGCGTCTCCTTCTCCGTCCTTCTCTCCCTCCCTCTCAGACCCCGCTGACATAAGACTTCCACGCTGTACGACAATCATTATCATTCTGACCGCAGGTCTGGTGCGGACCATGCAAAGCCATCTCGCCCGTCATCGAGCGCCTCGCTGACAAGGTAGTTCCCCCCTCGACACCGCTGACAGCAGTACACCGAAGCCAAGTTCATCGTGCGCCCCTCCCAACCCCCGAGCTAACGAGTTGAGCTAACCCGCGCAGAAAATCGACGTCGACAAGCAGAAGGAGCTCGCAACGCGCTTCAGCGTCCGCGCCATGCCGACGTTCAAGCTGCTCAAGAACGGCGCCGAGGTTGCTCAGGTACGTAGCGAGCGGAGCGAGCTCAGCTCTCCGGCGGAGCCCAACCCAGCCAGCCGCTGCAAGACTGAACGAAGTAGAAACCGTGCTGACTGTACAGCTGCAAGGCGCCGACGCGCGCAAGCTCGCCAGCCTCGTCGCGGAGCACTCTGGGCGCGATGCCGCCGCCGTGGCCGCGGACGACACGCCCGTGGACCTGACGCTCGCGACTGGTGGGGGAGGGGGGATTCCGCCGCTGCAGAAACTGCTGCTGGTGGGGTTGGTTGCGTATTATGCTTATCAGTGGTGGCAGTCGAAGCAGAAGGGGGTGGAGAGTGCGTAGCGGCGGCGTGGTTAGAGTAGGGTGGAGTCGGCATGCATAGATGCAAGGTGGGGTGTTTGGCTGCGGGTGTGAGGGGAGCACTGTGGACTGATGAGGAGACTGGTGGTGCTCACGATTCTGACATGACGGTTAGATGTACGTGACTGACCTGACGGCGAGGTTATCGGGACGATCCAAATCAGTGGGTACAGAAGGACGAACTGGACTACTTCAATGCTCTTCGATCATTGCGTCCCTCTGTGGCCGTTGCACCGGCGCGACTTTGGCTCCGACCAGACGTGTCAATGCCATCTCAAATGCGTACACCTGCTCAACCCTCGTTAAGCGTGCGGTGCATTCCCAGCTCTCGGCACGCTGTTGCTAACAACATCCGTGTGCACTGCCTGTCGGTTCGTCAGCCGACTCTCATGAAAGAAGAAGCCGCAAATGTGGCATACCTTCGAGAGCCACCAACATGGCAGTCGCATCAGGCCAGATCAGTCAAGTCCAGCCTCACTCCCAACGCAACACTATGAGCACCAGTAGCGAAACCATGCAAGTATGGCATATGTTACAAAGTACAACCGCCCCTCCCGCCCTTTCCCTCCCACGCCAAACTCTACTGTAGCCCAAGCCTACACCCCAAGAACTCCCCAACCCGATTCCAAGATCAACTTCCGGCCCCTCCCTCCCCGACAACCCATGCCCGACACCGACTCCCCTACGCCGCCGCACTCCCCAAGCTCGACACCGCCCCGCCCGCGTGCCCCCCCGCATGTCCTTGCGCATGTCCCTGCCCCTGCGCCTGCGCCTGCGCCTGCGCCGCACCCCGCCGCATACTCCCCCCACGACTGAGCACACTCCCCTTCCGCGGCCGCCGCGCCAGCACAATCCCGCCATCCTCATCCACCTCCGCCCCTACCCCTCCTCCCCCGCTGCCCTCGGGCGCGTCCGCGAACGCCTCGCTGGGGGAGTAACACGCCGGCGTACTCGGTGTAGGCGTGTTCACGCCCATGCCCAGATCTGTAGGCGACACGGCAATGTTCGCGTTGGTGTTGGTGTTACCCCGGTCATGCGGGGAGAGGGGGGAGCGCGCCCGCGCAGCGGTGAATGGCGGGGATATGCGCATCGGCGACGCAGCGAGCGGGCTGGGCTGGGTGGCTACCGCACCCCCGTGTAGGCGGGAGACGTCGACGCCGCCGTTGTGGTTAACCAACGAGCGGGCATGGATCGCCGAGTACGAGTGAGAGTGGACCGGCGAGCGGCGGGCGCGCTCTTTCCTCTCTATGTCGGCTATGTTGTCGCTGAGGTTCCAGTCCGCCGGGGCGGAGCGCAGCCCATGCCCCGTGGGGAGACCGTCTAGCGGGTCGTCCCCTTCGCTCGACTCGACGTCGTCTACCTCGTCGTCCGAGTCTGGCACAGCGCCAACCCAGTCGACCTCTTCGTCCTCCATGACTGGGCGAATATCCTCGCTGAGAGTGGAGCCACGACGTACAGGCCCCATGTCCCCATCGCCGCGGAGCCAGCCCTGCCGCTCGGGGGACATGTGGCCGAATGCGCCAAAGCTCGAGGGAGAGGAGGGCTCGAACGCGTCGGTACTCATGCGTCGCCCGAGACCGTCAAAGCTGCGTCCGCGGAGGAACTCGGAGCTGGGTGCGCGGGGGAAGCCGTCGCCTGCGGAGCTGAGGGAGGACGCAGCAAAGACATTGTTGTCCGTGTCCTCGGCACTCGAGTTGGTGTACCCCCGTGCGCGGATGGCCTGGCTCCCAGCGCCAGCGCCAGCGCCAGCGCCAGTGCGAAGGGAGCGAGTCTTGGCTAACCCGCCTCCGTTGCCGCGGAACTTGCCACCAAGCGCGCCGAGGATCGATCCAGCTGACGAAGCGTTGCTGGCTGACCGGGTGCGGTTTTCAGAGTGGCCGGCGTCGGAGGACTCCCGCCTCCACCCAGGCGAGCCGGAGCGCGAGTGTTCACCCTGGAACTTGTCCAGCGAGGTGATGGACGGCATCTGGCGGGGTGTGGCTGCGCTCGAGTACGGCGGGCGGAGATGCTCCTCTGGCGAGGGGCTGCCGCCTGAATGCGGGCTGTGCTGATCCGTGCCGATGGGGGTGTTGATCACTGACGGCCGGGGAGACTCGGCTCGCGAGCGGTCACGGGAGAGGAGGGAGAGGCGACGAGCCAAGTTTGTAGCTGGCACAGAGGTCGAGGCGGCACTAGGGGCGTCGTTGCCAGATGCAACGCGGCGATTCGGCAGCTCGCCAGAGGGTGTTCCGGGTATGTGATCGGCGTCGCTGGCCGTGTCCGCGTTGCTGTGACTACGGTTGCGGCCGAAGCGGAATCGCCTAGAAATACTGTTGATCCCGCGCTTGAACTTCTCGCGGATGCTCCCTCCGCGCGTGACAGCCGCAGCGACCTCGTCGCTGGTGACGGTAACGTACGAGGTGTCGTGCGGGTCGGTCTCGGCCAGCCACTTCTTGGCGTCCGGCACGCCGCGCAGCGTGAACGGGTGGTGCTGCTGGTCAGCTTAGATCTATATGACCGAAGTTGTATACTACTCACCTTTGCCTGGTCCAGAGTGATGCGCTTGTTCGCGTCCTTCTCCAACAAGCGGGAAAGCAGATCCAGGGCCTCCCTGGTCTCCTCGTTCGACCCGTCCGTGGGCACGCGCTCGCGCCCCATGACCTCTGGGACGGGGTACGGCTCGTTGGGGATCACCTGCATGAGGAGGTACTCGTTCGCCGCGTCGAACGGCGTCGTCCCGAATAGCAGGCAGTAGAGGGTCACGCCGAGCGCCCAGACGTCGATCGCGTTGGTGATCGGCCTCCGCTGGCGGAGGATAGTCGACTCCGAGTTGGAGCGAGATGCATCGCTCAGCCGCGGGGGCAACTCTCCATGCCCTGGTCCAAGACTGGGGGAGAGCGGAACCGTCTCTGTACCCACACTCCCCTCGCCGTCGACGACCGTGCTCGGCGGCCGTATGGTGAACTTTGGCACCGCCGACAGATGCGTCTGCGGCTCCTCGGGAATATCAGAGAAGCACATCTCGGGCGCAAAGAAGGCAGGGCTGCCGGCCGTCTTGGCGAGCTCGACGTCGTCGACGTACTTTTCCTCGCCGCCCGCAGCCGAGGCCGCAAACAGCGCCTCTGAAAAGTGGGAGCACCCGAAATCCGAGATTTTCACGTTGCCATTCGAGCGCAGCAGGTTGCTGGGCTTGATGTCGCGGTGGATGATGCCCTGGTGGTGCAGGTACTCGAGGCCGAGGAGGGTGTCGCGGAAGATCTTGCGCGTCGCAGCGAGGGTGAGTGCGGGGCCGCCGTCGCGCTTCCACTCGACCTCGCCGCCCTCGCAGTACTCAAACACCATGAAGAGCTTGGTCGAGTCCGGGTCGTCGATGATCTCCTTCATGCGCACGACGTTGGGGTGGTGCAGCTTCTTCACAATTGCGATTTCCTTGCGCATCCTGCGGGTTAGCAACTGGCGTTGGGAGTAGGACTGACTCGTTCTGGTCGACGAGCTTGGCGCCCTCGGTGCGCATAGCCCGCTGGCGTCCGAGTCCGTTCAGGCGCTTCTTCTTGGGATTGCGCTCGACGATTTTGATAGCGTAAAAGGGGCCCGAGCCAGTTGCGAGGTCGGCTTCCAGCTCGTCTGGGGGGACGTCCACGCTCATGTCGCGGCCCAGCCGCACACGCCCGTGCGTCCCGTGTCCGATCTCATGCAGTACCTGCGGCGGTCAGCGATGCCACGCGCTGCTCTGCTCACCAAGTACTGGTTGATCATCTTCCGGCCAGTGCCAGGATCGCGGTCCATCCTGAGCTCGGCCGTCTCGACGCTGCTACGTTAGTACTGTGTACACGGCGACTGCCGACCCTGCGTCTCACTCACACTTCCTGCTCACCGGGGGAGCGACTGCCTGACGGATCCGATGTCGTCTGGGGGTCCTCCTCCCGCCCTCGCAGACTGTCAGAGCGGCCCAGGACGATTGGCCGCTGGGACTCGCGGGCCGACGAGCGGCGGGACAGCAACCTGGGCGAGCTGATAAAGCTCGACGCCTTGGAGCCCGAAGCCGAGGACTGAGTCGACGGGGGCACCGAGAACGAGCTGCGTCCGTATCCGTTCCGTGCAGTTATGGCGATCGACGATGCCGCCGCCGCCGATGCCGACGACGACGACTCGTTGACGTCGCCTGAGCGCTCTCGCCGCATGCGGTCCAGACTGCCTGTGCGGTGCGCGCAGCTGGCCGAGGCGATAGCCTGGTGTGTGAGGTGTTGTGGGCGGTGGCCATTGGAGGCGTGCTGCTGGGAGGGGATGGAGAATGTCTGGGCCATGGAGGAGAAGTTGAGGTCGCGCGACGGCGATGGCGGGCCACCGTGCGGCCTGGCGGGCACAGTCATGCAGCTCGACTGGCCGGGTCTAGCCGCTGGAGGGTGGGGGGAGTGGTAGAGTTGGTGGTGTCAGTGCTAGTGCGAGTGGTGCCAGTGGGTCCAGTGCTAGTGGTGGTGATGGAGGTGGTGGTGGAGGAGTTTTGCTGCAGATGGTGGGACGAGATGGGACTGCAGGAGTGTTGGTTGGATTGGAGTCGACCAGATTGCAAGAGCGGAAGCGAGTAAGAGAGCGATCGGCCGGTGGAGTGAGTGTGTATTATGACCCGGCACCCGTGGTGGCAAGCGGCGGTGGTGTGCGGCGACTGGGTGTGTGTCGGGGTGTGCGTGCTGTGTTGTGGTCGGCGTGCTCTAGACGGCTAGTGCTGTGCGTTGGGCGCTTGTGAGGGGCTTTGGGTGATACGATGTAGTCTAGTGTTGTCGAAGGCCTCAAAGCGGTGTTGCGAGAGAGAGATGTCAAGTGGAGGGCGTGTTGCAGATGTTGGAGATTGCGATGGAACGAGGGAGTGTGTCTAGACGATGGGGGAGAGTGCGAGATGTCGAGAAGAGTACGTCTGTCGTGTGCGACTGCTCGAGCTGAGCAACAGCTAGATGTTTTTGAGTAGTAGTGGCAGCGGCGATGGTTGCTTGGATGGTCACTGCTGCTGCTGTTTGGGTCGATGTCACTGATGCACTCTAGAGCGGGCCCGGGGAAGGAAGGAAGGAAGGAGGAACGGCCGACGGAGGAAGGTGGAGGCAGGCCGGCAACGCCCAAGGAAGGTGTGGCAGGGAAGGTGTGGCGAGGAAGGAAGGTGTGGCAGGGAAGGCGAGGAAGGTCGACTTTGGACAGGGAAGGTCGAGGAAGAAGGGTACCGCCAATCGAAGAGAGAAGCAGAGAGGCAAGTGTACAGGCACGGCGGAGTAAAAGAAAGGGTGCCCAAATCAAAGCAGGCAACCAAAATACAAGCAGAAGTATTCGATGAGCATGTACTGTAAGCAAGCACACGGGCTAGCTGGAGAGTAGGAGCGGCGGCGCGGGCGGAGGAGGCGGAGGCGGCCAAGAGGAGAGAGCGGGGTGTCGGCGCTGCTGCTGGTGGTTTACGAGATAAAAGGGGGGCTTTATGATAGTCGACGAGCAGGGGAGTACGGTAACAGGGACCGCTACAGCCTCGCAGGAAGCAAAGGGGGGCAAGACGTCGACGACGTAGAGCCAGCGAGCGCAGAGGTAGACGGGCGTCAGAAGACGAGACGAGAGGTAGGAACGCAGACCCGGGAAGGCAGAATGGGCGGGCGGCGTGTGGCTTGCTGTTCCGTCGGGCCGGGGAGAGATAGAATAGCATGGCATATGAGATTATACAATACAATGAGGTTTATGGCATGCATGACATGGTGAGGCGATGGCGCTGGCGATGGCGATGACGGCGGCTCCCATCTCGGATGCATGTCATGTCAAGAGGGAGAGAGAGTGACTATGCTCGAGCTATGCTGGCTATGGAGGACTTGGCATGTTGGTACGAGGTATGGCTGTATCACCTTCAGACCAAGAAGGTGATGTCCAGTGCTTGGCTCTTGAGATGTGACATATGTCTTCATTCCTCTTCAGTCTGCATGCTCACGCTCTGCTCATGCTCATGCTCATGCTCATGCATCACCTCTCTCGACATCAGCAAGCAACGCGTCTCTTGCGTCTCTTACATCTCTTACATCATCTTATTAAACTTTGAATACAACGCGATAGATTAGAACGACTACCAAGGTCCCGCAAGGCTCATACTAAGGTCCGCAATCTGTGTCACCACTGACCTCATGCCGCCCCGTCCGCCGGCATGACACCCTAGAATTGAGGTCTGATGTCTTGTGTTTGCACTGCAATCCGACGTAGAGCGAGCAGGACGAGCAGGACGAGTGCCTCGACATGCCTCCGTCGGGCGACGAGGAGCACGACGACGTGCATGTCCCACTCCAATCACCTCGGGTGTAATACCACTCCTCTTCCACCTCGCTCTTGACGCGGGAGACGTGGCGCGGCTGACGTCAAAGTATGGCAATCTAAACCAGCTTTAACGCACTCGAGCGCGTCCACTCTAAAACACTCGTCCTCCACGAGCTCTGAGCTCCACGCGAAGAGCACACTATGAAGCGATAACTGTCCATCGTCCGAGCATACTCGTCAGTCAGTACGCCTGCGCCGCGCCAGTTAGTACGCCGCCCAGCGTTCCGGGGTCCTCCCTGAGCTCGTCCCAACCCAACTCGTCCCATCTGACATCTGACAGAAGGGCAAAGCCGGCCGCCACCTCTCCTGACATGCTGTCCACAACATCGCACCGCACCGCATCGCATCGGGCATGTTCACGCTTACGGCCCGCTCCCACCCTCGTCGCTGACACACTCTTCCTGCCTGATGTCTGCCATCCTCCACTCGCCAGATACTAACACCATGCGCAGGCGGCATGCTACCTACTCGTCGTTTACACATGCATACCACTGATGTATACCATTCTCCAAGTCCACCCAAACGAGATAACAGCGGGACCAAACCCAATTCCAACCCCATTCCGCGCGTCGGTCATCTCTTGACATAAACGAGGACATGAGGCGCATGAGGCGCTCGAGGACGGACTGACTCGTCTCGTGTCGAGCGCGGGCGCCACGGGGGCCAGAGGTAGAGCATGACATCCGCAAAGTAGGAGATAGGGCGATTGCGTAGATACCACACCACGTCTACGCGAACCTCGCGATCCTCTCTCTTCCCCCGCACGCTGCGCGCTGCACGCTGCACACTCCACTCGCATTCGCCACTAGCACACTAGCACCGTTCCCACGATATCGTATCGTATATTCCAAAGCCACAGATCCGTAGAGGCTCCACACTGGCCACTGGCCTTGATGAAGTACCTCCCGCTGGTCACTAACGCAGCAGCCTCGGTAGCTCGGCAGAGCGCGGCTGTACGCAGCTACACCATCTACCTTCTCAGTCACAATGAGCTGTAGATCCTCCTCACGCTCTGTTGACGCGCCATTCCCCCCAGCTACCGTATCAACAGCACTGTTTTTCTCCGTACTACATGCTACTCCCTGCCACTCACATTCACGACGCTGCCACGTCTATGACACAGACGAACTTATGTGCCAGGAACACCGTCGCCCGCGCCGTATCAGAGGCGATAGGCAACAGCGCGACGGCGCGACGGCCGTTGCCCCATCGCGTCCCTTGCCTCGCCCGTTGCGCGTTGCGCGTTGCACCCAGCAGAGCAGGTAGAGGAACGAGGTGGCACAAGTGTGTCGAGTCAAGTCCAAAGCGAGCGGGCAGGGCAGCCCACTCGCACTCGCTCATCACATGCATCTCGCAGACACATGGAGCATGGCGCACGCGTGCATGCAAGCGGAGAGTACATGTCCTCCATGCCCTCGTCGTGACATAGATATGGGCAAAAGTGGACGCGAATGCCTGCCTGCCTGCCCACATCACCTCACATCGCATCACATGCCTCACCTCGAGCGCGGGCGGATGGGCGGGCGGGTGACGCCGACCTCCGCCCTTAATTGACTCTGATTCTGCTCTAATCCGCGATCCGCAGTCTGATAAGCCGCCTGGTGCCTAGGGTGAGGTGAGGTGCACCGCCTCAATCTCAGTCGTAAGAGCGTTCATTGCAGCATCGATGTGCAGGTGGCAGGCCGGAGGTGGACTGATTGGGAGATGTGGATGGGGGTGTGAGCAATCGTGGAACTGTGGGTGGACGCTGGCATGCTCCACTGAGCTGTATCGTTCGTCGTTCGTCGTTTTTACTTCGGACATGGTCGTGGCGGTCAACTCGACCAGCGGTGCTGCGCTCCACGCACGCTCGCACTGCGTAAGCGAGTAAGTATTGAGTCTCCGTTGCGCGTTGCACTTACGCACTCTGTTTGCTGGCTGATGTCCCTCTAATCGAGAGTCATACTCGCTGACTGGCTCGGGCTATCGGATATGGTGTAGCTGACACGGCACGGCTCACTCACTATCCACGGACCATGATCACAATCAGAGGCGTTGACCGTTGTCGATGCAGACATCGTGCTGCAGGCGGGGCATCTCGACTTAACGAAGAGACAGATCGCAATCATGACTCACAACGCTATTGAAGATCAGCACCATTCTATGGTCTCGACACCACCGTCCCACGGCTCACTCACTATCCACGGACCATACTCACAATCAGGCGTTGTCGATACTGACATCGTGCTCCAGGCGGGGCATCTCGACGCAACAATGGCACACATCCTTAATTATAGCTCACAACGTCTACTGGGGATCAGCACCATCCTATGGTCTCGACAACCGTCCGACGGCCGACTCACTATCCACGAACCATACTCACACTCAGCCGTCGTCGATACTCACATCGTGCTCCAGGAGTATCTCGACCTAACAATAACACAGGTCATGCTATCATCTACAACGACTCTTGGTGATCAGTAGCATCTTGGTCTCGACACCACCGTCAGCGATAGGCGACAACTACGCAACAGCTTGTGGTTAGTTCAGTACGGATCGCGTCCCCAGCCCAGTCAGCCTCATAGCCAAGACACCACCACAACGCACCGTCTCCACTGGACCACTCCGTTCTCCGTCTTTCAGAGATCCATCTCCGAAACGAGATTGCTCAATCACCTCATAGCCTCACTCACTGCTCACCTCTCCGTTACCGGACTAACGCACAGCACAAGCCCGGCCCGGCCCGTCCACGACCCATCCCATCCTGCCACAACGCGCAAAGCGAGATCGCCTGATGCTATTCCGATTACGAGGGATGTCCAGCGCCAGGCGGGCGCGCCGACAGACATCTGGGATGCCACTTGCCACTTTCAACACCATCCCGGCTATCGACTGGCTCTATCGTGGCGCGGTGCAGTCTTCGCAAGAGCCAAGGGTGGTCGTGTACTCCCTCTCGAAAGCACCGAGACATGATCCTGGTCTACTCGTCAGCAACACCTCCTGGCGGTGGAGACCCGAAACCTTGGGTATGCCGCACTGACGACGACTTGCCCCAGTAGGGATTCCTGCTGTACACGGAATGCCGAATTAGATACCTCCAGGCTGGACGCGCTACGCGCTACGTACCTCGATGGGGTCGGAGACAGTCGCTGTGCTGCTCGGCTGCACGGCGGGCTGAGTGCCATTCTCGGTATTGCGACAGCTTGGTTCTCGACTGCTCATCGCTCTCCGCTAGGCTGCCTCACCAGCGGTGGAGGCCATTGGCTCGTTACTGGGTTCCAACTGCTCGGTGTGGAGTCTAAGTGCGGGGTCTGGAGTGTGATATGTTGATTGCCGAGTGCTGAGTGCTCCCCGTACTGGATGTGCGAGCTGCTATCTACCCTACTCCTCGTAGTTGCCCAATCTCACTGCTCCGATCCGGTGCACCGCTCGTCGACTGGCGATGCGTTTCTCGTCGTTCTCGCTGCTATCGCGTCGCTGAGGTGGCTACCTCGGTGGCCGTTAGAGGCTGCAGCAGTCGCCTGGTCCGCTCTGCTCGACGCAACTCGCCCCTGCTCCCACGCACTGCTCACTCGCCACTCTACTCTCATCAAGTCTGGGTCACTCTGCACGCTCAGGCTAGACTCCCCTAACACGTCTGGGTCACTCTGAATCCATATCGAAGGTATATACACAGCAATGTACTATCTACCGACTATTAACAAAGCCTACGAACTAGAAGGCTACGAACTCACAGAACTCACAGCCAGCACGAGACAGAGACACGAGAACTCACCTGTCACGCGCGTCACTTCCACCAGAACTGGAACCACCTCTACAAACTACGACCTACGGCCTATCAACAGCTACGGAGTACGGCGTATCTACCCAGCCACCTACTACTACAGCCTACAGCCTATGTAGCTATCGAATACTACGCTACGCGCACTCACACACTCACTCACTCACTCACTCACTCGCTGCGCTCGCTCACGCGCTCGCTCGCTCGCTCGCTCGCGCGCGTGCTAGAGATACTGCGCCGCCAGCTGGGGGAGGAACAGCGCGGCACTAGCACCCAAGCCAAACAGCATCGCGCCAAACGCCACGCGCTTGACCGTGCCCCCAGCCGTCTGCTCCACCACACGCCGGTTCGTGCGGATGATCCGCTCCTCGCCCTTGCCGGCCCCGCCCGAGATGCTCGTCCCCTCGTCCTCGGCCGCGCGCTTCTGGCCGCGCCCCGAGCTCTCGGCGTCAGCCCCGCCCGTCTCCTCAAACTCGTCGCCCGCCGCCGCGCGCATCTGCAACTCGCGCTTCAGGTCGCGCACGAGCTGCTTGGCCGACTCGATCTCGGCGTTCACGTCAATGACCGCGCCGGCCGGGTGCGTAACCGAAGTAGTGGCTTGCAGGGTGGCGCGGCGCTCCTCGGCGGCAGCGGCGGGCTGGGTGCTGGACTCGGCCGCGCGGCGGCGCTTGGGCGAAGGAGCAGAGGCATCAGCAGCAGTCACGGAGGGGGCGGTGCGCGTCGATGCGGGGGTGGCGTTGACGCCGCGGTTGGCGAGCTCGGCGGCGGCAGCCTGCGAGCGCTGCGACTTGCGGTACGAGACGTTCGGGTCTGGCGCGGCGCGGGCGAGGGCGACGACGAGGGGCTTCATGTTGTACGCCGGGGCGAGGTGGATAGCGAGGTGCTGGCTAACCCTGGGGACGTGATCAGCGTGACGGAAGAAAGGGATGTGACTCACCACTGGCCTGCGAGGCGGACCGATCCAGGTTCGCGCCCACCGTTGGTACCCGTCGTGTCAAAGGAGGTGCGCACCTGAACATCAGCTGATCAGTCACCACCGTCCGCCTTACCCAGTCCATCTCGCGCTTCTCGTCCTCCTCGGATGCACCGGGGAACGCAACCTTGTACATGGTGGTGAGGGAGATTGCGTCGGTGTCGTATCTGCGCAGGATAAAAGCGTGCTGCTGGCCAGTCTCGGCGGGCTGGGACGTTAGCATACTTTTCCGCAATCCGGCGCGCACCGTAGGGACCTTGATGCGGCCGATGATGATCTCCTTGCCCTCGCGGACAATGGTCTGGAACTTGACTATGTTGATGTCGTCGGGCACTGGGGTGAGCGGGGGAGGGCCAAAACAACCTACGGCTGTTGAGGAGCTCGTTCTGCACAGCGGGCAGCCGCGGGCGGTTCTGGCTGTGAGGCGTGGGGGTGAGGTCGGTGTCGCCGCCTGCGTTGACCGAGTAGGGAGGGGGCGGTATGCTGGTAGCCAAGGCGTTGAGCTCAGACTCTGAGAGCTGCGTGTAGTGGGAGGTTGGGCCGGTCATGGTTGGTGTTGGTTGGGAGATGGGGAGGAGAGTAGTGATAAGAAGAGGAGAGGATGACGATGTTGACGCGGAGGATGAGAACGGATGACTCTTGTCCGATCGAGAAGCTTAGAGTATAATAGCGGTCCGACGGAGCGGAGTTGTTGCTGAATGCGGATTGATACTGTAGGTGATGTGAACAAGAAGGCAGACAACGTATCATATCATCGCCGCCCCCTCGCACGTCCGCCCACACCACACACAACCACGCCCGTACACAGATCACGTGATGACGCCGAAGCAGGCTAGCTCGTAGCAGGGCGGTGGCAAATCCTCCCCCCGTCTACACTTTACGTAACACTGCAAAATTCAAAGATTTCCGGCTCACCTGTGCAAGCAGGTATGTATTGAGGGGTTGCAGCAGAGCTCGAGTCCACAACACCACCGACACCATGCCCAAATCCAAGCGCCAGAAGGTCACGACACTCGCCAAGACGCCCACGCGCACGACCAAGGCGTCCAAGCTTGCGCTGGTGAACGAGATCCGCGCCAACATTGACCAGTACGACCATGTTTGGCTCTTCAGCGTCGGCGACATGCGCAACGAGGGATTGAAGGATGTGCGCATGCAGTGGCGCGGGACGGGCCGCTTCTTCTTCGGCAAGACGAGGGTCATGGCCAAGGCTCTGGGTGTGACCCCGGAGACGGAGTACGAGGAGGGTCTGGCGAAGCTCGCTAGGGTGGGTCAACAAGCCGCCTGGTCACAGGACGGCTGGCACTGCCAACTAGTACAGCACTGACACTCAGCAACTCAAGGGCGAGATCGGACTGTTCATGACCTCCCACCCCGTTGGCGAGACACAAGAGTGGTTCGAGACCTGGCGCAAGAAGGAGTACGCACGGCAGGGAGCACCGGCCACGGAGGACATCACCCTCCCCGAGGGCCCATTGCTCACGCCTTACTCTGTCGACAACACCGGCGACCCCTTCCCCCACAGCATGGACCCGCAGCTCCGCCAACTGGGCCTCGACACCAAGCTCGTGCGCGGTGTGCCGTCGCTTGCTAGCTCGCACGTGCTCTGCCGCAAGGGCGAGAAGCTGAGCTCGGAGAAGTGCAGGATCCTCAAGCTGCTCGCGGTGCAGATGGCCGAGTTCCACATCAACCTCGGAAGCAGGTGGAACAAGGAGGAGGGTTATGTTGCTGGCGCCGAGCTCGAGGCCGGTGACAAGGACGAGGACGAGATGGAGGAGGACTAGACTGTACTATATGCACTCTGTATGGCGTTCGAGCGAGTATATGTGGACGGGAGTTCGATGATGAGCATCAGCTGTCGACTGTCGCCGCCATCTGACCCAGCTAGATCCCGAAAGAGTACATCTATCCGATACACCATATGTTACAACCCGATACAACATCCTGGAGTAGTGCTACACGATAGCCGATGCAAGCGCGGAGAGTAGTGCTGGTTCGATCACTTCTCCTCCTCGCCTAGTAGCGCCATCAATCCGCCCATGGCAGCAACGTTGCCATGGCCCGAGTTGATGCTCCGCGTCAGATGGTACTTGAGCCCATTGGCCTGCTTGTACACCTTGCCGCAGCCCTCTATTGGGCAGCGGAAACGCTTCTCGCCGGGATGCTGAGGTCAGCGGCATACTCAAGCCCAGAGTGTGACTCACCTCCTCGTCGCCCGTCTCGGCAGCCTCCCGTTCTGCCTTCTTTTGTGCCTTTTTGAGGACGCGGGCCTGGATCTGCTCCGCAGTGAGGTTCTTCGGCTGGCTCCCGTTCGGCGTGGACGGGGTGCTCGCCTGCTGCTGCTGGATCGATATCGGTTGAGAGCTGCTCGACTGCTGCGACTGCTGCGGGAGAGTCGCAGCAGGAGGCGCATAGCTCAACACGCTCGGGGGCACGCACGCCGGCGGCTGCAGCGAGGGTGGGCGGAACGCTGCCGACCAGGGGCTGGCTGTCGGCGTGACGTTCACACTGATGCCAGTGATAGACGCCTGGTGCAGCAGCGTCGCGGGCGTCGACACGGGCTCATCCATCTCCATGTCCATGTCCATCATGCCGGGCGTCGTCGGGACGTCACTATGCCCGATACCGATGTTGGGCGGGAAGGTCGTCCGCTTCGCCGCGGCGGCACTCGATCCAGCCTGGACAGCACTGTTCAAGGCGGCCATACGAATCTCCGGGGTAAGGTTGGCATGTTCCTCCTCATAACTGTAAAGACACGGTCAGCTCCGGCTCAAACGCCTGGCCCTCGTGACGCCGAACGCCACGCTTGCCCACTCACTGTTCCAGCAATTCGTGCAACCCCGACAGCTGCCGCTCGCAGCATGTAAAGTCCTTGACATACTTGGCCTCGAGCTCACGCTCACGCCCCTCTGCCTGGCGCCCAAAGCTGGTGCCCAGTTGCCCGACGCTGCCGACAAAGCTCCCACTCCCAAAGCCGCCAAGGCTGCCCGGCTGCCACCGGGGCGGCGAGATGCTCATGGCCATGCTTGACGAGTACGGGCTCGACCCGGGCTGCGTTGCGCCCAGCGCCAGCGCCGAGAACGAGAGCGGCCCGGCGAACGAGCCGGGGTGGAACCCCGAATGCGGGTTGCTTGATGGTGACTGCCCTGGGGGAGTTCTGTTTGTCAGCCCGACGGTGGCCACTACTACTACAACATGTTGACAACCGACGGTCGTTACGCACCCGTTGTTACGGATCATTGCACTGAGTGCTGAGCCGCCAGCCGACGGCCCTGCATCGTTCATGCCACCACCATTGAAGCTTGGCTGCCTTGGGAAAGTGTTGCCAGATCCGCTCGATGGGATTGGCAGATACGCTGACGGTGTCTCTTGCATGGTGGCGGTTTGGGTGTGAGTGGGCGGCCAATATTGCACTGGCCGGCGGGGTTTGTCTCGGCGGTTGTAAGCTTGCGTCTAGAGTGGCGAGTGAGCGAGGAGGAGGTGATGACAATCAGTGAGGGCGACGAGCTGGCGAGAGTCGACTGGAGACGGCGGCGGCGGCGATGTCGGAGGTGGTGGAGAGTAGTAGTAGGTAGTAGTAGTATTGGTCCTGTGACACACACAAGCGACCAGAGACGGAGACGACGGAGTACACAAATCTTCAGGTCCAGCCTGGGCGGAGAGAGGAGAGCGGGGGTATTTTTGCCGAATCGGGCAGGCAGGCAGGCAGGCATCGGGTAGTCATCCTCTCTGTCGTCTACAGTGAGGGTAGATAATCTCGCATACATGTATCTCATCCGGTCAATTTATGTGGAGCAACATGTTCGTGTCAGGTAGATGCTATCTTATGCTAGTTTACTGTAGTTGTCTCAAAGAGTCAATGGCCAGCTCGCTGTCGGATAGAGCTCTCTCGCCACCCTACTGCTACTGCTGCTGCTTCCTCCGCCCACGCCAAGGCTCAGACGACCCACTGAACAGCAGGATTTTGCTTCCGCCCTCGGATGGCCACGTGCCATGACGCGAGCAAGAGTTGTAGGCAGACCGGTAGATAGAGATAGAGATAGATAGAGCTGTACAGCTAGCAGACATCAACACTTCGACCACCTCTACAACAGCTGCTCACGACTCTTACGACCCTTGCGCAGACTCGTAGACCAGCTTTCACTCGAACCAGTCGCAGAGGGCCACAGCTGGCAGGCCCATACGCGATGCCTGGTGTCGCTCAGAGTAAGTACCACTTACCCAACCATTCAGCGTGGGCGACGCTCACCCGAACGCAGTCCTGAAGCGCCTCGAAGGCTTCCCTCAAGATCTGACCGACCTCACTGCCCCCCCGCCTGGGACCAACGCAGACGAGCTCGCCGCCTCTCTTGACAGTCTAGCGTCGGCAAACCCAACACCAGAGGCTCGCAACTCGGTCGTCCAAGCTAGCCTACTGATACCCCCGACCAGGGTCCTGGAGGACACGCAGCTGCTATGGATCGACGACCAGGGTGCTTGCCCGCCGGCGGTGTCGGCACACCTGGCGCAGGCGCTCAGTGACGGCACTTACGATGCAAAGAGGTGGCTCAGACGGGCAGCTCAGTCGAATACTGAACGCGGACGCACCGTCCTCACAGCCTGGGGCATGGAAGAGTTTGACGTGAGTAGCTCCAGCGCTCGTAGCTGACGTGCTCAGGCATTCCTGTCCGCCTGCAAGGACGAGTTTGCAGACCCAGACCTCCGCCTGGGTCTCGTCTCCATCATGCAGTTCGTCATCCTCTCATCGCCATACTCGCCTGACATGGCCCTCTCCTCGACACTCATGTACCGCCTAGCGCAGAGCGATTTCTTCCCACGGATACTCGATAGTCTCCTCCTCGACACAAGCAACCACCTCTTCCCCGTAACCCTCTCCGTGCTGGTCACCATCCTCCCCTTCTCCCTCACCCAGCTGACGGCATTCGTGCCGCTGCTCATGGTCATTCTCGGACGAGCCATCTGCTGGCGCGACCGGCCATTCGTTGACACTGGCGCGAGCGCTATCGGTGCAGTCACAAAGACACCCGCCCCAGCATTGGACAAGCACTGGATCGTGGCTACCCACGGAGCAGGCGAGGTCGTCCAGTCAACCCCCACAGAGAAGCGCGTCATCCAGCTCCTCGTGATCGGCCTGTACGGCGCATGGCCGTCAAACGTGATCGCCTTTATCCGCGACCACCAGGACTACCTCCGTCTGAAAAAGGTCCCACCAGTCTACGATGTGCCATGGGAGGAGGTGTGGTCTCCAGGAGTACTCTCATCTCGTCTCGTCCCACTTATCGCCGACTTCCAATTACACCCCTCCATCATCACCCACACATCGCGTGCCGAGCTCGAGGACGACGTCCGATGGGACCGCTACGACCCGAGCGAGTTTGTCTCCATGGCCCATCTCATGAGCCACGCCGACGACCCGGAGAGCATGTTTGATTTCTTCAAGACTCCAGCAGCGGCATCGCTCGATCCGCGGCCAGTGTCCATGACCGAGTCGGAGCTCAACTCCCCCGGCTCAAGCAGCGAGATGGACGACATCCGCCGCCTGAAGGAGGAGAACGAGCTGCTCCGCCTCGAGGCGCTATACGCTGAGCGGTCAAGGAAACAGCTCATCTACCGTAAGTACTAAGCCCTGTACTCAGCTGACATAAGACATCGGCCGGCTACATCGCAACTCGCTGCGGTTCAACAGCGACGAGGCGGAGATCCACACCTTTGTCAACAGGCTCAAGGAGCAGACCAAGACGATCAAAACCCTAACCGCCGAACTCAGCCAGCAGCGCGACCACGCCTCGCAGGCACAGCAGAAGCACGTCAAGTGGCAGGAGCAGCTGCGCGACAAGGTCTCGGGCTTCCGCGAGGAGCGGAGGAAGTGGACCACAGAAGCGACAGCGATGCGCACCGAGCTGGCCGAGTACCAAGCCACAGTCCAGAAACAGCGGGAGGAGCTCGCCACAGTCAAGAACGAGTACGTCTCTCTTAAAATACACCGCTTACCCCAGACGCTTCATTGTCCAAAACCAACTCCTCGAGGTCGGGCCGAAACTCCGCCACCTCCAGGACTATGAGCAGCGCATGAAGCAGCTCACGGACAGCCAGCTCCTCTGGGACGACGACGTGCAGCGCCTGCGCGATGCCGAGGCGAGTGTGCAGTGCGCGCAGGCGCGCATCGCCGAGCTGGAGGGCATGCTCCGCGCACGGGAGAAGGTCTGCTTTGAGCAGGCGGATAATATCCGCAAACTCGAGTCGCATGTCGCCACTGCGACGGCTAGTGTCCCCTCCACGCCTAGGGCGCGGACACCGGCGCACAGCGCGAAACCTGAGGATCTGGAGTTTTATCTCCACGTCGCGGAGAATGCCAAGCGGAAAGCGGAGAAGCTGGAGCGGGAGAAGCTCGAGCTCCAGGTCGAGGTGGAGCGCCTGCAGCGGATGGAGATCAGCGACGCGACGGGTGCACGTAGTCTGTTCTGATGTATATGTATGGTTGTACACGAGTTCGGTTGGCGATGAGCATAGCTTTTCAGTTGCTACGCCCACGCGCTAGGTCACAGCTCACATGCTGACTGCCATCGCTTCGATGCTGTCACTCCTTCCTCACATCCTCTCACTCCCCGCCCCATGCTCCACTCACTGCTCACATGCTATGCATACTTCTAACCCCTTTGACCCTTACTTGACTGTTCAAATCTCACGCTCGAGGTACGAACGAATAACACCATCCAGCGTCGCCTCATACTCGACAAGCACGACGTCCTCCCCCTCAAGCTTGGTGTTAGCCTGGAGCAGAACCTTGCGCGGCTGGCGCTGCGCCATCACCGTGTCCCTCAGCCCCAGCCAGCTCCCCGACACCTTGGTGTACTCATCATACAGCGCCTGCGCGGCCTCGACATCCGCCGTAGCCTTGTACACCTGCAACTTGGTGAGGAACACGCCCATCGCCTCCTTGCCCACGCCGTCGATCTTCCCCCTGTCCAAAGTCACCTTGACATCGTCGCCCGTACCCTCGACGCGCGCGATGCCCGCATCAACAAACACACGGAGGATAGCATGCCGCGCCTGCATGTGCGCCTGCCCCCACTTCGACGAGGAAGGGTCGTAGAACTCGAGCGCGAGGAGACCCGCCCGCGCCATCTGCAGCCACCCGACGTAGAGAATGTCCTCGGCTTCGTCGCCGTCGTGCCCGAAGATGCTGAGCATGCCGCGGTCGGTGGAGAGGTACATTGCGACGGCTTCGGCGCGGCACTCCTCGTACGAGGAGGAGAAGGTCTTGAACACGGACCCGTAGGTCTGGCCGGGGCGGTACCATGTGGCGACGGGTTTCTTCGTGACGGGGTTGACGGTGTCCTTGTCAAAGTTGAAAGAGCCGTCAGCGTTCTCCTGGAGGAGCTTGCCTGATCCGTGGCCGAGGAGCTCGTGGATGCCGACCTGGACCTCGAACGAGGGGCCACGGAGGGTCTTGAAGAGCGCGGCGTCGGCCTCGGAGAGGAAGGTGATCTTCTCGTCGGGGGCCTTGGCGTTGAGCACGTTGCCGAGGGAGACGTTCTTGAAGCCAAAGGTCTGGCGCAGGTCGTCATAGTTCGGGATGTTGATGCCTGCGGTCAGCGCTGCAATGTGGAAGAATACGTACCGGCCGGCACACCGCCCGTCGCGAACGACAACACCTCGAGCGAGGTAAAGTCCGGCTTGAGGAACTTGTCCTTCTCAAAGGCAACCCCCCAAGGCAGCTTGGGGATGTACTCTGGCGCCGAGGTGACGAGGCGCTCAAACTTCTTCGTCATCTCCTTGTTCACCACCGCGACAAAACCCTACAGTCAGCGACTGCCACACACCCAAACCCACCTCCCACTCGGCGCGGACTCCAGCTGGGTCGCGGTACGTCTCCACAAAGCCGATGTTGCTCTCGACAGCCGGGCCCAGGTCCTGGATCCACTCCCGCTGCGACTCCTTGTGCTCCTCCACATCGCCGTTCCTAAAGTGGCGCACATACGCCTCGAGCATCTTCCTCTGGTGCTCATTCGCCGCAAAGGGAATCGCACGCTCCAGCTCATCCGCGACAGCCTTCATCTCAGCCTGGAAATCGCCGTGCACAATGTCCAGCTTCCCCAGGTCGGGAACGTCCACAGTCTCCACCTTGCTCTCCGCACTGGCAATACGCAGCTCGTACTTTCCCCCTGCAGTCTTGAACAGACGGGTGTTGAGCGCATCCTGCCCCCGCCCCTCGAGCCACTTCTGCACGGCCTTGATCTCGTCCTTGCTCACGCCAGAGTAATACCCCGTCACATGGCCGTCCTCCTCATACCCGAGCAGGGTAGACGCCGACGGCGTGACGCTGTAGATATCCTTCTCGAGCTTGTCGAACAGCTCGAGGGCCGGCTTCGACCCCGACGCGGCGACGACCGCGCGGAACTGCGCAGCCGGGGCACGGGGGATGAACTTTGAGTCCCCGAACGAGCGGAAGTTGGCCAGGTTGGCGAGCACCTGCACCGCATACTCCTGGACGCTGGTGTAGTCGTCCTCGGACACCGCGGCGCGGAGGGCGCCGTTGTCAGCCGAGAAGACGTGGCGGATCATGTCGAACAGATCCGAGGCGGTCGGGGTGGTCTGGTGCAGCGCGACGCGGGCGCCGAGCCACGACGCGCGCGCGATGCTGTGGGCATAGCGCTGCTCCTTGGGCGTGAGGGTCGCCCAGGCGTCCTTGATCTCCAGGGGGCAGATGGGCGCCTTGGCGTCGGCGTAGAAGCGCGAGAGGTCGGTCGCTGTCATCGTGAGAGGGGGGGTGGTAGTGTTGGGCGAGATTGAGCAACCGGCTCGATGTTTATGAAGAGGAGAGCTCGAGCTAGCTTGCTGGAGGGAAGTAGTGGAGGTCAACGCGTTGGCGTCATGATCGCCGGAACATGTTGTCGGGCATAGCCGATCGCCCCGCGCGGGAGTGGCACATGGCAGCTGACAGCTGGCAGTAGGCACGGGCTAGTATCAGGCGTGCCCATGCGTGCCGTCGCTGCTTATAGCTTACGCCTTCTGCCGCGCTGTTGGGCCGCAGCGGGGTGGCTGGTAGTATTATGCGTGCATATGCAGTCTAGATGGTATGTTACAACAGATATCGACAGTGTTGGACCGGCCGGGACTCCGCGGGGAGGAGTGGGCTGATAAGAATGTGCGGGAGAGTACGAGCGCCACGCTACAGCTTGAGCTGGGGCTTGAGGATGCGCTCGTTCCTCTCCTTCTCAGCATTGACGGCGTGCTTGGCCGCCTTGCGCCCCTTGCGGACCGTGATCGCCTCACTCGCCTCGAGGAGCGCCTTGAGCTCGTCCGTGTCCATCGAGAGGATGTCGTCCGCGCCGCCGATGCTGCGCCCGAGCATGACGAGCTGGGGGAGCTCGTCGGTGCCGAGGAGACGCTCCAGCACGGGGATGAACAGATCCTCATCAGAACGCATGTCAACATCAACGACCAGCGGGGTAGGGGTGATCGTCCACTTTGAAAGGAGGCGGTCCACCTCGGCGTGCTTCCTGTCCCTGAGGCGGCCAAACAGCACGAGCGGGTACTGCGCGTTGATCTCCTCCTTCAGATACTCGAGGTCCTCGTGCGCGTGCTGTCCGGAGGGGTCGAAGCCGAGCAGGACTGACGGATCGATGGGCTCCTTTGGGTCGACAGAGGGGGGCAGGACCGACCCCGTCGCGCCAGTGATGAAGCCGATGAGCGCGAGGAGCTCGTCCTGGGGCGTCTCCCACTCAAACTCGACCTTGGGCGCAGCAGAGTACCTGTGCTGGTTGTGGGTGTGCTCCTCTGGCTCCTGCTCGTTGATATCAATGGCCTTGAGCTTGCTCTCCTGCTTCTTGATGAAGCCGTTGCCGAATGCGCCGAGGTCGGGGTTGGCGGCGAGGTGCGAGTCGATAGAGGGTGCGGCGGGGCGCGAGATGTACACCATGAAGAAGAGGCCGAGGGACATGGCGAGGAGGAGCATGGGCCGCAGACGGCGGGGCACGCGCGAGACGTACGCGACCACCGCGGCTGCGGTTGTGGTTGTGGTCGCCTTGTGCTTCTGGTGGAATGCGCTCGAGCTGGAGTGGGTGTGGGAGTGACCGGGGCGCGCGAGAGAGGCGTACAGCGGGCGCCGGGGCTTGCGCTCGGGGCTGGCCTTTTCGGCGTCGACGTTGCTGCCGCGCATGGGGATGTCAAAGCCGAGGCCGAGGCCGACGGTCCCGTCCTTGCTGCCTTGGGAGCTGGAGAGATTTGGGTTCGAGGGCAGCGGGTAGCCGGTGAGATTGTGGCTGTGGCAGCCGATAAGAGGCGACGCCTCTGGGGTCTGCACAGAGGTGGGTTGGCGGTGTCCAAAGTGGTTGTCCGAGGACCTGTTGTACTCTTTAAATGCATTGGGGTCGGTCGAGGTGTTGGGCGTGTGCGGGGGCGAGTCTGGGATCGCAACCTGCGGACGCGGTTCGCGCGGGTAGAGCTGCAGCGCGAAATAGGGGAGATCGAGGAGCAGATAGAAAGTCGGACGGGAGCGTGGCGGAAATCGTTCATAATGGCAGTAGTCCGTTTGATGGTGGAGAACAGGGAGGGTGGCGTCAGCAATGGGCTCTTGGTCCAGGGCCTGCGCAGCAAAGACATACCGTGTTGGACATGACTGTGATGGCAAGTATGAGGGAGAGGGAGAGGGTACGAGCGGGATTGATGTGGCTGATGAAAGCGAGCGAGGAGATGGACTTGTAGTGGCGATCTGACCAGTCTTCTTAACCTCTTTCTCCTTGCAGCGAGATGCTTCAACTTTTTCTCTCCTGCTGTCAGCTCTGGTGTCCCCCAAATCGCAATGTCGGACGTGTGATCTGCAGCATCGACCCGGGCACGTTTGCGACATGCGAATGCAGACATGCGAGCGGCTGACTGCGACTGCCGCTGTGGTATCTCTATCTCCCCGCCGGTGACCCGAGCCCTGGGTGCAACAATGGACAAAGCACATGGACGTCCGGCGGCTGGCATTTCATTTTTGCTGCCTCCATCCAATGCAGCCGGCAGAGACAATGGACTGAACTGTACTACTGGGTCTGCAACTCACACAAGCGGTATTCAACACCGAGACCTGTTTGATGTAAGCGAGCGCGTGCCCAAATTGCAGAGTCAGGCGTCGGGCGGCTGATGTCTGAGACGGGTTAGGGCCGAGGGTACAGCTGATAGATGGCGAGTGGGAAGAGTGTTGCAGTTGCAGATGAGCAAAGGTCGTGCAAGCAAATGGGGGGTGGGCGGTCTTGTTCCAGTGAGAGCAAGAGACACCTGGGTCGATATATAAAGTCGGCGGCAGGATGGGTGGTGGTGCTTGGCGGCGGGCCGCTGGGACGGCATCCGCTGGCAGTTTACGCTTCTGGCTCTCAGGCATATGGAGTGTTCTGCTTCTGCTTCGCTCGGTGTTCCGTTATCGTCCTACGTACTACGTACGTACGTGCGCCGTCTCGAGTTCTCCCTCCCAACTTCCTGGCCGCCTCGCCTCCCGCAATGAGACAACGATCAGGCGAGGAGTACGAGGGCGAGCTGGCGAGCGAGCAGGCGGACGTCAGTGACGTTTTGCAATATTCTCGATTTCCTGGAGCCGGCGGGACGGGGGATCGAGGCACGGCTCCGAGGGATGAGCAGGCGGGCAGCGCGAGGGATGTATGCATGCGGCTTGAGTGTCAACATCGAGCTGCACTTGCCGACTCCCACTGCGCTCGACGTAAGCCCAACCCAACACCCGAGGCAAGACGGATGGGACCAGTGTTTCAGGGATATATGACGGTGCGGGACGATGGACGGGTCCCATCCCAATCCCACTTCACTTCCTCTTCCTGGGCCAGATACCGCATCCAATCTCTTATTATCTCCTGTTTGCTCTCTTGCTCCCCTCCTCCTTCATCGCCGCTCTATCTCTCCCGAGCCCTACAGTGTGCTGGGCCGGGAGATAGTGCAGCGAGAGTACAGGGGCGTGCACATCCGAGTGCCAACCGAGCACTCACCCTGCTAATATCAGCTGCGTTCGAATTACAATCCCAGCCCGGAGTGTATACGTGGATCTGCATGGTCAATTAGCAAGTCTATTCCTAGCTATACCAGGCAGATCGAAAGTCGATCGCTGTGGCGGTGGCGCTCGGCCCGACCAGTAGCATGCAATAAGCTGTTCAAGTTGCGATTTAGCGCAAGCGTCCCAAGTTCTCGAACGCTCGCTCCAACGGAATACTTTTGTTCATAGGTGAAAGTTTGCAGCGGCAGTTTGCAGCGGCTACACCAACACCTCGCCTAATGCCTCACGCCTGCCTAGCTAGCTAGCCCCATCGCGCCAAGCACACGACCACCACATGCTAACCAAACTCAACCCAAACCATCTCCAACCCGACCCAAACCAACATTGGGCCGAGGACGAAACTCAAAGCTAGTCACCATCCGCGCTGCATCTAGGACTCCACTTCAACTTCAGCACAGCTAACCCAGCCAAACGTCCCAGGGCTCCGTGCCTCTGCCGCCTATGCCTATTTCCCCCTCCCCCCCTTCCTCCCACTTCCACCCTGATGCGTACTCTTGGTGCGCGACTGAAACTGTGGCGCAGGCGGGGCGTGCGCGAGGCGTGCAGCAAACGTACACAAGTGACCTAGCTGCCCGGTCTGGGCGTCCATAAGGGGCAGGGGGAAAAGCATCGTGGCAGTTGTTGTCAGAGGTAAGGAGCAAGTTGCGCGTGATGGAGGGCCGGGGTAAGTGTGTGGGACTGGGAGATCGCATAGATTCCGCCAGGTCCTAGCGCAATGTCTGTCCACTTCAACGTAACAGCGAAACATGAGCCAGATATGAGCTGCAGACGGGGTGAGAGTTGTCAGCTGCAGATGGTATGAGTCGTGGTGTGCTGTGGCGTGAGCTGCAGCTGAACACGAGCCATGCGCTGAAGTCACCGGTGTCGAGCGGGGAGGTTAGTTGCCCACCCCATCATGTGATACTTAGCGCACGCACGGTATCGTATCGTTCCATCGATCCATCTCGATGGTGTCCCCAGCAGGCGGGTCAGCAGCCCACCCAAGCTGCCCAAGCCCAAGCTCCAGCCCAAGCACGCGGGGGAAGTAGAGCACCCCTTGCTGGGTGTGTACGTTGTCGGGACGTGCCTAGCCCCAGCCAAGATGTCCACAACTGCATCTGTGACAGAGTGCCCGTCTGTGGTCAATGTTGGGTTGTTCCGGATCTTGCGCGATGCGGTGAAGTTGGCTGACGGCATGGGGCTGTGTGGCATATGCGAATGCTACAGTATCATGAAGGTTGGCTGACGGCGCACATTCCATACGCATGTTGATGCGAACGTTGCTCAAGGCTAAGTAGGCTTACGGCTAGCACTGAGGCTATGGTGGTTCTGTGCGACATTGGCGATGTCCACTGCCGGCTGACGGCATGGCTGTGTGGCTAAGTGCGAACGATGGCGGTTCACTGCTAGCTGCTGGCCAATGTCTGTCAGTCTGTGGCTATACATCATTGCATGCTTGAGCCATAGCCATTGGGCACTAGCCACGCTACAGGCCGAAGCCACCTCGCACGACGCCTTCCATGCTCGTGTCGGTACACTCCGTGCTGTAGCACACTTCATGCGCATACTGACAGTCAAACCATCACTCACGCATTGACGACGACCCGCGCTGCGCAGCTGCGCGCAACTGAGCACTGAGCTCTGAGCTCTGCCTTACGCACGACTGTTACGTACTGTAGCTCATTCCAACCCATAGTCGCTACTCGCACAGGTCGCCAGTATCGATCCTCCTCCCCCAATCATTGACTCGCTCCTCACTACGCTGTTCCTTCTCTCTCTCTCACTCTCTCACTCATTCGCTCACTTCTCACTCCTCCTCGCAACTCACCGTGCTCAACTCTACCTCCTTAGCCCGCAATTCACTCACAACTCCACAACTGACAACCACACTCAACCTTCCCGCCCCCACGGCCGCCTCCGGCGCCCGCGCGCGCGCGCCCGCTCTGTTATGACTGCATGCCTCGCCCAGCGGCGGCTATGACCAAAAGATTATCAACACCCAACAACAGCCAAGCACCCTGCCACAGGCAAACAGGTGGGGTATACAGCCGCATATTGGGGAGGTGAGCGAGAATGCCAACTATCGAACGGGCGTGCGTACTGTACGCACGCCAGGTATAAAGGTGCAGGGGGATCGGGAATACGCGCCGGCGGAGCGGCAGGGGGAATAACGACTCGACCAGCCGACGAGACGGAACGACAACATTACTGCGTGCAAGCAAGCAGCGACTACGCGGACAAACCCGCCAGGTCGCCGACGAACGCGGCCTGCTGCTCGTACCCGTAGCCCGAGTAGGCCTGTGTCGGGGTCTGCTGTTGCGGCTGGGACGAGGTCGGCGTCCCCGCTGACGCGGGGTAGCTCTGCGAGCCCTGGTAGTTGATCTGGTAGGACGCGTACTGCGCCCCGCCGCTGTTGCCGTACTGCCCCGCCTGGGCCGGGTACGCGCCCCCGCCGGCGTAGTGGTTGCCGTACTGCGCCATGTCGGTCACAAAGGGGCGGTAGTACGCCTGCTGCTGCTGCTGTTGCTGCTGCGAGG
The DNA here is from genome assembly GCA_001600275.1 of Cutaneotrichosporon curvatum. Lineage (NCBI taxonomy): Eukaryota > Fungi > Basidiomycota > Tremellomycetes > Trichosporonales > Trichosporonaceae > Cutaneotrichosporon > Cutaneotrichosporon curvatum. The sequence continues at coordinate 395,926 of BCJH01000015.1, read as the reverse complement.
CGAGGGAGCCGCCCTGTGGCGCGGTGCCGGCCGCCGCGGCGGAGGCTGATGGCGACTGCACGGTCATCGGCGCGACACCCGTCCAGCCGCCGTAGTTGCCGTGCGCGTGCTGCTCCATGCTGTACGGGTGGACAGCGTAGACGTTCTGGTGGGAGGCGAGCGGGGTGAGCGCCTGCTGGTGGTGGTGCATGTCGGGAGCGCCGGACGCGTCGACGCGCTTGCCGCGCTTGGTCGCGCGCCCGTCGTACTCTGCGCCGGCGTTCTCCTTGCCCTCCCCGACGACACCACGAGTGGGGTCATAGTTCTCCATCCCCTGGTCGTAGGACCGCTTGGATGCCGGTGCCGACGACTGCGCAGAGGGGGGCTTCTCGAACAGGTCGATCGACAGCTCAGTCCACCCAGGCCCCTCGAGACGCTTGGTGCTGCCCTGGGCACGGAGCTCGCGCTGGCGGTCCTCGGACGCCTTGCGCACCTCCTTGGCGATGAGGTAGATCTGGCGCAGCTCATAGTGCTGGCGCGGGGGTATGGACGACGCAATCTCAGCAGTGGCAAAGTGCAGGCGGCTGATGGTGAGCTCGCGGTTCTCGGGCGAGGTGGACGTAGACGCCGCAGAGCTCTCGGGACGCGGCTTGCTCGCCTGCTGGATGATGCTGGAAAGCAAACGCGGCCGCTCGTCCTTGTGCAGGTGGTCGGGCTCGATATGCCTCATGCCCGTGGGCCACCAGGGGGGAGGACGACCCTCGTTGCCCTTCTTGTCTTTGTACGGGAACTTTGTCTGCTTCTTGGGCTCGACAACCTTGATCCACGCCTTGAGGACGTTGGCGCACACGCTCTGGCCAAGGTGTTCGAACCGCGAGCAGTACTCCTGGTCGAGGGTCTCGGGGGTGACAGTGACAGTGGCGATTGGACGCGACGGGGAAGCCTTGGAGGCGGAGAAGACGAGCTGACCAGGTGCTGGGGTGCCGCGCCCGTGGCTGGACGCAGAGCCGGTGGCAGAGATCTCGCCCAGCGAGCGGTCTCCGCCACCACCACCAAGAGCATCCTCATCGTCCTCGCCATCCTCATCCTCTGCCTCTCCGTCAACACCAAAGCGCTTCTCTTGCCGCTCAATCTCGGACCACCTCTCGTCGTTGCGCTGCTGGATGGTCACGACACGACGACGCAGTACCTCCCAGTTGATGACGCCGTCCATCTTCATCTGATTTGCGTCATCGTAAAAGTGCTCGCTGGCGTGTACCTCGATGTTGCCCTTCGGTGTGACACACAGGAGCATGTAGTGTGAGCCGTCGACATGGGATGCCTTGTTTGCGGCCTTTGTGACAAACTCGCGCTTGGTCTTCCAGTGGCGGTTGCACTTTGCCACACTGTGGTAGGGCTCCTCGCGTGATGGGATGCGCGGCATGTCGCGGGGGGATGGGTGGGGAGATGGGACGGATGTGTCAAGAGGGATCTGCAGGTGTGCAGGTGCAGGGCAGGGCGCGGGCGGTCTGTGGTTGTCAGCAAAGGTTGATCGCTTGGCCACCACCCGTGCTGCTGCTCTCTTTCGTAAGCCACTCACCCACTCGACCGCGCGACGTTGGTCTAATCCCAAAGGGCTGGACTTTTGGGTTACTGCCGTTGACGACTTGTGGTTTTGGAATACGAGCACGAGTAGGGGATTGAAAGGCTCGTGACACGGGGATGGGGCTTGGTCCCAGGTGTGGTGGGTTGGACTTTATATGAGGTTGGGAGGGGGAGGCGGGGTGGTCTAGCGTGTCGAGCAGGATGGCGTGGTGGACGTGTGCGCTGGGCTTGCTGCTGACTCGTCCGATTGCAATGCGATGTGATGCAATGCGTTGCAACTGGTGCCACTGATGGATGTGGGGTATGGCGGAGATGGGAGGAGATGCGTGATGAGAACTGGGTGTGGGTGTAGTTCTCGTGTCGCACTGGGTGTTGGAGGGAGGGACGAGTGAGGACGGGGATAACGAGTGTGGGTGGCCGACTGAGTAGAAGTGGCTTATGTCGTGGTTGTTCAAATGAGTGTGGGATGGTCGGCGGCGGCTACGAGAAGGGAGGGGGGGGATAGAGGACGAGGAGACGAGGACGAGGACAAGAATGGAAGGTAGGTAGGATGGATGAGGAGGAGTAGTAGATGGAGACGAACGGATGGGATGGACGAGTTTGCTGCCAACCAAGCGACGAGTGCTTGGGTGGTGTGGTGTTGAGCAGGGAGAGGGTAGTGGTGTTAGGCGCCGCTGGACGGGCTCGGCAGCCAGGCCTCAGTCAATCAGGTTCAGGAGAGAGAGAGAGAGAGGAGTAAGGGTAAAAGGGAAAACTGGAAGAACGCAGAGGAGGAGGAGGGAGAGGGTCAGAAGAAGAGGGGGATGTGCCGGGGTTGGTGTTGCTCTGCCTTGCTTTCCTCTGCTCTGCTCTGCTCGTCGCCTGAACGCGGCTGCGGCTGATGCAGTTGCCGCTTTCCTGGCTCCTGGCTCCCTGTTCTTCTTACTCCTGTCCTGACTTTGTTGCTCCTGGCTGGGCTCCGTTTCGTCTGCCCGCTTGTCCTGGCCCACCGGGATCTCCTGGCTCTGGATGTTTGGGACTGGAATGGCCCCTCTTTCCTCTGCGCCTCAACCTCAACCTCTGCTCTCTGCGATTCCATAGCAATTCATCGAGCTATCATGTCGTACAGCTCCTTGTCATGCCCAGCTGCATGCATAGAAGCCACTGCTGTAACGCTCTTGAGCTCTTTGAACAGCATCTCTCAACAGCCGGGGTCCATCAGCGCGCGTCAGCCGGCCGGACGGCCAGGGATCCCCCCACCCCACTCACGCCTGATCTGAGACAAACAGCCCGGATCAAGAGGTCAGTCGCGTGTTTACCCCGGCTGCGCGTCGTAACGCGTTCGCAGCAGTCTCTGCCCTCCCGCCCAGGCTGACGGAACCAACCCGGCACAGCCCCTGAAGGCAGACCCTGTCTCCCCCGGTCCGACCCTGAGAGTGGACCGCGTAGGCGCGTCAGAGTCGCAGCTCGCGCGCGTGTTTGGGCGACTGCTCACCTCCAACCCGGGCCCGGGGGGTTGGTTACACTTACTCGATGTGGTCATCGTCTCCTTGCTCGTTCGGTGCCCTCGCCGCCGTGCACGCCTTGGTCCTTGCGTCCTTGACTGAACCGACCGACTGCCCGACAGTAAACACCATTGACTATGGACGACTATGGATTGCGACTGTATTGATGATCGCTGTCCTCGTGTTCTCATGTTGGTCCCAATGCATATGTCGTCTATGCTCGACTCCCCTCCACTCCCCCTCGACTCCCCTCTCGCCAACATTGCATCAGTGTCTGTGCGATGGGACTGCTCGTCCTCGTCTGCACGGCCAGCATGCCATCCCACAGGAACACATACACAACGCACAGCGCACAGGCTGAATGATTACCGTCAGCATGCATAAGCCATCCTACTCTATCTATACTCTCGCAACGACTGCTGTACCGATTCCGAATCCTATTCCACTGATCGATCAGTTTCCCAGCCTGCACCAACTCGTACTCGTCAGCTGAGCGTAAGCCCAAGTCTAGGCCGCACTACACGCCATACGCCATACGCCGCATCGCACACCGCACCGCCGCAGACTTGGCAGTGGCACTGCCGTCAGCCAGCGCTCCACTCACTCTGCACCACTCCCCTCCCCCACTACCCACCCACCCCTGATCCCCGATCCATCTCTCTCGGGCCCAAATCCCACCCCTCTTCACCTCCCACCACCTCACTGTCCATCAACACCCGCACCCACCCACCCCAGACCGGAACCTCCGGAACACGGGAGCACGCTTAAAGGGTACGCGTACCTATGTATCTGGCCATCGGCCATCCGCCATCCGAGCGTGCACTAGTAGCACGGCGCGTCTGTGCACATGCTCGCTCGGCGGCCATGGTCTGTCACAGATCTGGCTCACCGAGCTGACAGGACTTTTCTGTCTTTTACCGAGCACAGCCGACGCGACGTTGGAGCGAGCGCGAGGGAGAGCGAGAGCAGAGCACAGCGAGAGTAAGGGAGGGGAGCCTCGCGTACGATTGGAGCAAGCGAGGAAAGAGCGGGAGCGTAGACCGGGTTCCTGTTAGTTTAGGTTGTGAGGCCGTGTCTGAGTTCTTGAGATTAGCAGAGTGCTAGGTTGCGCTGTCTAGACGCGACGTTGACGCGGCGAGGCGAGCGCGTTCGAGCTCCCACACAAGTGGATGGACTACTATGGCGCGATCTGGTGCCCAGATACGTCCGCTCGCTGTTCAATGCTCTGAAAGCCGTGAGTGCGCCTGGTATTCAAGCTCAGTGGACGACACGGGACGGCTTGATCTCAAAGTCATTCGAAGACGGACAGAGCAAGCGACACCGTCCATGCAAGTAGAGGCTCAAACATGGCTTACTGTCACCAGTGAATCAATGCAGAAGGAGCTCGCGATTACTTCAGCCATGTTAGTCACGCAGCGCACAGTTGTATTCATGCTTGAGCGTCCACCGTCTTGTCTGCGCCAGCATCTGCAACATGCGACACCTACGAGACTGACATCCACCGGAGCTAGGAGACTGCACATCCGGCATCGGTAAATCGTCGGAAGAACAAAAACAGCAGCCCGCCTATCTCACGCACGACATAGAACTGCGGCTACAGTTGTGTGCCTACCATGAGACGCCTAATAATCTGCTTCCGATCATCGGAACCCCAGTTCCTACATCCCCTACTCTGCCGAGCTGCCGAGCAGAACGAAAGAATAAAAGAGGTCGTAATCCGCAGCATGTCGATGTAACGTAGTCGTCCTCCTTTCGGGGAGAGGGGGGTTCATATCACGTCGGACTTCGGAGCACAGCCAGCCAGAGCGTAAATAGCATGTAACACCTTCTAGAACATGAACTGGAATCTGCATTGTCTAAGGGCTGTACACTCTGCACAATCTCCAGATACCAAACAAATCATAATAACCTCGTTGTCGTAGATCGTAGCCCCGCAGCTGACTATATGACTATAGCGAGCACCATGCGAGCACAATCAAGCTTCACGACGTCCACATGGTCCACCGTTGGCCCAGATCGTTGCAGTGTCGTACAGAGTTCAGGACACACCGACATACCGACCGAGCATAATATCATATTCATTACGTACCAATAAAATGATAAACCCAACGTCAGCCGCGCTGCAGATCCCCACCCTAATCGACTAAAGATCCTGATCCTAATGCAATTGCCCGCAGTCGCCCCACCTCCACTTCTGCTGCTGCGCCGAGATGCGCCATGTACGCAACAGCCAGGAGACAACGACAGGCTGCTCCCACCGAGGGCAACCAACATCATCCGTCCGCTCATCGCTCACACGCTCGTCTCCACTGCCTCTGCTTCACTCACTCACTCCGCATAGCACCACTGCATCTACCAAAACTCATCAGACTCTAGCCGCACGACACTCACGACACACACAAAACACACACACGCACCGGAACCAAGCCCACGTACAGCCCCCAGATCGTTCCTAACGGCGTACTCCAAGCGTCGCCGACACCGACGACGTCCAGGACCTTGCCCGAAGCCACACCAAACGTCATCTCCCATTCCAACAAGATCACCGACTAGTTGTACTCCCACCACCTGCGCAGCTCGCGAGCTAGCGCCATAGTGAGTGTCCGACGCCTGTGCACACACACGAGCGATCATTCACGCCACCAACGACGCCGGTGGCTCGCTCCACTCCCACCTCCGACTCGCTGACCTCAGACTGTAACACTATGATCACAGTCCCACGATGGCGGTATATGGCCGGCGCCGTCGGCTTGCTAGTGAGTAGCCAGTCTTCAACTCGCAACCTACCCCCTTGCATAGCTCACCCCAGGTCCTCCTCCACCTCATCCTCTCCATCCACCCGACATACCGGGAAAAGACCAGCGCGGGCATCCTCCCCTCCTCCTGGGGCGGGAAGAGCGAGCCCATCGGCTCCTGGGCGGGCAGCGAGGCCCCAGACCTAGCCACCGCTCCCTTCCTCCCCGACTCGTACCAGCTCCGCGCGGCCGCAGACAGCCCCGAGATGCTGAACCGCACCCGCGCGAATGCGGCGTTTGTTATTCTCGCGCGTAATTCGGATCGCAATGACCTCTTGGGTTCGATCAAGCACATGGAGGACCGGTTTAATTACTGGGCGCGGTATGACTATGTCTTCTTGAACGACGAGCCGTTCGACGAGGATTTCAAGAAGTATACCCAGAGGTTGACGAAGGCGAAGTGCCATTACGGCCTGATTGCGAAGGACGTGTGGAACCAGCCGGACTGGTAGGTTCTCTCAGCTCCTTCCTCCGCCGCTCGCTCGCCCGCCCGCTCACACGCAGGATCGACGAGGAACGCGCCAAGCTCGCGCGCGAGGAGATGATCCGCCACAAGGTGATCTACGGCCACTCGGTGCCCTACCGCAACATGTGCAGGTTCAACTCGGGCTACTTCTACCGGCACCCCCTGCTCGCCGACTACGACTACTACTGGCGTATCGAGCCGAGCGTGAAGTACTTCTGCGACCTGAGCTACGACCCCTTCCTCTACATGCAGAAGCACAACAAGGTCTACGGCTTTACTCTGAGTTTGTACGAGTACGAGGCGACCATCCCCTCCCTCTGGGCCGAGACTAAAAGTGCGCCTTCTTTAACTTCTCGCTAACGCCAGAATTCATTGACCAGAACCCACAATACCTCCACCCTAACAACCTCATGCGCTTCATCTCAGACGACGGCGGCAACAGCTACAACCTCTGCCACTTCTGGAGCAACTTTGAGATCGGCGACCTCCGCTTCTGGCGCAGCGAGGCGTACACCAAGTACTTTGAACACCTCGAGGCAGCGGGCGGGTTCTACTACGAGCGATGGGGCGATGCCCCGGTCCACTCTATCGCGGTGGCGCTGTTCCTCGACAAGGACCAGATCCACTGGTTTGACGATATCGGATACAAGCACCCGCCGTTCATGCACTGCCCCGCTGGGGAGGCGCACGAGAGGGGCAGGTGCTGGTGTGATCCGGGCGAGACGTTCGACTGGCAGGGGTACTCGTGTACGCAGAAGTTTTTGGACCTTTACTAGAGCGGGGAGGGGGAGTAGGATGTTCGTGTCTCATGCATTGCACTGTTCCGGTCGTGCTGGGTCTTCTGATGCTGTCTTGCGCATCGCTTGCAGTCGAGCCCGACAAGCTTATCCTCAGAACCCCCCGGCAATGTAAGGCAATGTTAGGCAATGCTAGGCTACTAGGCATCGCTACGCATGCTGCCGCACGCCCCGCGCACATGCACAGTTCATCCCATCTATCGTACATCTAATGCTCCCCTCACTCCCACTACACCTGCAGACCCTTCAGATCCGCAATCGTCTGCTCAAACGTCCTCTGCCCCGGCGCGACATAGCTCTTTCTCCTCGTCCGATTAGCCACCTCAGCCATATGCGCCTCCTTATCCTCCCTCCTCCTGATGATCGGCAGATCCGGCGTCGGCAGCCCAAAGTAATCCCAAGGAGGGATACCAGCCGCGACGGCGCGCCTCATCCCGGGGGTGAGACACTGCAGGCCAATCTGGTACGACGCGTTCGACCACCCAAAGCCCTCGCGGTTGATGAAGCGGAAGTCGAGGCCTTGGTTCCCGTACTCGGCCGTCACCATGTGCGACATGCCGACCACGTCCAGCTTCTCGGCGACAATGCCGAACTCGGAAAAGCACATGGTCATGAGGTAGATCCAGCGGTAGGCGAGCCGCGACGCCTCCTGTATGAAGCCGTAACGCTCGAGCCCGACCCACGCCATGACCTGGTGCGGCGCCCAGCCTACCGGCGCGTCCCACTGCCGGTTCGGGCGGTCGAGGGAGATCGGGCCGCGGGACTCCTCTGTGCCTGCTACGATTCCACCAGGTTCCTCGAGTTTGGGAAGGGCATGGTTGACGAGCTTGAGCGCCTGCTCCTCGGACGCGCAGCCCGCCCACATGGGCCAGAAGGTGGTCGCGGACTCGTAGTTTGTCTGCTTGCGCTTGCGGCAGTCGTAGTCGAAGTACATGCCCAACCCGTCGTTCCAGCAGTACTCGTCCATCCGCTCCTTGCGCACCCGGGCGCGCTCGTACCACTCGGCGCTGTTCATCGCGCGGGAGGTAGACCGCTCGCGGGGCGCGCCGTCGGCAAAGGCCGCCTCGGTGATAGGCCAGGGGGAGAGCTCAAAGTCCTCCTCGACGGTGAGGCTGTCGTCGAAAAGAACCTCGATGGCCGAGGCAATGTCAACTTCGTACTTGTACAGGAGGGAGTTGAGGTCGACCGTCCCGAGGTCGGCACACTTCTTCTCGAGCCTGTACGACGTGTCGTGGCCCGACTCGCGGACGCCCCGGTCGTGCTGGAAGTACATGTCCAAGTCGGGCTCGGAGAGCGTCCCGTCGTTATAGTTTTCGATAAAGTCGTTGATCGACATGCTGTGCTTCTTGGCGTACGGCTCGAGGATGTGCGTGAAATGGCTCGCCTCCGTCTCGGGCGGGATGCCCTTCCCGCGCGGGCGGTAGCGCGAGAGCCCGGACACGACGTCGAGCGCGGGCTCCACCATCCAGTAGCAGTGGTACTCTTTGATGGCGGAGCGGATCGCCCGCCGCAGCCACTCCTTGTTCTCGGCCATCTTGCTCCGGTCGAGCTGGTTGAAGATCTGCAGAGCGAGGTCGGTGAAGAACGGCGGCTGCGAGCGGCAGAGGTAGTACGTGCGGTTGCCGTTCAGGACTTTGTTGTAGTGCTTGATCTGGAACATGAAGTGCTCGACTATGCCCTTGGCGAGTTCCAAGTGGCCGTCGACGAGCAAACTCAGGGCCATGAAGTACTGATGTCAGCAGACGTCAGGCGGCAGACTCACGCTGTCCCAGTTGTACATCTCGTTGAAGCGCGCGCCGGGGACGACGAACGGAATCGCCTCGAGCTTACCCTCGTCATTCTTCTTCATCGCAAGCGCAAGGATACCCGGGGCGTCGTTCAGCGACTTGACATAGTCTGGGTCGTCGCACTTCTCGGGCAGCTGCCGCACCAGCAGCTTCAGGTGGGGTTTCTCCTTTGCACTGGGGTCAGAATCGTCTCCTGGGGTTGCTCACATGTCCTCGTAGTACTGGAGCATCTCGTCCTCGCCGTGCGGGACGTAGATGATAGGGCGGTTCTGGCGACTGCGGTTCTTGGGATCCGCGGCGGCGATCTCGATCCCCTGCGCATCGACACGACGAGTGAGGGTGTTCCAGAACGAGTTCTTGATCATGCGCGATAGCCGGTCGACGGGGTTCTCGGCCAGGCGCGCCTCGTCGATCACTATAAAGCGCCGGCCGTACTCGCGTGCCAGGGCTAGTTCTTGGAGCAGGTTTGAGAGCATGTAGTTTCCGCGCACATCCCATGTGCGATAAGCGTTGGAGCTCGCCGTGCCGAGGGAGATGAGCTTGGGTCCAGAGTCGTAGATTGAGATCTGGCAGCTGGGTCGTCAGCGCACGTTCGCAGCCAGCCTCGACTCACTTGTCATCCGTGTCCTCCTGCATCAGGACGAGACGCATCGTCTCCTCCACGTCGACTAGGAAACGGCGCGGGGTCGATCCCATCTCGTCTGCACATGTCAGCAGTCGCATGCAATTTCCCACGCACCGTGTGACAGGCGGCGGTTGCGCGAGATGAGCTCGCCGTCCATCGTTGCGGGGCGGGACTTCTGCGTCGCTGCTGTGCCGGCCTAGGTGTGAGCTGTGTCCTGTGTACGGACTCACGCTGCTGAGCGTTCTAGTACGGGGAAACAGCGGCTGCCTTCCATAGTAGTCTGCTGCCTCTGCGTTGATGGCTGGGGGGGTGATGTCGTCATGCGCTGGCGGGGTGAGCTCGCCCGAGTGGACATCGTGGTCGAGGTAGTGCACGCCTTTGGGCTGCGGCGGGAGCTGGGGTTAGCGTGGATGGGAGTCTGGACGTACGGGAGCCCTCTCCGATGGCGGAGGTGCAGCCATCGTGAATGGGTGCAAGTGTGTGTATATGGGTAGAGTAGACTTTGAGGATGCGAAACTCTGGGTGGACTGGACTGATGTCAGTACGGTATGCAGGAATGCCGGCTGGCGCTAGTTGTCGTGACGAGTGGGACAAGATTCCCCGGACAGTAGGTCCGCAGATGATAGGTGGTGTACGGAGATGCTGTTGGCTACCCCACAAGTGAGCTGCGTGGCGTCCCCGACGCCTCCAGGCGCTCCAGGCGCTCCAGGGGTTGGATGGTAGGCGCCGTAACAGCTGGATAGGCGATCTCCTTCTTGGCAGATATGCTCCACCGTGGCGCAGTAGATTCGAATTCGACAAGAGATAGATTATCAATCGATCTTGTCGTGGCGACAAGGCGCGATACGGGACGGGATGGGATGGGATGGGACAGAATGTCACTGCCGGGGTGTACTCACCTGACGGGGTCTGTGCCAAGAGGCAGTGAGTGCCACTAGCTACTGCGAAGCGGTTGACAAGTGGTGAACAGTGTGGATGCAAGAACTGAGGATGCGTGACTAGTGAGCAACGACTGTCACACCTGGACGTGGTAGAAGCCTAGAAGACCGTCCCAGCTGAAGACCTGCGGTGGAGGCTGGCCAAGTTTACTCCCCGATTGTGGGATCGGGGTTCCGGCGAAATAGGTGGAGAACTGGAGCCGAGAGGTGGTTTATCGCCGTTGCCCGAGTATGTGGGGATTAGACGGGGCAGATAAGAGTGGAGCGGGGTTGCCAGTGCGAGAGTGGAGAGGGAGTGGGGAGGAGAGTAGTAGTGCGGAGAGAGAGAGGGAGTGAGACGAGTGCTGATGGATAGGCGGTCGGAGTGGCGAGGTTGAAACGTTGCAAGAAACTCGATATGAAGAAATTGTGCGGGAGAATGTCACTCGGTCACCGGGTTGCTGGCTTGGGTGCTGGGTGTGCACGGAATGTCGCAGAACAGGGCGACTTGTGGAGGCAGACTGTGTGCGTTGCGTATGTATTATATGCGTGCAGTTGACGTCGAGGCAATATGATTCATTCATCCATGTGCATGTGAGACCAGCTATATAGGCCCAAACAACGGCGAGGTGCCCGGGGGTCTCGAAGCTCGCAAGGTAAATTGCATGAGATCATTGACAAACAAGGTGGGCAGGTGCTGTGACTGGATCTCTCTCTCTCTCTCTCTCGCTCTGCTCTTCCGAGAGGATGAATGTTTGTTGGAACCGGTCACCCGCGACACGAACTCAATCAGTTGAATTGCCAAAGTGCATTCCGTCGATCCCCCCGTGCTTTTGCTCTCTCTAGTCGTTCATTCTCTCTGGCAGCTGGCAGGGGCTCATTTGTCCCACTAACCGTGACGACTAGTTTCGTATTTATTGCCCTCCTGATGTTATGGGGATGCTCTGCTTGCAGGCAAAGAAGAAGAGCACATATGTGATATGATCCCTCCCTCCCTCCCCGTTGGACGGCACACGAGCCCAGCAGACGTGATGTAACGATCTACCACCGATCCCGTAGCGACGCACTGCACGCTTGAACACACGCTTAAATACACACCCTCTCTCTCTTCTATTAGTAATTCACAAGTTCCAAGAAAAGCTGGGCAGGAGAGGAAGCGCCATGCATATTGGACGAGGTGGGCGCTCCTTGCTTGCAGCTTGCAGCCTGCCTTCAGATACCCAGATGCGAGATCGACGACTACCAGCGGACCAGATCGATCCGAGATCCAGGACCCAGAGGGACCTGACCTGACCACCGCCGATCGGAATGGTTACCGATCCCATCCGGACCTCGGAGAAAGGTCGGAGAATCGCCGAGTAGGCCTGCCTGCTGCAGTGGAGTAGTGCTTATGTGGGGTACAGGGCCGGCGGGGGACGTGCACTCTGGTCTGTCTGGCCGGCCGGCTGAAAGCACGAGCCGCTTGCATCATTCTCCATCGCATACCACCAAGTCAGACGGACGGTCAATGGTCATATCCAATCCTCCAGAGCATCAGAAACAGCAGAATACCAAAAACAATGCCCCTCCACAACCCTGTCTGGTACGTGGCTGGAGAGAATCATTCTCTCAGATCTGGCTGAGCGCCTACCTTGTCGACACGGCTGACGACGTGCAGGGAGATCGCAGAGCCATACGCAGTAGCCACGGGGCGCTACACAACCGCCGACCCGAGTTAGTCCTCCCCCATCCCCCTTCCACAGCTGACAGTAGCGTATGAGCGTTACCTCCTCCCCCACCATCCCCCGACGCAGGCCCTCCTCGCCACGCCAAAGGTGCACCACTCGTTCCGCCGCGTGTTCCTCAAGCCGTACTCGCAGTTCAAGACATGGGAGGAGGCGTACGAGACTACAGAGATTATCTACTCGGACGATGTCGAGCTCAAGCCGGAGGAGATCGCCACGGGGGTGCAGCACGGGGGCAGGTGGATCTTCTACTCTGTGTGGGAGATGGACGAGCCCGACGGAGGCTGGGAGGAGGCCGGCAAGGGGCGGGGGCGGGATCTCGTCCTCGTGCATGGTGGGTATGAGTATGGACTAGCTGACACCAGGTCTGAGCGACTACGGCCTGCGCTATGCCCCGCATGTGCTGCACTTCCTCAAGGCCGGCTTCCGCGTTATCATACCGGATCTCCCATCGGTATGTTCAGAGAATCCTTGAGGTGGTGACTGATGGCAGTACGGCCGCTCGACGGGGTAGGCACCACGTGTGTGGCGTTACTAACTCCAGAATCAACAGCTACATCCCCTCGATACAGCTGCTGCCCTCCGCGCTGCAGGCGGTGCTGACGGACGTCATCCACTGGGACCTCAAGAACGGCCGCAAGCAGCGCCAGGTGTTCCTCAGCGGGGCGTGAGTGCTTGCACTGGAGTAGCTGACGGCAGATCGATGGGCGCCTGGACAGTGTACGCCCTTAGGCTTGGACGCGCTGATACCCAGGCTCTACTACACGTACAAGTACCCCCCTAGTGCATCGGCACAGGCTATCGACAAGGCTGCGCACACGACGACGGCGGACGAGCCACCGCGCCCGCACGTTGCTGGCGCGTTCGTGCTGTGCCCCATGGTGGAGGGTGGGTTGCGAGTGTGGCAGTGCTGTGCTGATCGCCAGTATCGCCTGAATCCCGCCCATCAGCGTTGGTCGAGTACATCGCCAAGGGGATCAAGTTCTTCGCGGGCGCGCTGCCTTTGGCCAAGGCTGTGCGGGGTAACGTCTCGGACGACCCGCGCGTCGAGGAAGACTTCTTCGCGGACCGTGAGGGATCATCTCCAGAGGCAGCTAACCACAGCACTCTGCTACCACGGCCTGCTCCGCGTCGGCACCGGCCTCTCCCTCCTCGACGGCATGGTCGACCTCGAGAAGAACGCAGAGGCGATCAACCTTCGTTAGTGGCAGCAAGGTCACGCTGACAGCAGCTATCCGCCTCGTGCATGGCGGGAATGACCGCGCCACGTCCCCCCAGGCGACGGAGAAGCTGTACGAGCGCATTCCGCATCCGGATAAGGAATTCCAGCTGTACCCTGGGTACGAGCATGGTGAGTGGCGGTGGACTGGTCTGGGAAGTGGAGTGGGTGCTGACGGGTTAGTGATGCTCAAGGTTGGGATTGATGCTGCTGATGATGAGAAGAGGCAGCGGGTGTTGGCCGACTGGAGGAGCTGGCTGATCAAGCATTGCGAGTAGGTGTGCATTGGGTCTTGGATCTTGGATCTTGCATCTTGGCTTGTAGATAGAGTGTGGTACACGATTGGACGATGTTTTGCATGTCCATGTCTCGAGTGAGGGCCCATTTAGCACAGCCTGGGTGGACTGTGGCGTCCGTCCTTGCGTGGCCTACAGTGGTATGGCCTTCATTAGAAAAGCGCGACGCGTCGTATACAATCTGCTATATTAGTATCACATGCGTGATGAATACCAACTCTTATGCCACCAACGGGAATACCCGGTGATAACTGGCTGGTGTGCGGTGTGGAATTTGGCCCCGTCGGGTGTGTTGGGTGAAGGTCCCGTCGCGGTTCGATCGCATGGCACCCAGGCAGAGGAGAGGGAAAGGGTCCGCGCGCGCGCGCGTCGAACGGTGCGCAGGTAGGACGAGGGGGGACGGGCCCAGGGCGCGTAAAGGTCCAGTCCAGCCAGTCAGTCAGTCCGTTGAGCCCGCTCACGAGCACAACACAACCTCAACCTCGACACACTCGATACCACCACCTCGTCTCCTCTCGCCGCCATCCGACTTCTAGACGCAGTAGAGTAGATACTTGCTCATCATCGCCGGTAGCCTAGGTTCGTACCACACTCTCTATATCAACATAGTACGTCGACCCAGGAGTTTATTCTCTGTCAACGCAGGCTGACCACAAACTTGTCTTCTCATCAATCGCCTGGCCACCACCTGCCAACCCACTCGCCCCTCCCGATCCCATCACCGACCTCTCTCACGTCGCCAACTATCTCTTTCATTCACCTCTCCCCTCCTCGCCTTATACCCTCTCCGTGTTCCCCCTGCAGCTCATCTAACGAACGAACAGAATGCGCGAGGTCATTTCCGTGAGTACAACACACTCTCTCACCCGGGGGCAACTATTTCAACTTTGAATCACCCCTTGCACCCCTCCCCCTCCCCTCCCCTCCTCGCTTCTAGCCCCTCCCTGTGGCCATACTAACCTCTTCCAGATCCACGTCGGCCAGGCTGGTATGTCTACTCGACGCTCTTGCGCTCGCTCAAACGCGTCGTCGTCTAACCCCCAGGTGTCCAGATCGGTAATGCATGCTGGGAGCTGTACACCATCGAGCACGGCCTGAGCGTACGTTTACGCAGACGTGGCGCACGCACTGACAACCCCACAGCCCGATGGTCGTCTTATGGACACCTCGCCATCCCACAGCGATGACGGTTTCTCTACCTTCTTCTCGGAGACTGGCAACGGCAAGCACGTCCCCCGTTCGCTCTACGTAAGTAGACTCTAGCAGGGGGCTCTTACTAATCGCGTCACAGGTCGACCTCGAGCCCAATGTCATTGACGAGGTCCGCACCGGCACCTACCGCTCGCTCTTCCACCCCGAGACCATGATCACCGGCAAGGAGGACGCCGCGAACAACTACGCCCGTGGTCACTACACCATCGGCAAGGAGCTCATCGACTCTGTCCTCGAGCAGGTCCGTCGCCTCGCCGACAACTGTTCCGGTCTCCAGGGCTTCTTTGTCTTCCACTCGTTTGGAGGTGGAACCGGTTCCGGTTTCGGTGCCCTCCTCCTCGAGCGTCTCTCGACCGACTACGGCAAAAAGTCCAAGCTCGAGTTCTCGGTCTACCCCGCCCCCAAGATGTCGACCTCGGTTGTCGAGCCTTACAACTCGGTCCTCACCACCCACACCACCCTCGAGCACTCTGACTGTTCGTTCATGGTCGACAACGAGGCGTAAGTCACCCCCTTGGCAACAGTTTGCTCACCCCAGGATCTACGACATATGCCGCCGCAACCTCGGCATCGCGTCGCCCTCGTTCACCAACCTCAACCGCCTCATCGCGCAGGTCGTCTCGTCGATCACCGCGTCGCTGCGCTTTGACGGCTCGCTCAACGTCGACCTGAACGAGTTCCAGACCAACCTCGTGCCCTTCCCCCGTATCCACTTCCCCCTCGCCACCTATGCGCCCGTCATCTCTGCCGACAAGGCCTTCCACGAGTCCAACTCGGTCGCCGAGATGACCATCTCGTGCTTCGAGTCCAACAACCAGATGGTCAAGTGCGACCCCCGCCAGGGCAAGTACATGGCATGCTGCCTCCTCTACCGTGGAGACGTCGTCCCCAAGGACGTCAACGCCGCCGTCGCCAACGTCCGCACCAAGCGCACCATCCAGTTCGTCGACTGGTGCCCCACCGGCTTCAAGCTCGGTATCTGCAACGAGCCCCCCGCTCTCGTCCCCGGCGGTGACCTTGCCAAGGTCTCGCGCTCGCTCTGCATGCTTTCCAACACCACCGCTATTGCCTCTGCATGGGCCAGGCTCGACGTGAGTCGGGAAGGGACACTTGGTGCTAACAGTTCAGAACAAGTTCGACCTTCTCTACAGCAAGCGTGCCTTCGTGCACTGGTACGTTGGAGAGGGTATGGAGGAGGGAGAGGTGAGTGTCTGGGCTGCCCTGGGGGAGTCTCGGCTTCTGGAGCCTTCTCTCGGCGGTGGCATCAATTTGAGTGTGAGAACTGCGCTGACATTTCCAGTTCAGCGAGGCTCGGGTACGTCCAAGACGAGCGCGACGGCGGCAGGCTAGGCAATGTAAACGTCCTACCAGTCGTCGTCGCGCGTCCTTTCTCGTGAATATGAATACTGACACATCGCGTACAGGAGGACCTTGCCGGTATGTCTGCAAAGTATAGCAACGCTAACCCCAGCTTTGGAGAAGGACTACCAGGTTCGCAGAGGGTATGGCGCAAAACTAACCAGCAGGAGGTCGGAGAGGAGACGATCGAGGAGGAGCTCGAGGACGGCGAATACTAATCCTAATGATGTCTGTTTTGCGGGCGCAAAACTCGCACGCTACTTCGTCTTCGGCCCCGACTGCGAGCACAGGATCGTTATACTGCCTATATGAGAATGAATGGTTCATGTTTGACGATGGCGTACTATTCAACCATGCTGCTGGTGCTGGACCGTCTGCGAGTGTCCATGATGAGTTTATGTCGTCTCCAGCTTGAGAAGAGCTGTGATAGAGGCGAGCGTGTCAAGCAATGGGTGGCTCTCGCGAGTGGGTACTAGGGCGACGAGGACAAGCCGTTCCTCGCAGCGCCGTCCGCTGTCATTGACAGACTATGCGTCTCCTCAGTCGCTACCTAGCGAGCGTCATGGGCAAGGGTGGCAGTGCACTCGGTGCCCAGGACAGCCTGTCGTACAAGGGCACACCGCAGACTCGCTCGTAGTCGCCGAGCCCTCTCACAACCCGCCACGGGCGTGGCGGCTACTCCCCATGGTGAATGTGTTACAGTCATACTCGATACACCACAACTTCCCCAACCAAGCGTTATAGCTCGAAGCCCCCCAACCAAGCGCACCACAGCTCTGTACTTCTCCCCGGTCCTTCCCTTCCCCGCAGCTCCCATGTCCCAGTTCTCAACCTTCGTCCTCCTACTCGGCTCCATCGCCTCATGACAATGACACCCCCCTCAGAACTCGATCTGTTCTCAACCTCTCATCCTGTCGCCCCGGTCCACCTCGCTCCTCCCGTTCCCAGCCCCACCCCCATCTCCTACCGTTCCCAGACCCAAACCCATCCGCTCCACCGCCCATGAAATATGCTGCATCCCCATCTTAATACTCAACCTCCATATCATCCCCCTCCCCTCCCCCTCCCCCTCCTCCGCCCACGAACACCTCCCCATCCCCCTCCCCCTCCTCCTCCCGATCCCCATCCCCCTCCCCATCCTCCTCCATCCTCTCCCCCCTCCTCTCACTCCTAGCCGCCGGCGCCCGGTCCCCCAACTCCCCCCTCAGAGTCCTAACCCGCTCCTCCAGCTCCGCGACCCTCTCCCTCCCCCTAACAGCACTATCACGCACCTCCCCCCGCTCCCTGGCTAGTGCCTCCTCCTCCTCCGTTATGAGTTTTGCAACCTCCTCATTCCGTCGAGACAGCGCCTCCTCCTGAGAGGGGGTTAGGATCTTGGGCCGGAAGTACAGTGGTGGGACTGTGGCCTTGTTGGAGGGGGGGAGGGCTAGTGGTGCCGGTGGGGGTGGGTAGAGGGCTGATTGGGGGTGGGGGCGGGGTGTGGTGCTGGTTGAGAGGTAGGGCTGGGTTGCGCGCAGGGCTGAGTGGCGGGTGGATATCTGCTGTCAGCGGGGGAGGGCAGGGAGAAGGCCAGGACCGAGCAGGGAGTGGTGACGGTTCAGATGGCAAGTTGCACTTGTCATTGCTGCTGCTGTAGTCGCTGCCGGCGCCGCGCTACCTCGGTACAGCTTGACTGTCATGCGCCGGCCATGCAACCATGCCGCGCGGGAGTGACTCACTGCTATCTCCTTGTGCTCCAGGACGTAGGCTGCGCTCTCGAGCCCGACTCGGAGTGTTCGCAGCTCGCGTTCTGCGGTCTGGAGGTTGTCCATGGCTGCGTGCTCTGCGCGGAGCTTGTCTGCGATCCTTGATGCTGTTTGTTCGCGCCGTTTGGCCTGGGATTAGCTACTGCTCATTACATAGAAGCTCTGTAACAGATGCGCCTGACGCGGCCTGTCTGGCGCAAGCCCAGAGGGCGGGCGTGAGAGTAGCCCGCTACTTCGGCCAGCAGCACCCGAGCCGTGACTCACCGCCTCGCTCGTCCTGCTCGACTTGTCGTCGTCCTGGAACTTTCTCAGTGTTCCCAGCAGATTACCAAACAGCCTCTTCCCCCGTGCGCGGTCCTCCGTCTTGCGCGCGTCATTCCGTGCGCGTCTGGTGTCAGTAGCTCGTTCCAAGCGGCACCCACTTTGCTGGTGCGTCTGCGTCGTCGGCTGGACGCTTGGCCGGTTCTGGAGAGCCGTTCGATGCCCTCGGTGACCGCTCTGGAGCTGGTGGTGGGCTTGCCGAGTCCATTGTTGCTGCTGTTCTCGGTGTCGAAAGTTGAAGTCAGCGCGAGTTCATACAAGTTAGGTGGCAAGATACAGGTACACTGATACCGCCGGCCCGGGAAATACACGTAAAAAGAGACACACCGAGAGTGGAGGCAGGTGATTTTGTGAAGCTCGCTCTTGAAATGACCACACAACCGCCCATGAACCCCGCGAGCTTGAACCAGAGCATCACGGCTGCGTGGGGCACGCAGAGCCCGACTGCAGTCGCGGCTGCTGCTGCGAAAAAGCGAGTCCGCAGGAACGTCGGGCTCAACTCGCCGTCCTCGCCTGGTCCGGACGGCACGACCACCCCCGTCTCTGATGGCACCGACAAGGAGCGCGAACGACCTGGCCCGTCGGCCCCGGAGGGGCGGAAGAAGCGCCCAAAGAGGGATCACGAGGAGAGCAAGGACAAGTACGCCCCGCCGGAGGCGCGGTTGAGCCAGCTCGGTGGCCTCGGTAAGCAGGTCACGCAGCTGCTTGAAATCGTCGCTTTGCCACTGCTTCATCCCGAAATCTACAGCTACACCGGCGTCCCTCGGCCGCGGGGGGTGCTACTCCACGGTGTCCCCGGTGGTGGAAAGACACAGCTGGTGCGATGCCTGGCGGGCGACCTTGGTCTTCCCTTTATTACTGTTTCGGCACCGTCGATCGTCTCGGGCATGAGCGGAGAGAGCGAGCGTGCGTTGCGAGAGCACTTTGACGAGGCCAAGGTAGGTGATACGGCTCCTTGCGCTGCGGCTGACGGCAGAAACATGCGCCGTGCATTCTCTTCCTGGACGAGGTGGACGCGATCACACCAAAACGTGAGACCGCGCAGCGCGAGATGGAACGCCGCATCGTTGCCCAGCTGCTTACTTGCATGGATGGTGAGTCGGCGGTTTATGGGAGTAGCTGATGGCAGACCTTGCCGCTTCGGACAAGCCGGTCGTCATGATCGGTGCCACCAACCGCCCGGACTCGTTGGATCCGGCACTCCGTCGCGCGGGCCGCTTCGACCACGAGATAGAGATGGGCGTCCCGACCGTCGAGGGGAGGGAGGAGATCCTGCGCGTCCTCTGCTCGTCTCTGTCCCTCTCTGGGGACGTTGACATCAAGTGGCTGGCAAAAGCAACGCCTGGATACGTTGGCGCGGACCTCACAGCCCTGACGACGGAAGCGGGAGTGGTCGCCGTCAAGCGCATCTTTGAGAACATGCAAGTCCCAACCTCCCCGGCTGGGCAGATGCAGACCATGGCGCTCGACGACGGGCCGTTAGCCACCCTGCCAGAGGCGTATGCCAACACTCCTATCGCACGCTTCCTCCGCAACCACCCATTCGCAGTCGAGCCCGAGCAGCTGGCTCACCTCACCATCTCGCCGTCTGACTTTGTGGCGGCTCTCAAGACTGTCCAGCCGAGCGCTAAACGGGAAGGCTTTGCAACCATGCCAGACGTCACATGGGCTGACATCGGTGCCCTCGGCAATGTTCGGGACGAACTGCACATGGCAGTTGTCCAGCCCATTCGCCACCCAGAACTGTTCTCAGTCGTCGGCATCGAGGCGCCGTCGGGAGTTCTTCTGTGGGGTCCACCAGGCTGCGGAAAAACCCTCCTTGCCAAGGCTGTGGCGAACGAGTCGCGCTGCAACTTTATCTCCGTCAAGGGCCCCGAGCTGCTCAACAAATACGTCGGCGAGAGCGAGCGCGCCGTGCGCCAAGTGTTCGCCCGTGCGCGGGCGTCCGCCCCCTGTGTCATCTTTTTCGACGAGCTGGACGCTCTTGTGCCGCGTCGTGACGACTCCATGGTGGGTACTAACCTGTGTTTGCCTTCTGACAATAGTCTGAATCGTCCGCTCGTGTTGTCAACACTCTTCTGACGGAGTTGGATGGGCTCGACACGCGCAAAGCTGTGTATGTCATCGGAGCGACTAACAGGCCGGATATGATCGACCCTGCGATGGTCCGCCCAGGCCGTCTGGACAAGCTTCTGTATGTCGACCTCCCATCTTCATCCGAGCGTTTGGAGGTACTCCGCGCACACACCAAGCGCACGCCTATTGCTGAAGGCGATTATGCTGCCATCGCTCACGTGGTTACTTCGTCCGAGTGTGACGGCTTCTCTGGAGCGGACATTGCTGCACTGGTTCGCGAAGCCGCCTCCCTGGCACTTAGAGGCGCCCTCGAGTCCATCGGTGCATTCGAGAACGACAACGATGGCGCCGACGGCGACACCGCTGTTGCTATGCCTGCCTCTCGCAGTGTCTACGTCACGGCGCAGCATTTCAGAGCTGCGGCGTCCAAGACACGCGCGTCCGTGTCTAGGGAACAAAGAACGAGGTACGAACGCATGCGGGACAAGTATGCGGGCATCCCGACGAAAGGACGACGTTCCAGAGCCGAAAGGGAGAGGGAAGAACGCCAGGAGGAACGCGCAGAGGCGATGGAGGCAGAGATGATAGATGCCGACATTGCTGAACGTGTGGAGCGGGTTGATCTAGGGGAAGGGGAGGTGATTTTGCCGGGATTGAGCTAGAGGCGCCCTTTGCCATCAGATGTTTCATGTATTATCTCAACGCAAGGGGATACTTGTTGCAGCACTGATGATGCCATTGTGTCTGGTGAGTGAGAGCCAATGGCCAGCCAAGTGATGGAGCACAACGGCGGTGAGGGAGCAAGAAGTGCTCCATGGGAGCCGAGTTGCCCTAGTGTGGCAGGGCCAAATCACTCGACGAACAACGAGTGACTGACAGCCGCGAATTCATCGCTGTACTGCTTTGGAGACTTACAGTGAGCTGATACCACTCCGTTGTGTAGTCTGATGATGGTGGCCCTAGTTGACGACTTTAACCATCACATTGACTCTCATCACTGTCACAGCTATTGAGACAAAATAATAAAGTTGACTGTAAACCCGCACAGCAGTTACTAACATGATGTGGTCGCTGCGGTGCAGTCAATCAAGACTGACCGCTCTGCAGCGTGCTGCACGAGCAAGCCATGCCTCTATATAAGCGCGACATCGCTCGTCGTTCGGGTCAGCAACCAACTGCAGACTCACAACCAACAACCAACTCTCTCCCCACACCACCTGCTTACCTCGAGCTGCAATTTCATCTTTTACGATGCAACAACACTCTACTAACATCCAATCTCCCACTGCTGAGCAGATTACGCGTCGAATCAAGGCCGCAAAGACCTATTACGATGTCCTCAACCTCACGAACTCCTCGAAGTTAGACTCGAGTAGGTGTTGCAATAACATAATGTACAGTGGCAGATGTGCTGACTTGTAGTCAATAGGGAGTACCAGCACATCAGGAGCACCCTCGATGCCAAAGTTGTCTGTGACTCGGACAGCTTTCGCATAACCGGCTACAGACATCCTGACAGCGCGGTCAACTATGTTCGCATAGTCATTGGTGAGTGGCATTGCTGTGTAGCGGTAAAACAACCGTATCGTGGCGCGAAGCTGACCGAAGACGCCTACATTGTCCTGAAAAACGACAGACTTCGCGAGCAGTACGACAAGAAAGTACTCGCAATTCAGAATAAGAAATATCAGCAACAAGGACTGATAGACTTCTTTTCATTCAATGCGGAGCAGGAGGCCAAAGCCAGAATGCACTTGGAAGGCTGGCTCCACGCGAATGCCACAAGCAAGAACAGGTCGGCGTTCTTTAGCAAGCTCCCGGCTGAGATCAAAGCCAATGAAGAAGTCTTGAAACAGTATCGGGCCCTCCGCCACGACAATCGTCCTGGAGGTGAGACGGTGAAGGAATTCATGGCAGGCTGGTTTGTGGCATACCTGCTGGTCGCAGAAGGCCAAAGCTGGCAGTCTTACGATGAGCAGGTGAAGTGGCGTGCCGCCAGTATCATAGCCGTGAAGATGATGGAACCCCTCCGAGCGCTTGAGGACAAGGCAAAGACACTCAAAAAGCTACTTGAGAAGCTACAAGGAAAGGTGTCGGTTCCCGGCGGAAGATTCTTCCTTGAGGAATGCGAGCGGATTCTTGCATGGATCGACGGTGAACGCAAGGAAGCGACACCTTGGTACAGGCTCCTCGTGAGTAGAGCTAAGCTTCTGCAATACTGATGTCAGATGAGCACTTACTATCAGCAGTGCAAGCAGAGTCTGGGGCTAGAGGATTTCAAAGCCCTCAAAGCCATCTCCGATTTACTCGGCGATGCCCATATGAAGGAAATGCGCGAGATGGGAGTCAAGGCCATGTCCAGGCTCAAATCCGACACAAGGCAGCAGGTCGAGGCCAATAACGGCCTGGCGATGTCCACGCTCAACGGAGGAGAATGGAAGCCCGTCGAGTCCAGTGCGGAGTTCGCGGCCTACAAGTTGAAACTGGCCCAGATCATGCCTGCAACTCACAAAGCGCTTTGCGAGGAGTATGCAATCACCAAGCTCGATTTGTTTGTTATCCGGAAAACGAAACAGCCTGCACATGCTGCACAGCAGCCTCCTGCTCCACGCGGATACCAGTTGACCGATCCTGGACCTGTTCCGAGGCAGCCAGCGGCCCCGAGGACACAGCCTCCTCCTTCACAGCTCGTGCGCGACTCTCGAGTTGACGCTCCCGGACCCGTGTCTGGCCAGACTCTCAGAGGAGATCAAGGACTGATGAACTCCACAGTCGATAAGAACAAGGAGGACGAAGCCATAAAGGAGGTGAATGACTGGCTCGCGAGACGGCGTCGTGAGGCACAGAAGGCTGCCCTGAGGAACACACAGGATGGCAGGAGCAGTGCGGCGTTGGAGGATCACAGCGCGGTCGAAAGTGTCTTGCCCCTGTATAAAGCCATGTGCGACGACCAAATCATTCTACAGGAGTGGCGAGAAGATATCAAGGACGGCTACTGTCTCCGGTACTTTGTGGACGTAGAAATCCCGGAACTGGCTGACTTGCACGCACAGAGGCTGCACGACGACGACGATCAGACTATGAAGGTGTTCGAGGAACAGGTGAGGTGGCGTGCCGCCAAACTCATGGCCGTCGACGTTTTGGGCGGCCTCCGAGCCTTGTCAGTGAAAGCCGAGAAACTACTCGAGCATGTTAAGTCGCTACAGAAAACATACCTGGAGGTACCGGGTGACGAGTTCTTCCTGGGGGAATGCCACCGGGTGCTGTTCATGACCAAGAAGGAGATCGAGTACGAGGCACCCATGTACAGGCGGCACGTGAGTAGGAAAAAGCTGGCAACGCTGATATTAGATAATCACCCACTACCAGCAAGCCATTGCAATGTCTGCGAGTAGCGAAGGCGTATATCAAACCATTCTTGCTGTGCTCGGTGAAATCGAGGACCGAATTAAAGCGGAGAATGCCGCGATCGCGGTGGACAATGCCGAGATCGATGTGGAGAATGCCGAGATCCGAAAGGAGAACTCCAGGAAGATCAAAGTAATGACGCCGAGCACTATGCTGCAACAGTGCACCCCTCATCTGAAGTCCAGGGCCGACAAATGCGAGCTCTTCCGTACCCCTGCCGCCTTTGAGGGATACAAGGCGAAATTGGAACCAGTTGTCCACAAGGCGCTTTGCGAAGAGTTTGAACTCATGAAGCTTAACCTGATATCTCATGAGCCACAGGTTAAGCAGCAGCAGCAGCCTCAACAACCTGCGCCATCGGTCAGAGTCGCGCTGAATGATCCTGACCCGTCTGTAAAGCAGCCAGCAAACTGGAAGACACAGCCTCATCCTCCGCAGGGGCGCCACACCCAGGTCATGCCATCTGGTGCGGAGTCAAAGACGACTCGGTTCCCCGGGGTCAACTTGTCTAATCCTGGCGTGGTTGTACAGCATCCAGTGAACCCAAAGACACAGCTTCCGCCATCACAGATTGCGCACCACTACCAGGGCATGCCAGCTGTTTCCCAGGGGGGTATGAGCCCGCCAGAGCCGCGCCGTCCTGCCGCTGGCACTCAGCTGTTCCGCCCCACAGGGCTTGCAGCTGTTTCACCCACCCAGCCATCTAGAGGGACGCGAGCAGACGCCCACGCGCATCACCTCCCTCCACAGCCTGCGCACAACAGTGGAGTCCGGCAACACGGGTATGAGCAGATGCAACGACCCCAGGCTGCGCCCCGACTTCCTGACCACCCGTCACTCCGTCACCCGCAGCCTGCAGCACCGACGCAGCGTCCTCTGCCAATTCCCCCTCTTGCGCAATCCTCATACCACCTGCAGCCTGCACCATCGCCACAGCGTCCTGTGTCATCGCCACAGCATCCTGTGCTAACTCCGCAAGGACGAACTGCCCCCCGGGGTGCGCGCCCTCTGCCACCTCCACCTGGCGGAACTAACTGGCGGAGCCTTGGTCGTTAGCGATGTAGCAGAGTGATGCATACATGCTCGAGTGTCAGCATTCTGAGCGCATCGGCCGACTGCTACAATCCTGAGGACAGCTAGAGTGACTCCTGTTGCAAGAGGCGATATGCATAAAAGCGTGAAAAATGAAGGAAATCATTTCTATTGTAGAAGAAAGAGAAAAGAGAGTAGTCGGACCACGTCTGTGCAGCGCGCCACTACGAGCCACTCTACGGCTCGATATGCCCTTCTGCCTTTTTGTACTTCCTAGAGCTCTTCCTCTTGAAAGCACCAACTTTGAATACCCTTCACGGAGCATGGTAGAGCTCTTCCTCTTGACAGCACCAACTTTGAATACCCTTCACGGAGCATGGTAGCATATTCAGGACTAAACACGACTTCCACCGTCTGAAGGCTGTTTCAGATAAGGTTATGTGAAGTTGGCCGTATCGCCAAGCGGTGACATATCACTAGCAGTACTGTGCATACTGCGGTGAGTGCAAAGCATTGCACTTTTTTACCGTTGCTCCACAGATTGGAGTGCTGCTCTACGTCTGTTCAGCAAGAGCATTATGGCGCCGACGAGCAACGCTTTTCGCACCCACTTGGTAAACCTCCACTGCCCGCCGTAAGCTGTGCGCTCACCTCATGGTCCCGCTTATGTATCCTTATTGTCCGAGAACGGGCGACGATTAGAGCACAGCATTGACCACCGACGACTGTTCTGTAGGTTTCACGTCCGCGATTACAGCAGGTGTAGCCGCTCCTGAAGCAGATCACACCCCCTCTTGCCAGGTCTTGACTAAACAACCCCCCTATCCGGGAAAAGCGTGCAAGGTTCAAGTGTAGTAGTCTCCAGAGATGCGCGCCAGCCCCAAAAAAAGCTATGTTGTGTCTGAGTGGAATGCATTTGCTTCGTCAGGGTGATCCACTGTGACCCACCCGCCACCACCTCGGCTCATTTTCCTGCGCTCCACCGAGATGTTCGAGATGTTACATTGTAACCCCCGCCACTCTCGCAAAAATGCCACTCAGAACGATCATGCTTAGAGGCGAAAGTCGGGCATGCAGCACCTTCGCAACCTTTTGTCTCACCCTTCCACCATTGACGGCTGATCGGTGGCGAGGGGCAAGCGAGCCGAAGCGCCACCAATGGGCGGTGCAAAATGCTTAGCCTCCTCCCTCCATTTTTTAGTTCGGCACAGGAGGGGGGCTCGTCCAGTATGCATGTTTGACACGCGTCGATGTGGGAGGGGGTATTGTTACTGACAACCTAGCAGACAGCCAAGCGTGACAAAAGAAACGATACTAGTGGACTAAGCATTGTACAGTACTACATGACTGTACGTTCATGGGCAGAGAAGGATGCCGAGTCGTGATGCTGTGTGGGCAGGTGATATTGACGGATGTTTCCGTACCTGCTCACATTGCGCGTCCTGCTTTCTGATCCATCACTCTCTTCGCCATCACCGCTGCAGGGTGATGGACTATTAGCGAGGTTTGAAGCGGCAACGGTTTACTGCATGGAAGTGACTGACAGTGCAGTATACATATATGTCCATGTCTTTCCTGAGCAGCCCACCATGACAATACTCAGAACCACATCCAATCTCACACCAGACTTCACCCACTCACAACCACCACAACCCACGATGCCATCCACTCACGCCCGGCCACGCTTATCGCCAGACATGGTAATAAAGCGTATCACCGAGGCGAAAACATATTTCGACGTCCTCGGATTGCAGGTAGGGCAAGAGGAGGAGGACACGAAACGTGAGTCCCTACTCCTACTGATATGTTCGATACCTTGCTGAACGCAAGTTCGCCGCTGTTATCTGGACACTAGGGAAGTGCTATTCGAAAGGTACGACCAACCCGCTATTGCCTGTATTCGCAAAGTCATTGGTGAGTGGCAATACGCACCGTAACATTGGAGGTCGGCTAATCCATTGGAGGAGAGAATGGTTGCTAACGATAATTGCAGATGCATACAACGTGCTGCGCGATTATCAACTCTGCAAGGCTTACAAGAAGAAGCTCGACGATGAAGCAAGGCATGGGCCCGTGCAGGGACTTTCAGAGCTACTCCAGCAAGATAAGGGGCTCCATCTCAAAGTCCGACTCCTCCTGAGCGAGTGGGAGTTGTCTAATCTCAATGGTAAGCCGTTCTACCGCTTCAGCGGCCGGCGCAAAGACAAGAGGCGAATTGTGGCCTACGATGCATTGATGAGGCAATTCGTAGAAGTCCATGAGCTGGAAGATCTTTATCGGGAGAAGACAAACCAAGTAATCTATGGCGCAGCCTCAGCCTGGGCGCTCAGTGTGACAAGCACGACCTGTACTTGGAACACATTTGACGAGACTGTAAGTTGGCGCATGGCTAGGGTCATGGTGATCGATATCAAAGGCGGCATCAACAAACTGGCACTCGAGCACAAGAAGCTGTGTGACCTGTTCGAGAAGGCCGAAACATATTACCGTCCGGTACCCGGTGGCGAAATCATCCGCAGGGAGTGCAAGCGATTGGGCTCATGGATTGAGGGAGAGCGCTATGAGGAGTCCGTTGAATGGTACCAATATCAGGTGAGACGGCTGATACAGTTATTCAGCACAATGCAAAACACTACAAGCAATGCTAATCATCTAGTGCCGCCTTCATGTGCATGGGATATTGAACGAGCGGGTCAAGGGAACAACGGAGGAAACTCTCAAGGACTTGCAGAGAGGGCCTCTTGTTCGCCTACCCAAGAACGTCGCAGAGTGGAAGAAGCCAGACCGTACTTATGTGCTAGCCGATTTGACGCCTGAAGAAGTCACCGCGGTGACGAACGAATTCCTCGAGTCAGTGCCTTATCCATCTCCAGAAGAGCACGCTCAGAAAACGAAGCAGTTCGCGCCCGCGCGCCTTTCCGGACGCGAGAGGCAGCAGGCGTCTCCGCCATCTTTGCCTCCTCCCCCTCAGCTCCCAGGGCGTGGACAACAGCCCTATCAGTCAAACTGTGACACCCGAGACCCGCCTCCTCCCCTTCCACCAACTGGCCCCTCCCGAGGACAGTCTCCTCGCTCTCCACAGCAGCTGCCAGGTCAAGAACACCATCAGTCTGCAACACCACGTCCTGCCAATCCCTCCACTGTCTCGCAGCGACCAGGAAAGAAAGCTGCAGCTTCTGAAAGCAATGCAGACTTCTTCAGTCGAGTCTTCAGCAGTCCGTCTAACAGTCCAGTCAGCGAGGGATCGGCCTTTAGCTCCTCCTTTGCCGGGCGGAATAATGCACCAAGCGGTCCTCCCCCTCTGCCTACACGCCCCGGCCTTGCCTGCTTGACCCCTGTAGTCGTACTCCCCTTGCCGCTCACAGATAAGAAGAGTATCCACAACAAACAACAGTCCCGCCCGACCCGTTCACCACACCCGCAGCCTTGCTCACCTTCAACACGGTCGCAATGTCGTCAGCCCAACTCCCCCGCATCCCGTGGAAAGTTTGGAAACTTCACGACTACTAGTCGACCCACTGCTGGAAGGATCTGATCCGTGCGTCCCAGCCTGCACAGAATTAGCTACGGTTCTTCAACCTTAGACGGGGAGCTTTTGCCATTACATTTGTAGCATAGCACAGTTCCCATGATCAGCAAATGACCTATGCATATCGAGTGATGCTCCTACTCCCTTGGGGTCGTCATGCACCTGTACCCTTCCTTGACTTTTTCGACGGCACGGGCGCTGGGACCTCGGCCTCCCACAATGCTCTCCCTTCACCGTTCCATTGACTCAGCACCCACGTAGCGCAGTCATCCTTCGTTTTATCCGGATGGTCGAGCTGCCACTCATTGACAGCCCGAAGAATGACTTGAAACAGCGGGCCAGGCTTGGTCTGCAGGAGCTTCTGTAGGGTTTTACCATCAACAAGGGGTGGCTCTTCAATGGCACGAGGAAGTTCGAGCGATACGATTCTATCCTGCCACTGAAGCCATTCTCTCAGGACGGCAGTATGAGCTTCCGTCCAAGCTCCCTGCCATGTAGGAAGGATCGCCGAGACCACAGCCCAGACGATACTTCTGTCCCATGGCCTGACAGAGACATGCTTCAACACCATGCCAATGCGCGCACGACCTTCCACCGTTGTGTCGAGAAGTGAGGCGGCCTCGAAAAGATGCGTCACCGCGACTTTCTGATCCGTAGAAAGCTAGAATGAGCGTTGACCACTATCGAACTCACTTTGAGGGCCTCAGAAACGACCCATGACACCGCTGGGATCGGTTTCTTTCCGAATACGATGTCGTCCCGGAACGGGCAGACGGCAGCCGCAAGCCAAAGGGCATCAGAGCTCTTGAACCTGCCCTCGCTTCTTGCCAGCACCTCCGTGAGAATCTGTGTAGCAGCGAGAGCGTCTCCTCTGGAGTGGGACGGTTCAACAGGAGCCGTGAAGATACTGGAATGAAGTTTCAGTTCTTCGATGAGCGTCATGGCACGCAATGGCGTCTTCTCCAGCATTTTGGTCGTCTCGATACCAATCCGCTCCTTGGATACTTTTGAACGCAGGGCCATCCTGATCTCCTCTGCTGTGATTGCATTACGCACGTCCGGCTCAATCTGTAGGTCGAATCTGGATGCAAACCGGATGCATCGAAGGACGCGAAGCGGATCGTCGAGGAAGGTTTGTCGTGGGGGAAGGGGAGTGCGCGCGATCCTGTTTTTCAGATCAGATAAACCATGGCGAGTCCAGTCCTCGACTTCACGGGAATGAACGTTGAAGAAAAGCGAGTTGACGGTCAGGTCTCGCCGCATAGCATCCTCGAGTGGGGTGCCCAGTTTCTTATGTTAGCGTACTGCAAGCACGCGGAGGGCTCACTACTTCATCCGGTATCCGGGAGTCGGTGTACGTCTCGCTCCTCAGGCCAACAAAGTCGCAATCCAAACCCATAATCCGAGTCGTACCGGTCTCCAGGTGCTTGCTCTGGTCTGGGTTCGCGGCGACTCTGCCCACAGAACCGGTGGTCACTCCTTTGCCGTGCAGGAACTCTGCAAAGGCAGCGGCGAAGGCATAACCTGATGGATTCGAGAGCGCGACATCAAGATCGTGTGAAGGCAAGTTCAGAAGCTAGAGTCAGGAGGAGTGTACCTTGAGCGGCGACATACCTTGTCCCGCACCCAGCCTCCAGCAATACGACATTCGATGGGTGGGTTGTAGTTGCTTGCAAACTCGTCGAGATGTTGGACGAATGCCTCCTCCGTTGAAGTAAGGGTAATGGCCGCTGCGGGAGCTATGTCGGGCACTGATGTACTCATGGCGCGACGAAGTGATACTCTAGCACGCGACAGCACTCGCAGCATGCATGTATGTGCGCTGCAGGTTGGTCAAAAGGCGGGGTAGCGAGAAATCTGATGAAGCTGGGTCGAGGTTTCGGGCTCGTCGCGCTTCTTTGAAACACCGTGCGCGGGGCTCCGGAATGCGAGCCAAGTGCCACCTCATAAGCTGTGTTGTGCTGCTCGTTGGAATCACCTCAACCAACACCAAGTAACAATGAACGACAACGTGGCCATCGCGCTTGACCGGCTGAGATTCTATGCTCGGGACGCGTTCGTGACGGTAACGCAAGTGAGTCGAAACCGAGTATGCAGCCTGTACTGACCGCAGTGCATTTGCAAGCCGTAGGTGCCGCAGTTTGTTCCCAGACTTACAATAGCGACGCAACGCTGAAGATCAACGGCAGAAGTTACAAAGTGGAGAAGCTGCTGGGTGAAGGTGGCTTTTCTTTTGTGTATCTCATTCTGGACAACTCGTCGGGCAACTACTTTGCACTCAAAAAGATTCTCGTCACAACGGGCCAGGATGGCATTCAGAACGCCATGCGCGAAGTGGAGGCATATCGTCGTTTCCGGCATCCGAATATCATCAAGCTTTTGGACTCCGCTGTTGTCCAAGATGAAAGTGCAGATGGCAAGATAATCTATCTGTGAGGTGCAGCATGGAGACTGCAGCTAACAACCAGCTTCCTCCCATACTACCCACTCGGCAACCTGCAAGATCTTATGACCGAGGTGTCAGTGACAGGCCGACACATTGAAGAAACGCGACTCCTTCGTCTCTTCCATGGCACATGTCTAGGGTACGTCGTTTTGAGGATATCCAGCTGATTCCAGTGTACGAGCCATGCACCAGTACCGCCTACCGGCGGTGTCAGCTACCTATCCCCCGAACAGAGACGACGAGATGGACCACCCGGACCTTGTCTTCGACGCACCGCTTGACGAACCCGGCCAGGAGGGTGAGCTTGTTCCGTATGCTCACCGCGACATCAAGCCCGGAAACATCATGATCTCTGCAGACGACCAGCCCATCCTCATGGACTTTGGATCCTGTATCAAGTACGGCCTCGGCTTTTGCGCCAGCTGATGACAGGGCTCGTATTGAGATCACGAACAGGCAACAAGCGCTGTTGGAGCAGGTGAGAGAGGCCTTTTTCCGAGCTGATGCGTAGGATGTTGCGGCGGAGCATTCCACGATGCCGTATCGCGCACCTGAACTCTTCGACGTGAAAACAGGCCGGACTCTCGACGAAAAGGTGGACATTTGGTCACTGGGATGCACGCTCTACGCCGTTGCTTACGGCTTCTCCCCGTTCGAGACAGAGGGCTCAAGCGTTGCGATGGCGGTCTTGTCTGGGCGATACCGTCATCCCGGAGGTTACAGCGAGCGTGTTACTAAGCTCATCGATGCCATGTTGGTCTTGGACCCTGCGGAGCGCCCCGACATTCAGAAGGTGTAGTGATACTTGATACGGGTTACTGACCAACAGGTCATTGATCTCACTACAGACGCAATAGCTGCAGCAGAGGCACCGTCTACTGGCTCGATTTAGTCCTCCCGGGCCAAATGCCCATCTGCTGGATAAGCGAGCTTGCAACCCTCTTCCGAGTCAAGCTGTACATGATGTAACAGGTGTCACTGAACCCAGGTTCTTTTGTTTCATACGTGAGATCATGAAGACTGAGTGCTCTGACCCACGCATTGGGGTGAAAGCGACCTGACCTTGTCGCGCTACCAGATCCGGAGCCGTTTGGAATCTGTTACGCGGGGTTCCACATAAAAGTAACACGAAGCTCCCGAAGGAACGTATGGCACAGCTGCCCTCTCTGGAATGTGTAAGGTGCATACATCAGCCATCAGATTTGTGGATCCGAGACTAGCGTGCAGCCGTCGTCTGTCGACGACCACAACGGCGTCGCAAGTGAACGACCCGGGCTGGCGATCGGTCCTGTACGGACCCTGGATACTGATGTTGCTCCCGCAAACTAAGGACTGATGTCAGGATGATGTCTGCCAGCTTCCTTACAGGATTGTCGCCACAACCTTGCGACCCTCGTTCGACCCGGCCCAACCGTTACCGCTGTAACGGAACTCCGCAAGGTAGATACTGGGCGTTCAGCAATTAGCAGTGCTAATCTCTTACCCCTGCCAAGTACCGAAGACGAGTTTCCCCTTCGATATAGGTAGCGTGATGCTGTTGCCGATGATGGAGCTCTTGAGGTGGGAGACCGAGTCACTGGTTTTGCAACATGAGGACGTGATGGGGGCAGGCATTGCAGGGAAGGGCAGTCGATGTGAAGGTTGGAATGGTCAGCATCTGCAGCCATCTCCAATGAGCACTCACTCGGGACCCTCGTCAGTGTGCTCCCATGGGAAGGACTCCGGGACAATCTTGTCCATCCTGCCATCAGACCAACTCGCAATGTTGCCTACGCCATATCCATGTCTGTGGTTAGCATAACTCACAACGCGGTGGCTAACCATCTCGCACAGAGCTGTTATGGTCAGTGAGCAGCCTTGAGCATATCTTACGGATCCGCATTCTCATTTACCTACTGTCAGCCAGTGCATCCCAGCCACCGCAGGCACTGCGACCTTTGCGAAGGCACATACGCGAGAAGCGCTCCGCCCGTATGGCTGGGCATCTCCAGGCGTTGTACTCACTGTCAAGCCAGCACTGGTGTGCATCATGTTTAGGGTGAATATGCCCACATCCACTCCCTTCAACCCGGCCTCGCACTCGCGCACCACCTCTCGCGTGACGAGGTGCATGCCCTTCTTGTAGTGAGGCAGACGGCTACTGTCAACGCTTTGCCACTGCGCAAAGCCATGAAGCAACATCCATGATGCTCGCTATCTTCGCTGCACTTACAAGGTCTTTTGCCACGGCATAGTGAAGGTAAGTAGAGAGGCGAAAGTATGCGTCACAGCCAGCGTTGAGGCAGCGCGGAGGAAACAACATTGTCGTCATAGGGCGGACATTGTGTGAAAGTCCGCTTTCGGTCTCCCATGGTGTCCTCGATCAATACACCTCCAGCCCAGAAGTCATCGAGCAAGGTAGCATACATTCCACAACATCTCAATGGTGAGGACGACATCTTGCGAAGGCTAACGGCAGTCTCTTGTCTACCTCCCCCAAGAGGAGACTCCAGGTGAGTCTCACAAAGCATGTGTATACCCATTGCAGATTGTTTCGTGTTCAGTGGTGTTGACCTGCAGTGCTGAAGGACGCGATATGGTCCCTTCAATGGGCTGGATCGCGGTTAGTGAGCGGCGGAGCAGATGGGGTGGTGCGCCTTCACAACCCGACAGACCTGTCACAAGCTGCCAATGAGCTTTCTGCTCTTCCTCTGGCTGTGACTTCTCTGTCTGCTTCCGCAGATGGCAATTGGGCTGTCGCTACGAGCTTGGACGGCACTGCAGGATTGCTGGACGTGGGGCAAGCAACGTGGGCTGGGAAAGTCGAAACAGGTCGAGAAGGCGTGAAAGCAGGAGGAAGTGGTGAGCTACTTTACTCTGCGACACGGAAGAGGATTGACAACAGAACTACCTGCTTACGTCTCGGCCTTGCATCCGCAGTCCGCTTGTTGGGCGTGGACGGGGCGCGGATCCCGTGTTGCTCTCCGCAAAATCGACACTGCGGATCTCTCAGCTGAAAAATCCGACGGCGATTCTGTAGGTAAAGGGCCACTGGGGGCGGACGGTACACTCATCGACCTCGGCAAGGGCAGGTTTGGCATGGCAATCGAGTTTGTGCGTCATGATCTTGGGGTCATGCTCACCACAGTCGCCGGACGGCACCCAACTGGCCGTTTCCACGGAGTCGGGACATGTGTCTATCATAGACGTTGCGACCGAAACTGTCCTGGCAAACTATGCTGCACATGCCATGGCCGTTCGTACGATCGCATGGTCGCCGGACTCGCAATGGCTGTATTCCGGTGCGGACGACGCTCGTATCGTCCTGCATGACGTGCGTGCCGGCGGCAGTGGGGCCGGTAAGGGCGAAGGTGCTGTTGCTATCATGCAGGGCCATAAAAGCTGGGTTCTGTCGTCTGCAGCAAGCCCCGATGGGAGGTTGCTTGCTTCTGGGTACGTTTCCATTTCCGTGCGGAGCTCACTCGTCAGAGGCGCGGACTCTTTGATCAAGCTTTGGGATGTGGGTCAGCGTGCCTGTGTGTCAACGAGCACCGGCGACGCTGAGGTCTGGGGCATCGCATGGCAGCCAGAGTATGATGGGGCCCTGCCGCCTGGGAAGCAGTTTGCCGTGGCGGGCGATGATAAGAAGGTCAGCCTGTTCCGCGCCGCGGGAGCGGTGTAGGACCCTTATCTACCAGAACCAGTTGGTGTCTCGCCGAGGTCAAACGCCATGCATCATATTCATTCATGCGTCGTTACTAGTATCTTTGTTACCAGCCTATCACCCAGCATGCTCCACGATTTCAGTTACGAGCTTGCCGTTGACAACGCGCGACTTCATCTGTTCCGGGACAGGGCGTTCAGCATAGTCGCCATCATCACCGGCCGGAACGGAGATATTGATAGCGGAGGTCTTGGCCGTAATGATCTCCACTGTATCCAAGCATGAGGGAGACAGGTACACTTGGCCCGAATCGGTCGAGTCGATCTGGACGGTTGGGACGATGCCAGTGATTTGCACCTCAAAGCTGGGGGACGAGGTAATGCTAAGTGATGAAACCAGGTTCTCAACCACAAGACTTGTCTTCTTGCAGTTCACCATGGTGACAGCGTTCACCTTGCCGACAATTCGGACCACCGTGTTCTTGCATCCAAAGATGTGGATAGTGTGATTCAGAGCGGTCTCGTCAATCACAATCTCCCTGTTGTCCTCGTGATTTTCGACGAGCCACTTGTTGCCGTCTTCCAACTCGGTGCGCGCAGGCTTCTTCTTTGTGAATGATGCTGGCTTGGCTTTCACTGGGGGCCCAGAGCGCTTAGAAGGGCTAGGGGGCCGTTCAGGGACCGCACCACTCGAACGCAGCTCTGGGTTCTTGTGCGTCTGTTGGGACGAGTCAACCTTCCGCAATCCAGAGGTGATGCCTGAGCCCCTGTTGAGGTCTGCAAGAAGGGCAGCATGACCGCCGCCGCTTCCACCAGCCGACGAGGTAGGAGGAGGGGGAGGGGGAGGCGGTGGGACCGCACCGCCTGCCGTCGCGGAGGGACCCTCGGGCACCGAAGATGGAGCGGCGGGTCCTTTGGGGTTCCACGTCACCCCGGTAGTGTGCCACTGTTTGATGTACTCTTGCAAAGTGGTGAGAAGAGCGATGAATGACCTCGCCCAAGATACAGCATCTGGCTTACTACGTCGTCAGCATTTGAAGCACCACGTGCAGTCACCTCTCCTTGAAGTTCTTTATCACTCGGTTGACCCAGAACTGGGCAGAGTCCTTTGCTTCTCCAACGTAGGGGCCTGGAGTCTTCTCGACCTGCACCCACCCGAAGGCGGGCGCGCCCTCGCCCAAGACCTTGAGAGCATCCCCCCACTCTCGACCCTCCTTGCTGCGGTCAAGTTTCTGAATCGTCTCCAGAATGGCATTGATCGCTTCGGCCTGAGGCTTGAGAAGCTCAGGGAGAGCTTTGTTCTCCGGTTTCGCATGTGCTGCAGCCATTACAAGGAATGCGAGCTGCGCTTTGAACAATGGCGGGAACAGTGCTGTCTGGATGTCAACATGGCGATCTCCGCCTGACTTACCGCCTGTTCTACCGGACCGCCGACCTTCTCGCTCGCCGAGACAAAGGTCTGTAGCTGATCTTCGATGATATCGCTGTAGGCCTTCGTTGCAGGTGTGTCCTGCGGAACAGGCGCAGCTGGCGGCGGCGGCGGGGGGGCTGGGGGTGCCGGTGAACCCGAAGATGCCGTATGCGCAGCGGCAGCCCCGACACCAGCCCCGACCGCAGCTCCAGCGACAGCCCCAGTCGTAGTCGAGCCTTGTACGGGATCCTGTGCAGCACCGGTGGAGGAGCGAGACGCGAACCCCTGCGACTGCTGGCTGACAGCTACATCCTCGAGACGAGAGGTCACGGCTGATATCAGCGTGAGGCCCACAGATCTCAGCAAGCTGCGTGCCGCTTAGGCGCAGGCATCCCATCGCAGCAGTATTTACCTACCTTCAAGACGTTTCCTATCTGTCAGCGTGATCTCTGCGAACGGGCACAGAGCCATGACCCCTCTGGTTGGGGTGACCAGCTTGTGTGCCAAGGAGGTACTCACAGGATAGTGCTGAGGGAATGCAGCCCTTGCGGCTGCTGTTGTGGAACCATGATTTCTGGTAGTTGAGATCAGATGCTTGTGCCAAAGCTCACCCGCTTCGTCTAATAGTCCAGCCGTGTGCACCGGTAGGATGAACGCCAGTGAGGAGGACGCTGATGACGACGGAGCAGCCACCGACAACGATGACACGCTTCGGCAACCATGTTTAAAAGTGCCCCCTCCTTAAGATTGTCTAGGTTCGAATCTCACCCACTCCCAGTGCATGGTTGATCTTTTTGCTGCTCCAAATCCGACCGCTATGAGACGAAATCTACTCCCGGCCGGTTCACTAGACAGATCTACGGACGCGTGAAGGGGCTCGTGCCTGTCTGCACGTATTCCATCCACCTTTCCGAGTACCCCGCCATCGGCGGTCAGGTCTATCGCACAGTCCGTCGTCCGTTCCAGTTCACGAGCCGCCTTTCTACTCGTCTCTTGCTTGCATTGTCACCGTATTGTGTATCGTAATTGGCAACAGTCGACATTATCATGGGTCGTCGCCATGATGATGAGCGGGAGCGGTGAGTCTACCCGGAGGCGGCCAGCGCTATCCTGGATCTCGTTGCGGTTCTCGGCTTCGTCGTTGGCGGTAGCTGCCTGCAGCAATGTCTGCGAGGGCCTGCATCTCACATGCCTCCACATCGTGTAGCAACTGCGGACAGGGGCGAGGGGGTCTTGTTGAGCGCGTGCCGTACTGCAACCACATCCGAGGCTTCCCCCATCGATCATGCACTGTACTGACATCAGGTTACTCGCCTTCCAAACATTGCTGGACGGAAGCCGAAATGCCCTTGAGCCACGCGTGGAGCTGAATGCGCTTCGCAAGCTGTGTGCCAGAGGTGAGACGGTTTGTTGTTAGAGTGTAACTTACCAGCAGGTATTCCAGACTACCCACCACAACTGCGGCCGTTGGCGTACAGCCTGCTCTTGGGAACGCTGCCGTCTGACAAGAAGGCTTGGAAACGCACCGCAAGATCCCAGCGGCTAGAATACTACGTGAGCGTGCTTTGGGATGTGGGCTTACGGTAGGAACTTGTCAGAGCTCTGATGGACGACTTGGAAACCGCGCCTCCGGTACGCAAACCCTGCCAATGGCACTGACAGCCAGCCTACCAACCCTGCTTCGTCATCAGATCAGCTCGCATCAAGGCTCTCACAAGACGTGGACCGGGCTGAACGTAATGTCAGCTTCCTGCGCTCGTATACAAGTCCCGCTGGATCTTCACCTCTTTCTCCACCCGGAGAGCCGTTGGCAGGTTCATCCTCCAGCTCCGAGGATGAGACAGCGGGTGAAGACGAGCTGCGGCGTCAGCAGCACCCTCGTTCCCACCGGCGAGCACCGCCCTTGAACTCGCGCCGAGCGCTCTTCATTCGCATCAATCACATTGCTGAAGCGTCTCGATCCTCCGCTCGAAAGGGTAAACAACCGCAGTCCACTATCAACACAGCAGACGCCGAACACCTCTCTCCAAGGATTGTTCTTTCTCCCGAAGTAGATGGGCCTGCAGCTCTAAACCCATCGACGACCGAGGTTGCACAGAACATGCCCAATTCCGCAGCCCCCTCCTTGTCACTTTCGATTCCTGGGGAGGGTTCTTCTTCCACACCGCCATCACCTATTACTCTGTTGTCCCCACAAAACCTGCATGGGCCACGAACACCTCCAACACTCCTGCAGCCGGATACACATGGTGAAGCGCTAAAGCGACTGCTATACGTTTTCTGCCGCTCTCATCCAGACGTGCCATACACCCCGACTTTCGTCGACATTGTGGTTCCCCTATACCTGGTATTTGCGGGGATAAGCGGTACAAGCCAGTCCAGCGCCCAACGAGCCCAATACGCAGAGGAGGAGACCTTTTGGGCGTTCAGAGCACTTATGCGCGAACTCGGCGACGTGGTGTCGGCGTCTGTGGGCGACGACAGCACTGTGACAGCAGCGCTTCAGCGTCTGGGAAGACGTACACGATGGGCTGACGAGCCTTTGTGGAAAGTTCTTTGCAGTCGCAATCTTGATCCGTCACTGCCGCTGTACACGTTTCAGTGGATGACGGGGCTCATGACCCATGACAAGAGGAACCTTATACCGATCTGGGATCACCTCTTTTCGCAACCGCCACAGTCTTCCGAGTCCAGACCGCGACTGGAGGCGCTGATCAATCTCGGTGTGGCGGTGATCTGTCTGCTCAAACAAAACATCATGTTTCCTCCACCCCCCTCGCCTGTCAAGCAAAACCGGGATATGTGGCACGGGGCTGCGGGGTTGGACTCACATCCTGCCACGGTGGAGGAGGAGGATCCCGACGCAACATTTGTGCGGTGTCTACAGCTTTTCCGCAACTACGACCTCGCCTCCTTTGGTGGCGCTCCTGCTTTGCTGTACACAGCGTTCGAATTGCAACAAGAGCTACAGGCCGCTAGCTTAAGCGGCACGGACCCCGATGCTCCAGGTTGGGCGGAGAGCCGTGATGCAGCCGATGGGCAATCAAGTTGGGGAGCATGGAAGATCAAACAGGTCGCAGCCGACTCTGGAAGAACAACATGGTCGAAGTACTCTGAGAGTGATGCGGCTGCCTCCTTTGCCAAGGTTAGCTCCAACTTCACTGCAACTGCCATGGCCAAGTGGTCTGCCACACCGGCGGTCCCATCGTGGAAGACTGTCGGCGCTGCTGCCGGAAAGTGGTGGAAGGCATCGCCTACGGACGATCAGTCGTTCGACGGATCAGACTATGACCACTTTGGCTCCCTGCCTTCAACACCTGGGCGGTCACCACTGATAGACCGCACTGCGTCACCGAACAAACGCAGCAGCCAGTCGAGCAACGGCGTTGCCGACGGCCGACGTGCAAGGAGTGACAGCGGCGCGTCGGCATCTGGGCTGAGCGTCAGCAGCTTGCAAGGCCGGCTGTCAGGTTTAGCCTTGTCACTAGGCCATGGCACCCCGAAACAAACTCCTCCGCCCCGTCCGACTTCGGGACCTCGACCACTTCTGCTCTCCAGTCGAGTACGCCGAGCGTCATCATCGGGCAGCATCCGCCCCCGTACCGGCTCCCCATCTCCCACCTGTTCGAATGCACTCGCCACGCCCCCGCCTTCTGGCGACAGTGGCGGAGGGCTGTACCGCATTGGCAGCCATGGCCGGCCGTCGCCCATAAAGCGGTCCAGTGTCTCCGACTCTGCCGCACCGCATTCGAAGCGGGACACTGTCGATTCTTCATCGACCCAACTCACTGCATTGAGTTTCGGGTCGGACACTGACTCGAGGCGCGACTCTGCCAGCACTCCCTATGACTCAGACACATCCGCGGCAGCTGTCCGGTCCGGTCAAGAGCCGAACCCCTCTTCCAACGACTATCCCACTCCGAAAGTAATGCCGGCCGATTTATCTCCTGCTGCCCTTCCGTCATTGACGATCAACACTGTTGCTGGACTGTCTCCATCAACGTCAATGGCAACGCTTCAACCTGAACCCCCCTCGCCCGCTGAGGTCATTTCGATTCCAACGCCCAAGACTTCTCATCTGACGGAGGACGACTATGACCACGTGTACGAGCCCGCAGAGGACTCCTTCATCCTTCTCGATGCCCTTGAGGAGGACGCGCGAGTCCTCCGCGGGGTCATGCCGGCGCTCTGCGTGGAGATTGGCTCCGGCTCGGGTATCTGCTCCACGTTCATCACTTCTGTGCTGGGCGTATCAGACACCTGCGTACTCTCTACCGACATCAACAGCTTTGCAGCGAACGCCACGCAACGAACTGGTGAAGCTAACGGCGCGCCGTTAAATCCCATCCTTTGCAACCTCCTCGACCCTCTGCAGCTTCGTCTGTTCGGGCAGATTGATCTGCTGGTGTTCAACCCACCCTACGTGGAGACAGAAGAAGCAGAGATGACTGCTACTCAGCAGCAAAGGGACATTGGTGGCGCATGGGCTGGCGGCAATTTCGGAATGACGGTCACAAATCTCGTCCTTGACCGCCTACCTGGCCTCCTCAGTCCTGGCGGTCGCTTCTACCTCGTTGCCATCGAGCAGAACAAGCCCAAGGAGATAGTGGCGCGCATGAGGGCCACCGGGCTCGAGTGCAAGGTAGTCATGAAACGTCGAGCCGGGCGAGAGCTGCTTTCCGTTATTCGCATGATCCGGCCGACCAACCTACACATTCCGCCTCCTGCAACCTTCCTCACACCTATCACGCCGAGTGATGACTACGGT
The DNA here is from genome assembly GCA_001600275.1 of Cutaneotrichosporon curvatum. Lineage (NCBI taxonomy): Eukaryota > Fungi > Basidiomycota > Tremellomycetes > Trichosporonales > Trichosporonaceae > Cutaneotrichosporon > Cutaneotrichosporon curvatum. Next base: position 355,304 of record BCJH01000015.1, on the reverse strand, counting down.
GGCCTATTGGAAGCTTACGCGTAGTCTGTAAGCTAGAAAATGCTATCGTTACATGTAAACGTCTTTTCCTCTACTATACTGAAGGTATGAACGCTTGGCTCATTAAGCGCGCCCAAACACTGTTCTGTCTACTCTGGCAAAAGACCTGCGCATAGCTCACGCAAGCGCCGTACCAGCATAGAATGGTAGGCGTCAGGCCTCTCCACGTCGCTAAGACGGTCGAGTACGCCTTTCAGAGACGCCGCTACGCGTTCAAGAGCTTTCAAGGTGGCTGCCCCAGACCCAGCGGTTGTACTCAGACCGACGCTGGTGCTGAAGTTCAACGACAGGGTGGTGGGCGAGGCCGTCGTGCCTGCATTTGACGTGTAGAAGAGCAGGTGGCGCCATAGCAGAAGCAAGAGTGATTCGACCATGTCTGGCACGTCAGTGTCTGAAGCAACGGTTTGACTCACTGTGGATCATGCCAATGCGCGAAGCAAAGGCTGCCTGTAGCTCCTCCAGCGTCGAAGCGTGGAAGCCCAGCTCGTCGGCAACGGCAGACACATCTAGGCCGTTCTCCAATTTGTCACCCACGACATCAAACGCAGCGTTGAGATCATGTGCCTGCTCCGCCAATGTTGCAACATACTCCACTGCAGACGAAAGCGAGGGCGCAGCGCCCACAAAGCTGCCCGCCACGCGGGCTGTACCAGTGACCAGGACGGGCACACAGCCGCCTGATTTGAGAGTACCAGTTGTCGCGCAAAGGTAAGCGATGATGACTTGATTGAGACCCAGGACTTTGTTTGCCGCCATCGCGAGGTCGACGTCGCCATGAATCGCATCCTGCCAGCTGGATTCGAAGAACTTGGCAGCCAGGGAGAGCACAGCAAGGTGGAATGCGCCGAAGCTTGACGCGGACCGCAGTTCATCGGTCGGGAGCTTTGGCACCACCATGGTAAGCAATGCGACTATAAGGTGCGACTCGTCAATGCCGGTCACAGTCACGTATGCTTGGTCTTCTCGTAACAACACAAGGAGAGAGTCGCGGTGTGCGTTGAGGAAAGATATGGCTTGGACTGCCTTCGAGTGCGTTGGGGTGGAGAGCACGCGGACAAGAAGTTGGAGGGCACAGATGAGTGCTTTGTGTTGGCGGAGCACAGCTTCAGAAGCAACAACATTTTCTAGCGTCAGTGTCAATTCGTTCCGGTCACGTACCGAGGACTTCGTCAGAGAATGGCTGGACCCCGAGGAAGCCGCACATCGCAAAGGTTTCAAACACCCCAGCCTCCGCTAGCTCTTCTGCTCCCTTTGGAGTCGCAGCAAACGAAACGAGGAACGCCAGCTTGGCCTCGTAGACCCAGAACGCGTGAAGGTTATCAGGTTCTGGAGACAGGCATTCCTGCAAGGCCATCTCCCGATCCTTGATGCTTCGCACAAATTGAGCAAGGTAGCCGCTCGAAATGAGAGGCGCGAGAAGCGAACGGTCTCCCAGTTGGACGATGCCTGACAGAAGCGAAAAGCATTCTGTCTTCCAGACGTCGCGCATGTCCATGGCATCTCGGCAGAGCAAGGCCACGAATCGCTCTTTCCGTGCACCAAGGTTGGAGATGGTCGCGTGGCGCAACGCGTTGTCGTTTGCATCAGGAACGAGTTGGAGGAATTGAGTGATCGCACCGTACAGGTTGCCACGAGCTGTTTCCGTTGTGCCGGGGCGCGTGACGGCGTCCACAATCTTGAGCAAAGTCGCTGAAAGTTTGTCGCGTGGTAGATTCTCCAGACCGGACAAAACATTGACGAGGGTAGTGAATGTGATCACAACTGCTTCGCAAAGCATCTCGAGGATACCAGGCGAAAGATCCGGACTGAGTCGCTCTAAGATGGTGTGGAGTAGGTCGAACAGTAGAACCTCTTGGCGGTCCTCCGGGACGCAGTGGAACAGCATGGCAAGAGATACCTTCACAGTCTGCGTCCACGCGGTGAGGAACTCGCCCTTGGCGACCAGGATCTCAGTCTCGCGGTTCTTCATCGCCAGCCTGCGGATGATATACTCCGCCTCTTTGGCCATGGCATCGGCCGAAGTGCCTGGAATGACCGATCCTTGACGTTCCATAGACCGGCGGTGGGCGCGCAGCGCCCCAGCCAGCGTCTCCAAGTCGTACCAAGCATTGTCCGCTCGCTTGAAGTCGTCGAAAGCAAAGCCAGAGTAGAACTCGAGGACTTTGTTCTCAGCAGCCTCCCCAGATGTCGTTTCCTCAAATTGGAGGTCGACGGTCGAAATGAGGTCCAGGAGCAGTGGCGGACGACGGTCATCTTCCTCATCGTCCTCAGTGGCGAATAGCTGCTTTGCAATGAACTCTGAGGTTGCCCCGTGACCATCGAATGCGAAAGTCTGCAACGCGACGGCGGCAAGGATGTACCGCTGGTAGTCCAGGTAGGCCACTAGCGTGCCGGCTGAAGTCTCCACTTCGTCCGTGTAGGTACGGGCGACACCAATACCTGGGACCTCGCGCGTCTCCTGAGGGCAAGTACGCGGCAATGCTGCCAGCTGCCGCGCGGGGAATCCTGTAAAAGACTCTGCGTATGCCATGGTTGGTGGTCCAGTGATGGTGTGAGCGAACAGCTGATGGATGAGGTGAGCGCTCTTGGTTGCAAGAACGGGGTGGAGCTGGATCAACGCGGGTGATTGATTGAGTTGATCGAGAATCACGCTCAAGCACGACTGGCGAGAGGATGGAGACCGAGGATCTTGCAGGCCGAGCTCACGGGCACGGAAGTCGAACCCGAGCAGGAAATGAGCAATATTGGGGCCCGTTGCCTGAGCTGTATTCTCGACCAACAGATCAAGAATAGCCGAACGGATGATGAGTGGTAGATCGTCTGAGCGGGAACCCCGCAGGACTTTCTGACCCTCGCGCGATATTTCTTCTTGTGACAAGTCATCTCCGTCCTCGGCCTGAAGTCGTTCGCAGAAAGCTTGAGCGATACGGATCGACTCATCGGAAGAGTCAAGGATGCCTGCCAATCGATTGATCGCCCTGGCGTACTCTCCGCGGAAAACGTCGGCAGTCGAAAACACGACAGACTGCGCCAAAGCGCTAATGATCTTGAGACTGGTAAATGCAATGCTGAGATCAGCGTCTCCAACCGCTAGGGCAATGGCAATGACATTGGATAGGCGGTTGAGAAGGTAGTTGTCCAACGGCTGGAATCCGAGAGGTCGTTTGAAGCCAGATACGCCAGCAAGAGCAAGGAGAAGTACGTCACTGAAGACAAGCTGAACTTCCAGGATCCTGGAGTATATCCGAAGAACTCCTGCAAAGCAGTTGTTTACGATCTCCGGGCGAGGTGAAGAAAGGTTGTGGGCGTGGTCCACGACATCGGCGAGACGCATGAACAGAGCAGGCTCGCTCAGAATACGCAGGAGGACGATGAAGCCTGGCTGGTCTGCGAGACCGCTTGCGGTACCACGAGCAGGTTGCAGGAGATCCGTGAGATCGAAGGTATTGAGGGCCTTCTCAAAGAAAGCGATCACTGCAGCAAGAATCTCCCAGTGCTCGCTTTCCTGGGCGTATCGCCTTGTGGACAGCAGCACACGGTCAAGAATGTACTGGGTGCCACGCCGGACTGCATTGTTGACGCGCGGTTTGTCGGAGGGCATGACAGCTGTCAGGAAATGGATGTACGCTCGCGTCAAAGGGTAGATGCCGGCATCCTGCTCAGCATACTCCATGCGCTGGATCCACCCGATTGGGGGTGATACGCGAGAACCCTCGCGCACCTCGAGTGTCGGATCACCAAAGGAGATGGCCTCATAGTACTCGATCGCCCGGGCGACAACGTCGTCATCGGCCATATCGCCACGCCGTTGCACAAATGCAGAGATCGCTTCGAGCACCAGTGCTTTGAGGTCGGTAGGAATCTCAGTGTTGACAAAGTCAAACAACACTCTCAGCGGGTGTGGCTTGCCCTGTAGCAATGCGCTGCGTGCCAGTGTCGAGTTCCTGACGACCGTAGTAAGCAGTACAGTCCAACCCTCCAGTGCTTGGAAATCTGTGTCGGAAATTGGTTCATCCCTGGCTTCCGTGGTACGCTTGACCGCGTCATAGAGATGAGGTAGCAGGTTGATGTAGTGCTGATAAAAGTCGAAAAGGTTGCCCCACGCTAGAGAGGTGTCTTTGAGCCTGTCGTAACACTTGGTCGCGCATGTTTGTCCAGTCGAGATAGCTGCCAGCATCTCGAACGTCGCTGGTGATCCAAACTGAGTGCGGATGTCGAGGACGACGGACGTGAATGCGGTCTCGTCCCATAGCGCAGCAGCACTATCTGGTGGGAGACTCTTGTACACCACAGCTAGCAATGACAGGAAGGCCTGGAAGTTGAGAGCCGGCGCCGTCGAACGCCTGACACCAACGTCTTCTTCTCGGTTCTTCAGCGTGCGCAGGAAATGTTTTTTGGTGGCGAGCCAGTATACCAGCTGCTCGAGACGCGCATAGAGAAAAGCATTGTTCTCAGGGTCGGAGCGCACGGCGAGAGCGAACGTAGGATCCTCAGGCTCGTGATCGAGGTTGTCCACCAGAAGAGTGAGGAATTGGAAAGCCTCGTTTGCGACTGCGTCTTGCACATGCTTCTCCGCTCCATCCGCGTCCAGGTTCACAGTTTGATACAGTTCCGGGACATTTCGCAACGCAGATAGGTAGAACAATGACCACTGCAGCTTGACAGCCTGGCCAAGTTTTGGGATTGCGAAAGTCTCCCCGTACTTGCGTCAGCGAACGCACATCGCACAACTCACGACGATGTTGCACACAACCACGATAAATTTTGTATGCTGGATATAGGCTCCCAAAGTCTCGAAACGCGCGTCCTCCTCACTCAGCGATTCGAGAGGTTGCGTTGCTGCGCAGAATGCAGCAAAAACCATGGCAGCCACACCATCGGGCCTTGGACACTGCTTGAGCCATTTTGCTACCTTCACAACCTGAGAGCTCTTCAATAAGCCTGCCAAAGAAAGGCTTCCAAGGATTCCAGCAAGGTAATTCTGCTCTATGCGAAGAGCACCAACACGGAAATTGACAAGTTCGAACTGGGTGCCGCTAGCTTGCGTTCTCGAGAGAGCGGAGAGTCGGGCGTGAATCTTGTCAATCTGGTCGATTACTACGTCGGCAAAGTACCCCGCGCTGCCTTGTTCGGTGAGCAGTTCCTCGACCCAGTCCCGCAGAGACAAAAATGGCTCCTCCTGGATGGCCTCCGGACCAACGGTCAAGCGCAGCAATTCCTTTATGAGGGAAAGTAGAGTCTGCAGTGCCTCGTGCAGCAGATAGACCGCAATCTCCGTGTCGGATCGTTCGGGAAACTTTGGTCGGGATTGAACAGAGTGCAAGGCCAGCACAGCAGCCAGAAGCTGGGAGATATTGACTGTCTCCGCAATGGACGTCGTCGTAGCCATGAGCTCATCCGTTATGCGCACCTCATTCCCATCTGGCGAGGAAATGGGACTGCTTTCGATGAACCTCTTGTCTTCCTCATTTGGACCGGGGAGGGCTGTGAGAGCAAGTATCCATGGCCGAGCGCCTTGAAGCTTCGAGGTAAAGCGCCGAACCAACGACGTCGTTGGCTGAGAGGTCACGAGCGCAAGCAGCTTTTGGAGATCGGAAAAGAGGGAAGGATCCCACTGCGTGAGTGGGAGCCGCGACATGGCGGCCTGATGAATGAGACGAAGACGGGGGGTGTTGGACACGAGGAGTCACAGAGTCAAGGTGGGTACCAACAATCACCTCCTACAGCGGTCAACCAACATGCAGAAACAACCAGCTGCTGCTTAGTTGATAAGCACTGCGGGGCAAGGAACCGTTAGCACACGTCATAAAGTTCTGGGTGGAGAGCCACGTGTCGATGCCGGAATCAAATCGTCGCGTCTGCGAGGCCACAACACAAACAACTGACCAACTCGGCATTCACTGCACCGTCCTCAACCTTCAACTCCATCGTTTCGACTCATCAATCCAACGTACAATGTCATCCAAGACTACTGGCGGCAAGGGAGGCAAGGCGAAGACCTCCTCCGAGGCTAAGGTGCTCACGACTCGGTCATCCAAAGCCGGACTCCAGGTGCGTTGGCTGTGTGGCCCATCTCACATTCCGTACACGGCTAACCACTATGCAGTTCCCCGTCGGTCGTATTCACAGGTGCGCCAGTGCTACTATATAGATTGTGAGGCTAATGAGTGCTGACAGCCAGATTCTTGCGTAACAAGAACGCCAACAACGTTCGTGTTGGAGCCAAGGCTGCGGTTTACGTTGCCGCCATTATGGAGTACCTTACTGCCGAGGTCCTTGAGCTCGCAGGTACGTCGCGGATGACTGGCATGGGTCTGACACATTCAGGAAACGCGGCAAAGGATCTGCGTGTGAAGCGTATTACTCCACGTCACTTGCAACTCGCTATTCGTGGTGACGAAGAACTTGACCTTCTCATCAGGGCCACCATTGCCGGTGGTGGTGTGCTGCCTCACATCCACAAGGTGAGTGGCGCTTCTGTTGCCTGACTGACGCCAGAACCTTGTTACTAAGCCTTCAAGCAAGGTCGCCGGCTCCCAGAAGAAGTAGGATCTGGCTGTGCTTCCAGGATACCCCAGGAGATATGTACCTACCTAGCTCACTTCGACGGATCTTCGTTTTCGCTTTGCTCTTTCTGATATGCAGGATGCTGCGTCATTTGCTCCATCTGTTATGTTCAACAGAGCCCTGTTACGTCTCCTTCTTGTGCTGTCGTGTTTGGTCCATGCGGTTCACCATGTCCTGCAGGCGACTCCAGGCGGAAACGCCGTTCCACATCTCGTTGCCATCTGGGACAGTCAAACTGGGTATACCTCGCTGCTCGATGGCGAACGAGGCTGCAACAGAGGCAAAGATAGCAGCTTGTCGTCAGCATTTCGTGGCAAGGTTGACCGCACCGGCTCGATAGTCGTCTGTCAATAACAGACCGGCGATCAGACCACCAATAAAGGCGTTGCCGCCACCGGTCACGTCAAGGACGTGTGATGCTTCGCTTGGCTGCCAGTAGGCGGGAATCCAACCAGTCCAATGTTGTGACATAACAAACGCGCCTTGAGCTCCAGCGCGCACAACGATGGCGGGAGACTCCCCTTTGGACGCCAAGCAGAGGTCGCGAAAGGCCCCAGCATTGGTCTGCACATCTGCGGTGGCCGAGTTCAGGATGGTCTGAAGTTCCAACTCATTCGGACAACCTATCAGCTTTGTACCAGAGTCACTTACCTGAATATTGCAAAGCGGCATGCAAGGTCCATGTATCTGCCTGTTCTTGCACGTTCGACTGTCTGATGGTCATTGATATAAACATGAACCTCACCTACTCGTATCAAGGGCTCCCACACCATATTGCCCTTCCACCCCTCTGAGGAGAAGGCATCGGCTTGTGCCAGAATGCTGTCTGCTCGGGATGTATCACAAACGACGTGGATCCATTCTGTATTCTTGTCGCCAAACGGTCCCGATAGGTAGTCTGCCGGTGTAATGTTGATTCGTGGCGACAGGTACTGAAAGGATTGGTGCCCTTCACTGCCCATCAGCGCCATCAGCGCTTCATCTTCCTGACCCACCCGATGCTATGCCCCGAGTAGATATTGAGTGCACGGGTAGTGAGGCCCTCGCGACTCCGGAATCGGGCTATGCCGAGCGCTTCCAGCTCAGACCGGAATCGTGGTGGAAAGTCTGTGCCGCAGTCGACGATGAAGCTTACATGACTTGGCGGCAGAAACAGTCGGGCAGCCGTCATGGCGTACAGCCCGCCGCCTCCCATCTACTGTCAGTGACCTCACGCTGAATAGCCCATCTGAGGAGCCCTGGCGATATCACGGCATCATACACACGGCTTCCTCATCCACCGGTACAAGATTGCCAGCCGTGTCATGCACCTCGAAATGATCGATGATGAACATGCCTGCCAAGTCAACCCTTCTGAATCAGCTGCACTAACCGAGGGTTGCTACCCGCCCATGTTGTGCAAGTCGTTCTGGAGGCGGAGGGTTGAACATGTCCCACAAGAGTTGGGCAATCTGAGCGATGAAGCGGGCGGAGACAAAGAGAGAGCCATCACCATTCACCACTGACGTACATCCGGGCTCACTAGATCTGCGATTCCCAGAACGGTCAAGTCTCCTCGTCGACGATGGCAGACTCGTACTTTACTCCACCCGTCGCTCAGCGTGTTCTATCCTGGCAGTCTACCACTCGCATCACCCTTCCGCTGTCATTCTGTGTCATCCCAGCTGTCCATTAACATACCACACAGACATTTGTTGAAGCCCGAAGCCTAGGCACTTCGGCCGAGTTGCCACCCGGCGGTCCCCGATCATATCCATACGCGACTCTCTGGGGAACATCGACGTTTTCCATTCATCATGTCACGTCCAGACAAGGGCAAAGGGCGCGCTGCTGTCCTCGCAGCAGAGGAGTCGCGACCTCTGCTGTCGTCGTCGTCGTCGTCCGCCTCTGCCGAGTTCACTGTCGACACCCCGGCCACAGGTCCCACGCACCGTCGGTGGCAACGACATGCCGTCATTGTTGCTGTCAGCTCCATCAGTCTTGGTCTATTCGTCTTCCTAGCCCTCGTAGGGCTTGCTATTGCTGGCATCCCGCGCGGCGAGACCCAAAACCTATGGAAGCATGTAACGGTCAAGGAACCTGTTGTGCACGTTCTGGATGTCACGGACTCGGGCGTACACGTCAACATCTCTGCTGTGGGAGGCGTCGATATCAAGGGACTCGTCAAGGGCGAGGGTCATGGCTTCTGGGAACGATTGCGACGTAGAGTGGCCTACACCATCTCCCCCGTGGTACCTTCGTCGGTGGATGTGAGGGCACCAGCCGTTCTGATCTACGCTCAAGGTGGCGAACTGCCGGTGTTGAATGTCACCCTACCCGGCTCGATCAGTGTGCCACTCATGTTCAACACGAAACCAGCGCCGTTCAGCATCGAAGCTGTGGGACAACCCATGGCCTCGGTCGGTGAGGTGTGGTCTTGGGCGCAAGAAGCGTGGGCAGCCGGTGAAGCCGATGTCATGGTAGGAGTCCCAGAGGTCTCGGCAAGGATCTGGGGCTTCGACTGGCTCTCATATGCGACAAAAGACTTGGCTGCTAACATTACGGTTCCTGGTGAGTTTCCTGCCTGCCATCTGCTCGCCTGAGGCTGAGTATAGTCATACGCACGTACAGCTTCTGATGCCCAGTGCCCGAGCTCGCAAACATGCCTAAACCAGGGAAGCCTCTCGACCTCGCCAAGCTTGTACAGCTGCACGACTACTCCTTCACGAACGGGAAAGGTCTGCAGATCTCAGCTACAGCTTCTCTACCCAATCCTGGTCTGGGCAAGTACAGTATTCCTTACGCTTTGCCATTCCGCATCTCGGGAAACGGCACAGAACTGGCGCAGGTTGTGGCTCAGGTATCGAACGTGTCTTCAAAGGTCTTCAATCTCACGATGGCGGGGAACGTCTCTGTAGCTTCTGGCGGAGAGGCTGTGGAAGGGTTGTTACGTCGCTTCTTGCGCGGCAAGGACTCTCCGATAGTTGTACAAGGTCTCAGTCACCTTCAAGGCAAAGCAGATCTGCCCCCACCGCCACAATGGGTACTCGACTCGCTTTCGACACTCTCTCTCGACCTTGTCTTCCCTGGGCCAGAACCGAAGCCTGAGGTTATCAAGAGTGTGACCATTGAAGGTATGCGCATCTCGGAGGCCGAGGGCCATGTGGCAGCAAGCGGTACAGTGGTGGCCATTGTTGAACTTCCCCCAGGTTTCCAGTCCGTGAATGCCAACGTGACGGCAATCCAACCCGACGTCTTCGTCTTCGATGGTCCCGCGGAGGAAACGTCTGACCCTGGAGATGACGGAGAGGAAGACAGGCCGGATCCGGCAAACCCTCCCGAGCGAGCATTTGGCCACATCGCGCCAGACTACTACCTTGGTAGCACCACCACCCCGTACAAGAGCATCCCAGGAGCTTTCGAAGTTCGTGCGCAATTCGCCGACATGCCGCTGCAAGTGCTGGACGGCCGTCAAGCTGTGTTTCGCAAGTTTATCAGCAAAGTCATCTTCAGTGGCGGCGCGACTGCTGGCATCGGGGGCGTGGCAGACATCATGGCCGACCTTGGATTGAGCAAACCTCTGAGCGTTGCGGGGCTGCCAGTTCACGGCGAGTTCTGGGTGGGGCGGGCGAGAGGAGAACTATAATACGTTAAAGCTATAGATGTATATACAGCATAGTCAACGCGCTCGCTGCTCTCCCGTCACTACATCAGACGCATCTTGGCAATGGGCAGGCGATACCCTGGCAACTCCCAGTATCGCCTGCGCACCCCTCGCCAGACCTCCTCCGCGAGACTCTGGGGAATGGCGACATCGCTCCACGTGACTTCGAGGCCGACATCGTCGAGATGCAACTCTGCCAAGGAGGAAGAAACGGCGTATATTGTCGGGTCTGGTGTTAGATAACGTTGCCGTGCGTCGCTTACTGGTAGCGCCAAGTCCGTTCCAGAAAGAGAAGACGCCATTCTCCGCCTCCAGCAGATCGGGCAATGCTTCAAAGAAGGCTTTGAGGTCTAACGTCAGGGTGTTCCATCTCGCTGTGTCCTCACCCTCATAGCCTTCGGCAAAGGTATCGACAAAGATGGCGTCGAAACCCATCCCTCCTGTGCCTTCCAGGAGAACACTCAGCTTCTCTGGGTTCAAGACGTAGTCTTGCCAGCGTCCCTCAAGGATAGTGACATTGGGCCACTTGTCGACCCCGGTCTCCCGCATGTGCTTCAGAACGGCAGGATGAGCCTCAATAATGGTGTGCTGAGCTGGCTTAGTTGCCTGAAACAAGCGATCCACGATGCCGAGACCAAAGCCAACGTTGAGCACGCTCATACCCTCTCTGGGAGACATGAGCCGTACATGCTCTTCCACTGCTGTCAGCGGACCCTCACTCGTGCGAACTCAAAGGCTCCTCCCATCCCATCATCACGCTTCAGTTAGCGCTGCCCGTGGAAATGTCACTCACCCGTTGCCGTCGGCATCTAGCACCCTCTCCCGACCATCCTCTCCCATGTCCCACGTGAGCTCGCTCTGCAGGAACTGCAAGTTATCGCCTGCAGAGGTCTTGTCCTCGGCCCTAAGCGTAACCACTCCTTCCATATCCTGGCTCCCAGCCAAGGCATGATGCAGCATCTCCGTCCGCACACCTTCATTCCGGATAGCCTCCCACCCTTCCCGGTCTCCCAAACTCAGGCAGATTTCGCCTGCAGTTCGGCCCCATTTGTCCACGGCATTCCACACAGCGCCCCTGCGAAGCAAAGCCCGAATGATGGCAGGTTCACGTCGTTCGGCAGCGTAGTGCAGTGCGCTCCAGCCCAGCTCTGTGTCCTGGAACCAAGCGGGTGCGCCACGATCGAGAATGCTCTTCACGACTAGTAGCGGGGATGTCTGGGCAGCAGCTAGCAGCGCATAGGCCAATTCTAGGGCGTCTGGAGGAAGTGATGCCTCCTCCATTGCATAGGAGGGGCTGGCGACGGCTGGGCTGTTGGCTTCCATTGGGTCTGGGTCGGGCAAGTATGAGGTTCAGTGCAAGAGAAAGTGCACTCTTTCGAAATGTGTATGGTTGTTCTTTCCGAGGTTTTCCCGCGTGCCTGCATAATTCATCCGTTGTCAACAAATGCTTGGTGTGAGGTAGGTATCGAAGACTCCAAGTCTCGCTGCACCATCATCCATGTCCGACCTGCCAGGGGCGAACCGGCGTCACATCGGCCATGACGACGATGCATCGTCGACAACAAGGCATAGCTTGGCGCCAAGGGTCGGCTCCAGTAAACTCGCTCAACTCATCGCGTCACGCACGTCCGGCAACTGGGCAGACGGAGTGCGATCTCTGGCGTCAGAAGTCGATCCGCACGCTGTCCATGTTCTCGATGGGTGGCGTACACCTGCCTCTGAGCGGGCCAAATGTTCTCAGTGCCGAGCGGAAGCGGACCAGATCGATAGGCAGGAGGGGCCATCACGGGCAAGAGGCAAGGAGCGCGTAGGACAAGTGGCCGGCCAATCCAGTCTGCCGCGGCCGCGCAGCGAGATGCCTGTTCTCCCGTTTCTTCCTGGCGATGCGGGGTTCAAGCGGAAACGGAAGAAGCTGGCCAAAGGTGCACGGGAGGAGCAAGAGCGCATGAGGGCCGCTAGAGTCAGGCGTATGGCGAAAGCACTCAAGAGGGCAGAGGGCCGGCTACTGGCGAGGGCAAAGTCTGTGACACCTGTCGGGAGGATCGACGCCGGTCAAGGCTTATGGGAACCGAATATCGATATGCAGGTTGACAGCGCACCCGATGGTCCTTCATACGCGCTGGCGCAAACACAAGACGATACAGAAGGCATCACTGCGCCGCGCCCGACAACTGGGGAGCCCCACGCCGCCGCTTCGAGTGGGCACGCCCTTCAAGAGAACTATACTCCATCTCTCCGTGCGCGTCAAGGCTGGGAAACAAGGAGACGCAATGAGCGCACAGCGGACGCTCTCCTGGAGGTATTGGGACCTCGTGAGTTACGTCGTCGGCTCAGCTGAGACCAGATTTGGATGGAATTCCGGACATACCAAAGGGCGAAGAGGATCCTGATGACCCAGAACATGTAAGTCGCGCCTGTCATGTCCGGGGCTGACTCCAGTGCCTCCGAGGTCTGGAGCTCCATTCGTATCGATTCTATGAGTCTCACCATGCGATCGATCTCCCTCGACAGAAGGAGACACGACCGTTCGCAACCAAACGGCGCCAGGAATTGGAGGAAGCCGGCGCGCTGTCCCCTACGCCAGAGTCGAACGGATCGAAACGACGCATGTTTCAAAAGGCCAACGAGCTTCGCTTCGCAGATGGTCAGCTTGTCCAGCCTGGAGGCAGTGGATATCGGCGTCGAGACATGTTACAGGCAATGGATCCTGCGGCTCTCGCAGCGCTTGGTGAGTTGTCCGCGTAGTGTGCAGGTAGCTGATCGAAGGTGCTCTGACTGAGCAGCTCGTCGCGTCGGGCTTGGCAGACACTGGTGTCGCTATAACGGCACAGCAGATCTTCCTCTCTCGTGAAGGAGAGACCACGCCCGATGGGGTACAAGGGACGGATGGCCTGCGCGCTACTGCGGTGGCCGCTGCGTACGCCGCTGAGGCTCTGCGGAAGGGCCGAATTCACCCCGACCTGCAGTGGCTTTCTCATGCACAGACGGAGCGTGTCGTTCGGATCATCTCACTGATGGACGAGTCGAGGGAACAGAAAGCTGTGGAGACGGAACTGGAAGCGCGCAGAGCCCGGGTGAGAGAGCTGGTGGATAAAGTTCTGGCTCGCCGTGAGGATTCTAGCGGACCAAATATGGCAGTGCAGCCCGACTCGTCCAGCGTACCGGCCAAGGCTGTTACCGTTGACACCGATGGGGACATAGCTGCGGTTACGGATACGGGCGAAGACAGTTCCCAGGCTTGACCGGTAAAGGTCGATTCCTCTACAGTGCTTGACGTCTATGCATATGTTGTAACATGACCTATGCCTCTTCACGCGGAACGGCCACATACCCATTCGCCTCTGTTCGTGACATTGCCAGCTTACGGCGGTATGCCGGCCAGCCTGGTGTGAGCATTATCCCCTTTGAAGATGCGTACCTTCCGGCGGCAAGTCGTAGAGGTGAACATAGTCAACGGCTTCCGTCCTGCACCAAAAGTCCGTGCAGTTCTATATCGTCAGCGGGGCTGAGGAACAACACACCTTGGTGAAACCCAGGTCGAAGGGGTTTTGGTCACGACCTGCCCTAGCCATGCCGCTGACTGCCTTGCCCTCTGTAAACCGGTCAAAGCCGAGAACTTTGAACAGTGGGCCAGTTATTGCGTTCTTCACGCCACAGCAGATCCGCTTCACAACACCACCCCCATGATGGTGGTGGTGATGGCCTCCCGCGGCGACTGGCGGGGGCGGGAGAGAGCTGAGATCGACCATTTCGCCATCCGGCCCGGACTCGGGCATCGGCCGGAATACCGTACTGCCGATGGCTCCGCTCTGATCACGCAGTGACGTTCCGCCACGACCACCCATAAACCCATATCGCCCTAAGTTGGATACTTCATATGTGGTCATCTGTCGAGCAACCTGCCACAGGTGGCTTACGCCTAAAATCGAGGTCCAAATCAGCTGAAGAGTCGCCCACAACGTGACAGCAAGGGCGAAGGGATCGAAGGAAGCCCCTCTGCAGAAGGTCTCGGAGAACGTGCAGATCGACAAGGAAGCGACCGCTGGCTCCTCGTATGGCGGTGCGTTTTCATCGATGTAGGCGACAGCCATGATGTCGAAGAAGATGACTCCTGAGATTAAGAATAGGATAAAGAGGACGAAGGCTCGATGGTTCTTGTACCCAACTGCACGTTAGAGTGTACCAGACAACTGTTGCTCACCGCAGTTCCATATCCACGGACAGTGGTGATCGAACTTTGCCACGCAGCGATTACATGTCCTGCAGTGCTTCGATCGCAGTGGCTTGCGAACCAAGCAGAAGATGCAGTAGTTGGTGCCATTGAGTCTCCCTTCATCCGTAAGCTCGTTGATGACCTCTTTGATCGCCGTGTCATTCTCCGCTGGCGGCACAAAGCCGGGATCGGTGATGATAGCACGAACGAAGAAAGTGCAACACAACACGAAGGAGATGAAGAAGCCGGCCTGGCTTATTAAATGGCCAGGAGCGCCTGCTGTCAGTCCTTGGTCTGTCGGCAACACCCACCCATCAAGTACCGCGATATCCAGACCCAAAAGACCCATATGAGAGACGCAGAGATGATGGCCGAGAAGAACGGCGATCCCATTGTGCGTTCTGCTGCTGGGAGATGTCGCAAAAGCACCTTGAAAGTGATCTGCACTCAGCGAATTGTCACATTTTCGCCTACCATCTGGGTCGTCACCAAGCAGGCGATGACAATCGGCCACGCAAAGTACCACTCCAGCTCGAACCCCTTGCACGCAGCAAAGAGGAAGACGACAGGCACGGCATACACAAGAGCCAGCGTTGTACGTCGTCCAAATCGAGGCTCTATTCGTTGTCCGTATGGTGTGAAGTTGGCCTCTTCGAGGGCGCGATCGAGAGGGAACATCGATTTCAGCTCGTTGGCCATATCCCGGGGCGTCTTGGCGTTGTCCTCTGTGGCATTCATGTCCGCTCCAGCAAGCAGCAGCTCCCTCGTGCACACCGTGCTGCCCTTGACAACCGCCCAGTGTAACGGAGTAAGCCCTGCGTGGTCGCGCGCGTGGACGGACGCGCCATGTTTGAGCAGTAACTCGACAGACAACCCATCGCCTTGTAATCAGCAACGGAGTGATTGACACTAACCCTGGTATGCCGCCCACATGAGAGCCGTGTGTCCATCCGTATCTGTCTCATCGACAGCCACTGGTTGCTGCAGCTGTTTGTCAGCATCATTCTTGGTCAACACACACCATGTACAGTAAGGGCATGACAGCACTCGAATGGGTGACTAAGTGTAAGGTATTAAAACCTTGGGAGTCGCGGATGTTGGGATCGGCCCCCCGCGACATCAGCAGGTTTATGATGTACAGGTGACCATTGCTGCGGTCAGTAGGGAGCACTTCTGCAGCCTTACCGGGCAGCCCATTGGAGAGGCGTGGCCTTTAGCTCGCCGCCAATAGCATCAATGTCCGCACCGTGGTCCAGCAGCCATTTACACCCAGATACGTGTCCGTTGATGGCCGCCCAGTGAAGCGGTGTCACGTCTTGCTCGTCTCGGGCGCTCACGTCGAGATCCGGGTTGCCGGCGAGCAGGGTCTCGAGAGATGCGATGTCGCCTTGCTGCGCGAGCATGTGAATCGTTGCCTGCAGTCAGCGTCTGTTAGTAGAAGTAGCCAGGAGAGAGGACGCCACTTCCTACGGCCTTGCCCATCTCCATCCCCGACGACTCACCGGAGGCGGGGCATCCTCCATCATGGTTTGGAGCTCTGATTCCTCGTGGCTCTTGCTAAGCGGGTCGTCGCCATCGCCGGACCGCCGAGGAAGTTTGGATGGTGATCCGGCAGGCGGCGTAGCCGCTGTCGTCGTTATCTGTGGAACGGACATTGCTGCTCGCCAGAATGGGTGATGGAGACTGCGTAAAGGCGTGGCGGACACCTGATACCAAGAAGTGGAGGCGGTGAGTGTTGTTGATCCGATATTTATCCGGCGCCGCGGTATATGTTCATGCGACTTCCAATGAGGGAGACTTGCAAAGCGTCGATGGTCTATGCATACAGGTAGCTTGAGAGTCTATGTACATGGATTATCATTAGCTGACACCATAAGTGCAGGCAATACAGGAAATGATTATTGGGGTCTGAGGAAGGGGTAGTGTTGGTCACCGGAAGTCACTTTCGAATGTCATGTCGTCGTCGACCATCTCGCCCTCTGCGGCTCCTGGAGATCCCCCCTCTGCTTGCCCCTCCGCATCCCCTTCTGTGGCTGTTATAGGACCCGGCGCGACCACCTCCATAGGTGCACCGTCTACAGTTGTTGGCAGCTTGTCAGGCTTGCGGTCGGCGGTCACTGGGTGTCAGAAGATCGACCCGAGCAACTCACCCCATGGACGACGGTCCAGTGGACACTGCTGCTTGCTGGACTCGGTTTCAATCCACTTGAGCAGGCAGTGCATGTGGAAGACATGGGTACATTCTCCCCATACTGCGACTGTCAGCTATGGCAATGGCGTCACCAAACCAGCGGCCCGACTAACTCAGCGGACAGTCGTCGCCTGGCATTTTGCATTCCGGGCAGCACGATTCAAAGGCCAGCCGACAGATACCGCATACATCGTCGTCATCTTCGTCGTCGTCAAACCCTCCATTGCCGTAGAAGTAGAGTTTGTGCGGCTCGTCAGAGGTGTCCCACTTCCATATAGCGACGGGCCGCAGGGCGTTGATCTTCAGCTTCATGGCTCAGCGGTCGGTGAAACCCTTCCAGCTGGTGAAGCCTGTCTTCTGACCTGCTCGTCGGCAGAGGTTACGCGTCGGCGACACGCGAAAGACCCCCGGGATACGCAAGGCGTGGTCAGAGTTGCGGTTGGAGATGGAGCGATTGAGAGGGTGGAGGTCGTTGTTGACAAGTCGGTGATCGTCGAACATTTGATTCCGCTCCTGCTGCCGTCCACCGCGCTCCTCACTTCACTTCGAATCCAGCTCAGCCCTGAGAGATAGCATTTCAGCTTTTTGCGAGCCACCCTTCTCGCAGAACGACCTCCCGACCATCCTCTGTCGCTAGCCAACTCCGCCATGCACTTCGATCAGCAGCAAAAGAAAAGGATGGGCAGCCGCGCCCCCGAGAGGACGGGCCACCGAAGCCAAATATTGAGCGATTGAACCACCCGAGGGCAGCACAAGCCAAGGCCCTTCCCTAAGACTAAAGTCGCTGTGCAATGGGCAAGGTCCGAGACTCCGTGGCGGCAGGATGAGGGCCACTGAACACGGAAAACAAGGTAAGTATTCTGACTTCATTTTTACCAACACTATAACCAAACTGGCTAACGGTCGATCAGTCTCCTCAGAAGTCCGATCGCTGGTGTTGTACGTAAACCAATTCTCGATAGCGTCTATTCGATGTTGTTCGAACCTGGGGCACATTGCGAAGATGTGATGTTCATCCTGTGACGCCGCCCCGCAATAGTCGCACATCGTTTTGTAACTGCCATCGCCCACCATTCGGCTGTGAAGGGCCTTGGTCAGGAACTGCCCCGTCCTCAGTATTAGCTGGAACTTTGTCGTAGACGTCGTTGTAAGTATGAGGATTTTGATATCGACGTTCAATATCAACGGTTGAGTTCATCTTGCAACTCGTGCAAACACACGCACCGAGAACGGTGCGTTGATCTCAGCAATGCGCCCGACTCACCATGGACGATGCGCCCTGGCGCCCCGTCAGATGCATACATGCGCCCTGCGCCCAGCACATCCAAACCGTGCGCCGTGCGTGATCCGCGCTGTGTGGCATCTGTCGTCTATCCGTGCAGGGTCGCAGCTGGCGTTTGATCTGCCCTCTCCTATGCTCGTCAGACCAAGAGGCATGGAGTGTGGGCAGACAGAAATCTGTGGCGAACGGCCCTCGCAGTGTCCACGCTGCCTCTGTGATGGGACCTGGCCATTCGCATGCTACATGAGAGATCGAGTGCACCAGGTACACGAGGATTGACAAGCATGATCGTGACGAGCAGGAGTCCACTCTACGCATGTCATCGTACTTTATGTGGCGAATCATTGCTACTACTACAGCGGAGATGATGTACACGCCGACGCCCCGCAATGTCGAGGCACCCACTAGTCGCTCTTACGCTCTGTACTCTTGCATGCCTAGGAGCGGCTGCTCACGAGGCTGGTGGCCAGGTCGAGTCCACCCGTCGTAGGAAACAACGGGCGTTTGTTGCTGGAGATACTCATCGACGGCAGCCGATTTGTCGCTGTCCTGGGCGGCTGAGCCTTGAGGGGGCGGCCGGTATATGTAGTCCTCAGCAGTGTGGCCTATGGGATTCGGCTTCCAGAATGTGATAAGAAACGCCAAGAAGAGGTATGGGGGAATCCAGCCCCATGTCCACTGCGTGATGTACTCGGTGAAGATGGAGTAGCCCCAGGCCTGACCATAGTACCAGTCGCCGTAGATGACGCTGCCAGACGGCCCGATGAGGGGCTTGTTGATACATGTGACCGTGCGGCCAAGGATGTAGAACCACCAGATAAAGACGAATGCCACCAACGTTGGGGTTAGCCACTTGTGCCGCGACCACATCGTCTTCAACACCAGACCCCATACCCAGAAGCAGAGCGACAGGACGATGACCAAAAGCGCCAGGATCGTTCGGGCAATGGTGATCCCTCTCATGAATTGGACAGCCTTGGGCGTCGGATCCGGCCTCAGGTATCGACTGTAGGACGTTGGCCGTGCAGATGAGCTCTCCATTGCCGCGGGGGAGAAGAACGCGCTGTAGAGGGCTCCGTAACCAAGGGCGAGGAGGTACGCTACTGCCGAGACCCCCAGCATGGCGGAGCGCTGACGGGATAGCCCTGCGACAGTCGCCGAGGCTACAGCGCAGTCGGCGGCAATAGCGGTGAGGCATAGAAGCATGAGGACCTCGAAGGCGACGAGGATTCCTTCAGCTGGGTATCAGACGAGGGAGTTGGGTTCGAAAACTTACAACTCCTATACAGTTCTGCAGCGTCCAGTGCCACACAGATCACCCCAATCACGCACATGAGAATGGGAAAGGCCCAGATGTAAGAGCGTCTGTACCACTTCGTAGCTGGCTCAAAGATTGCTACGACGAGGGTAAGGCCGAACTCTTGTTAGTAACCGAACAGTGGCGAAACTTACGAGCATGCTGTATGCAATGCCAGGTGCGACACTCTGGCCATGCGGATCGAACATGCGTTTGGTTATCATGGTGGAAGCGAGGGCCACGAAATCCGCATGGATGTTGTTGGAATGGTCTTGCCTCCCATCTAGTGCGCGGAGGTCCCTGCTGTCGTGTTGGAGATGGCCAGGTGGCATAGCAGTCGTTCAATGATGAAGATGGTCGGTCGGTCATTGTGAGTTGCTGCAACCTTATGAAGCCTGCAGACGGTCTCAGCCGTGGTGCAATCACCACGCACAAGGTTTGTTTCAGACCTGCTGACCTAGCTGCCGTGAACCGCCTAGTCATGGCTGCGAGGCGGTAGTCGAGGAGTGTGCGGCAAAGAAGTTGATCTGCGAACGTGCGTTGCTATGCCATTGCTGAGCAGATGACCGAGACGCGAGACGGCAGTGCGGTATGTCCGGTCGACAGAACGGCCCACCATGGTACCTAGGTATGTACCTTGACAGCATTGATGTGCGCCGGAAGCACAGGCTAAGGGTCGATAAGCATGACAAGGCTGGGCCTAAAGTTCTTGGCAGTGCTATTATGTGATGGAACATGTCATCACCCTATGATACAATTCCTGTGCGACGTCCACTCTGCAGACTGAGTGCTGAGGGGAGTGCACTGCTACCCAAGGCTTGCAAGCCTTTATCTCGCGAGGTGGCAATGGGAAGCGGGAACCGCCAGGCTTGAGGCAGTAGAAGCTCATGTCAAATTGTCGCTCTGGTGAAAGGGCCTCCGCTCAGCGAGCACCAGAGAGTCTCTGTGACGTGCAGGCTTCCCTGCGGCTGCTGTACAAGCACTGCCGGCAGCTCGCCCTCCGACCTCGACCTGGTACCAAGGGGTCTTGAGATGCTGACGTCTTCCCCTGGCGACGACAAATGGCACAGCTCGACGTCCCAGGCACCCCCGGCAATGTTACTCGCGAACGTAGGTTCGCGGCAGTGCACCTTCGGCGGATGTCAAGAGCCAACGACGCCACGACATCTGACAGAGGACCCGATTCGAGACCATCTGCACTGCATCGTGCCAGATGGACTGAGCGGAGATCCCGACCATCGCTTCGTTATCTGCTATGTACTGTAGGATAGCTAGCGTCGCGGATCGAACTGACAGAGCCTGGCAACGACGGCGATCAGGCACCGACGATCTCCTATGTTGCAAGGAGACTCGCACCGGCACCTGCCACCCGACATTCATCTCCGGTGACGAGGATGACCTGCGGATCCACTTAGATACCAGAGTCGAAGATACGTGAGTGCAGAGGCTCGCGCAAGTGCACGCATTACCCGTACTTTCATTGTTTCCAGTCTCCGATAGCCCAAGCCGCCAGGAGTATCCCTCACCCCGAGACAAGGTCTCTTCCCCTAAACTCTCAGTTCCAACCTCGAGCGTTCACCCGCACAGTACCATACACATGCAATGCACCCCTCTAGATGAACATACCCTCCCTCAGCGCCTGCGCCAGCATCTTGGTCACCCGCCTCGTCCGCTCCACCCCCGTCCATCCCTGTCCGTCACCGCTTTCCTCTGCACCTCCCTCCCCTTCTCCCTTCCCCTTCCCCTCCCCCTCCCACTCGAGGAACTTGAGCTCCCCAGGAATATCAGGCACACACGACTCCAAGAACTCCCGGAGCACCGCGCTCCCAGCCGCACCGCCGCCGCCGTCCCATTCCCCCTCGAGGAAGATGGTAGGCGTCGCGGGACTGGACAGCTTGTGCACGCTTAGCCGCAGCGTTGGTTGCGGGTACGCCGTGAGCGGGAAGGCAAGTGTCCTAACCTGGTACAGCGTGCCGGCTATTGGCGTGTGCGGGGGCGGGGTGGATGAGGTGTTTGCTGCAGCGAGGGCCTTCTTCGTCAGGCCAAGCGCGAAGGGCGAGTACAGCGACTGCAGGAGGGGTGTGACTGAGGCCGCGGGGCGGAGAGCGATGATCTGGTAGCGCTCCTTGTCCTTGGCGAGCGGTGTACGTGCCCGCGCATCAGGCTGCTTGGGCTGGGACTCGTCCTTCTTCTCCCCGTCTGCGTCTTTTGCGTCGACGTCCATCTTGTCACCTGCTGCGGTGTCTTTTGGCGCGTCGGCAGTGGCATCCTTTGGCACCTCCTTCGGGACGTCTTTCGAGCTCGCTGCTGCTGCGTCCTTTGGTGGTTCAGGCAGACCAGCCCTGGACGCTTTTGGGGGCACACCTCGGTCCTCGAGGAAGAGGTAGGTCACATCGTCTCTTGCCCCGGGGGGAATCTGGACGTCGCGGACTGGGATGATGGGGTGGGAGTAGGTGATGGTCGTGAGCACACGGGTAGTGGTTGAAGATATAGGCGTCTGCGGTGCGAACGAAGCACGAAAGGTCCGGAATTGGATGACAGATTGATGGCGGTGGGAGATCTTCGGTCAGCGGGGGAGCGTTCGAAGATGAGCCGAGGGGTTGAAGCGGCCAGTAGGGGGCTGAGAGGCACAATAAGCAGGGGGCGAGGAGGTTCCGAAGCGCAGGGGACCAGTAACAGTCTATGACGAGCCTCGCAAGCATAGTGAGCTGCAAGCATCCGCGCATGACAGCGCACATTGCTCCCAGCTTCTCGGAGCTCCCGGGGCACTCACATTATGCCGCTCCAGCACATGGCTCAACACAAGATCCACGATAGCCGTATTCAGAGGCTGCGTCGCCGTCCACTGCAAGAGTCTGTCGTCAGAGCAGCAGAGAAGTCAACACACATAGAATACCCCATCGTGTAAGGAAACGGACCGGAATGTTGTTGTTGTTCGGCGTTCAACCTCGATCGTGTCGAGCGACATTGACATACCGGGGATTGATATGCATTTGCTCCCGTTCGAGGCAGTCCGTGAGTGCTTATTCCTATGGCGGTAGCTATGTATACATTGCGGCAGTCAGACGTACAGCTCACGGCCTCGCAGGTATGCATGCTAGTATGATCAATGAATGCTGGAAGCCGTAGCGTTGCCGTACGTGGTATTCGCGAGCCCGCGGGCCACGAGCGCAAAGTCGTGCAGCGCCTCGCGCATCTTCCTGGCTGTGCGGGAGCGCAGGATTGTGCCCTTCAACCGGGCTTTAGCCTCGGCCGTGGCGCGTGGGTCGGGGAAGTTGGGCTGCTGTCAGTTGTGTCCATAATCGTGCGAAAGCTGAGAAGTGATCCCTTCCAGTGACTTACATCAGCCAGAGTCGCGTCGAGCCACTCGGACATCTCTGGCCCGGACACGCGCGCGACGAGGCTGGACAACAGCTCGGCAAGGTTTGGAATGACAGAGCGCGGGCCCTCAGACCCCGCAGACAACAACAATGCACGGAGGAGCTGTGGGCCAATGTGGCCGATGAGGCGGTCCGTCGGATCCTGCAGTGGGGAAGGGAAGCGGGTGTTCGCAAAGAGCGCGATCTGGAGTCAGCCGAGCTCAGGCCAACGACATACGAAGAACTCTGCCGCCGTTTTGAGCGAGAATCGCTCTTGCGCGCCGAGACCCATGATCCCGAGGGACATGTACACCTCCACCACCTGATCCGGGAGGCGGAGCAGGACGCCAGGATACCGGCTTGCGAGCTGAGGTCAGCGCGGACATGATTCACAACCCACCGCTGAGCAGAACTTGAACCACGACTCCACGACGTCGGGGTTATCCCGCATGCCGCCCTCCCGCGCAAGGAGATTACTCGCCTGCGCAGCAAGGCGGTTCGCCGCATCGCCGACGACATTCCACCGCTCGCTGTCCTCCTCCGTCTTTGCGGCATCCTCTTCCTCCGTCCTCTCCTTCTTCAGCTGAAGCGGCGACGTTGCAGTTCCTACGCGTCAGCTCGGCCGCTGCTCTGTATCTCACCAATGCGTAACGTCAATGTCGAGGCCAGGCTCATCCACAAAGCCGAGGGCTGGCGCTCGCACGCGGAGCAAACCAGCGTCAGGAGGGGCATAGCAGAGAGGGAGATGAGCGTCTCACTCGCAGACAGGGTAGCCTGCTTCAGCAATGACGAGATGGCCTAACGTCAGCAAAGCAACCCACACACTCACATCAGCAACCTCGCTGTCCCCGTTCCACACCTGCACCAGGCCGGAGATGGCCTGCTCCGCCCGCTGGCGGAGAGCGACCATCCCGCCATCCGCACGCGCCTGGGCAATCGCCGCGCTCTTTGCCGAGTCGTCCGTGTCCAGTGTGTCGAACATCTCATCCTCGGACGGTGAGAGACCCTTAAAGCATGCCGTGAGGGAGTTGATAGCCTGCACAAGTAATGGCACGGCATCGACAGGCTGACTCTGCGCGACAGACACGGCCTGCACCAAGCGCTCGACGATCGGCCCAAGAATGCCCTGCACCGGTCCGATGGCATCGTTCGGCTCCAGCGCTTGAATCACGCTCGTGATCCCCTCGATGACCTTGGTCTGCTCATCCGGCTTGCGAGTCAGCAACGCCAAGTAACCAAACTCACTCCGAGGTCTCCGATCTTCCCATGCAGTTCGGAGAACGCGCCGATATGCTGTACCAGCTTGTACCGGCAGATGTCGCACAGGGCCTTGAGCGACTCTGCAGACGCGCGGGAGACGCCCGGCGACGTAGTGAGCGAAGGGACGAGGTACGACAGCACCGGGAGGAGGAAGTCGGCATGGTACTTGAACCACTCCTCGTACGCGCGGATAGTGCACACAAACGTCAGGCGCAGGCGCTCCTCTCCCGGCCCGGACATCGGGCGGCGCGAGAGGTTCTCCACCGTAGTCTGCGAGAACACAATCGGCAGACACTTGTCCTCTCCCAACGGCACACCCTCGCCCGCAAAGCGGATACAGTGGAGTGTCGCCTCGATATCCTGCCACGGCGCCTGCGCCGCAATCTGCTCCGACGCCGTCGAGACCAAAGAAGAAAGCATATCCCCCCGGAGGATGTAGTACGCCCCGACGATGACCTCGCCCGCGTCCCTGCGCCACGCGTCGAACGTCTCCCGGTCCTCGCGGTCCAGCCCGCCGAGCGTCGCCTCTTCCCCAGCTCCCGGCCAGCGCACCTTCCTCCGCGTGACGTCCACCAGCTCGCGGAAGAACGACTTGGCCACCGCCCACGCCTCGCTCGTCTCATGCGGCGCGGCAAACACATCCGAGTCCATGATCGCCTCCTGGAGGAGCGAGTATATCGGTAACGTCAGCTGGCTGACGCTCTCGTCCACGCCCCCAACCCCCCGCCACCCAGTGAGCCGCAGCACAGTCGTAAGGAAAGCCTGCACATCCCCCTGCTGCAGGCGGGCGACGAGCCATTCGGACGAGTGCTCCACCAGCGCGCAGAGCATCTTCGTGAGCGCGATAACCTCGTCCGACGGCTCGCCCTCCGCCCCGCCGATGAGCCCCTGCCCCGCCGGGCCGATGACCCACGCCACCAGCGGCTCAGTGAGGATCTTTGCGCCCTTGCCGTACTTGAATATGCTCTCGGAGAGCACCTCCTCCAGCACAGACGACGCAGCGGGTAAGGGGAGGAGCCCGTAGATGTGCGGCAGGAGGGCAGACAGCTCATCCGCACCGAGCCCGTAGTCGATCCAGCTCTCGGCACAGCGGCACGCGGCCTCGGCCGCGCGAATCCGCTCCTCCGGCGACTGGAACGCCTCGCCCGCCATCGAGTCTGTAATCGCAGCCATGACGGCGGGAACGTCCTTGTCGATATGTCTCCGCAGCGCGGTCCTGCCGTCAGTCTTGGGCTGCACACACACCGCACCTCTTCTGTTCGCTCAAGCCGGCGCGCGCAACCTCCTCCACACATATTCCGCACCACTCGAGCGCCCACAGTCGCATACGGGTACGCAGCCGCGCCTCGTCGGCTATCGACGCGCCGTACACGGGCGTGTTGTACCCGCTAACCGGGGCTGACGGCGGCAGCGCCGTCGCGCGCGCCAGCGCCTCGGCGATAGTGTTGAGCACAGTCTGAATCGGGTTGGGAAAGCTCAAGAACGGCAGACGGAGGAGAAGCGATGCGAGCTGGGATCAGCAGAGTCTCTGCCAAGGGGGCGGCTTACACATCCGAACAGTTTCCGCACGACAACAGCGTTGCCCGGCTGGAGAGCGTGCGGGCTCGTGGGGGATATAGCCTCAGCGAGGGTGTTGAGCAGCAGGCCAAGGAGGGCGGGCTGGAGCTGGGCTGGTAGTGTCTCCCTGCCATTAGCTGCGCCCGGGTATGCACTCACCAGTCGCGCGAGATCTTGACCTGCGCCGTGTGTGCCGAGAAGAAGCGGACGTTCGAGTCCTGTCGTCAGCGCCGGGTTGCCACGCCAACCCACCTCGTGCGCTGAGAGTCCAGCAATGAGGCCCCAGGCCTCGTCGCGCGCCTGCAGGTCTTGTAACTGCTGCTGGAGCTGCTTCGCCAGGTCGGGCTGCGAGCCAGTTGCGGGGTCGAAGAGGCGCAGAATGGTCTGCCGTCAGCGAGTGTATGTCGAGCCCAGAGTCAGCACGGCCTGCTTCATGCTACGGCATGGCCCTTGTGCGAGCAGACGCAAGTCCACAGAGTCGCGCTGCTGCTCGGTGGGCTGCAGGCCCGTGATAGCAACCGGTGGAGGCATCACTATGACGGAGTGGAGGCAGCCATCCGCGGCCACAGCAGCAAGCAGCTCGAATGCGACACCTACCGCGGCGACCTGCTCGATATCACTAGCCGGGAGGACAGGGAACGACAGCATCTGCGGGCGAGGGGGAGGCGGCGCCTCCTCGTCCATCGTGAGGCCGTTCATGCCGGCGAGGGGTGAGTGGTGTTGACTTGGCGAGGTGATTCGAGGGAGATCGGGCACAAAGAAAACAAATGGGTGGAGGCGGAGGGTGACGGTGGAGGGCGGCGTTCGATTCCGCGGTGGGTTGGGCGACTTTTGCGTGTCTCGCAATTGACTGAAGATCGGACCGCTGTCATCTGCTGCAGCTGTACGCATGGTCGGTGCGACGCGCTCATCCCCATTCCAGACTGCCAGGCTGTGAGTCACATGGCTCTTTGTTGGCCGAAGCTGTGCGCCAGTCGAAGGTGACCGCACAACGGGCCGGAGGGTTCTTGGCCGGCAATCGTCCTCAGCAAAGGTGACATCCACCTCGTCCGCGCAACGCAGTGCCAACGCCAACATCACCACACTACAGCTCCAATGCATATTCCTAGCCCTAGCAACAGCCACTCTCTCGTTTGACACAGCATAACCAATGTACAACGACACAGACTGAAACGTAGTCAGACCCATGGTCAGACCAGCAACCGACACCCCAATCTGGTTTTAGACCTCCAACTTCATCTTGGCCACATCGCCTCCGCCAGTTCCGCCATGATCCACCCACCATCCACCGACCCCATCTCCGACGCCGTCCGAGTCTGCTCTCTCACGATCGCACACACATCCCCGCAAGAGCGAGAAACAACCAAGGGCAGGCGGCCACCCGCTACATAAGTAACCGACATCCTGAGTGCCACTCCACTGCCACAAAACCAGCCACTAAGGCTGAGTGAGTGAGCCACACGCTGAGCCACACCGTGCCACCACCCGTCGCATAGGCAGCCACGCCACGCCCCGCCCATGACTTACACTTTATCCGCAACCATCCTGTCCTAGACGCGTAGGCGTAGGCGTAGACGAGACGTCGGAATGTGGTACTGTATGCATACACATCGGCATCCTGGCGTCTATCAGGACAACATGCGATGATCTCCCGATCTGCCCGAGTGAGCCACCTCCCACTCAGGCTCAGCCTCGACCAGCTGCAAAGCGGCTCGGCGACTCAGCAAGTCGGCAGCGCAACGCCTCAGCGGATAGGCCAACACCCCGAGGTTACGGAGTATCCTCCCACCTGGCACGACACCAGGTCCGACCAGCTCACGCCGAGCCGAGCCGACGCCACACACATGCCTCCCCTCTCCATCAGGGTGCGTGTATCAGCAGGGTGTCATCCCTTGATGTCTATCTGGTCGCGTGCCGTCAGAACGCTGTGTAAGTCACACACACAAGCTCGGCAACGCTGAGCATCTCGAACACTCTCCACACTCGCTCTACTCGCCAGCCGCGCGCTCAGAAGTCGTCGACCACCTACCTCACTGTACTCGTCGACCGCCTCGCTCCGCTCTACACTGTCTGCACTCGCTGCACTGTCTGCACTCGCCGCACTGTCTGCACTCGCCGCACTGTCTGCACTCGCTGCACTCGCTGCGCGCGCTCGTGGAAGCTCGCACCAATGCATGAAAGGGCTCGCAGATACTGATGACTATGAAGCCGTCCTCGGCCGTCTGCCGACCGTCGACGCAGAGGCCGCCGCCTTCGTGGCGAGGGTAGGGTATACGCCCAACCGCGCGCGCGCGCGCGCGGTGTGGGTGGTGATGTGGGAATGAGAGAGAATATCCGGGTGAGAGAGAGAGAGAGATAGCGGAAGAGAAGCGAGATCAAGGAGGCAAGGTGGCGTGTGGATGTGAAGTGGAGTGGGCGGAGTGGGCGGAAACGGGGAGCCATGCTAGTCTATTCGTGCTTGGGGAAGGCTGGGGTTAGTACGGCCGCGGGGTGGCCTCGAACGACGGGCCGGGGGTTATGAGTGTTCAAAGCCATACTTGGTCCATCTCCCCCGTAACCTCGACAACCTGCGACACCTCTTCGACACCTCTGCGAGGTGTCTTGATGTGTCTTGAGGTGTAGCTCTACTCACATTTGTGGTCAGCGGGTGCGGCCGCGCTGGACATGCTTGTTCGGTGCGCCTGGGCGATGCCCTGCGATCCGTACGAGTAGCCGCCACTGTGAGAGGCATACGCATACGGAGCGGGCAGTGATGAGCCACCGCCTTGTGCGTGGCTGGCGCCGTTCGAGTTTGCTGCGGGGGTAGACATGCTCGCAGGGTCAACGACACCAGCGGAAAGCACGTTAGCCTGTTGGGGCGTAAGCCTACGACGGGGCGACTGCGCACGAGGAGCACCACCGGCACTGCGGTAGCGGGGGTCAAGTTCATCTCCGGGAGTCGAATTTTGCGCGCGCGCGGGGTATCCATTGCTCAGCGGGGGCTGGCCACCGCCGCCGCCGCCGCCGCCAGCATAGCTGTTCGGGTTGAGCACCGAGGACGAGTAGTCGCGCGAGTGGGGGGCAAAGCCGCCTGCTTGCAAGGGGCTGTACATGTGTTGCTGTCCGTGATCGGGGGCCATGCCGGGCGAGTAGTACGCCGAGTGGGGGGCACCGTACGGCGACTGCATCGCGCCAGGCGCGCCGTAGCGGTAGCCCTGGCCGTACTGGCTCGTGGGGTAGGCGTACGCCGGCGAGAAGGGCTGCGAAAAGTACTGCTGGTGGTGGGCAGAGGGTGGCATCGAGCCAGCGCCGTTCGAGTGGCCGTTGACTGGCGACGGCACACGGCTCGACTGCGACGACTGGGGCTGGCCAGCCATGTTGACGCCAGGAGGCGGCAGGGGGTACGAAGGATACCCGTAGGGCTGGTTGGGGTCGTGCATGTAGCCACCGTACGGAGCGGTGCTCTGTGTTGGTGTCTGGTATGGCGACTGCCCGTGAACTGTGCTGGCGCTCGAGGACGACCCCGGGGTGCCAACATTCGATCCCTTGGACTTGCGGGGCTGCCTCGAGTTGGAGCTCTTCAGCCCAGCTGCCATCATCGCCGCAGCGACGGCCTGGCGCGCCTGCGTGCCCGAGCCGCGTCGCAGCGTGGGCGACAAGTGGGTGCGGTAATGCTGCTGCAAGTTGTCCTGACGCGAGGTGCGCGTCTCACATCCGGGGTACGGGCACTTGAAGGCCTTGATACCCGTGTGGATGCGCTGGTGACGCTGCAGGTGGCCGCCAGTAGTGAAACCGCGCTGGCATATCGGGCACACGTGGGGCTTCGGCTTGCCCTCAGCCGGACCCGTTGCGCCGTTCTTGCCCTTTGTCGGGGGAGGGGGCGCCTGAGGCTGCTGCTGGTGCTGCTGATCTGAGGGACCGGCCTGACCACCAACACCCTCGTCGTACGGACGACTCTGTTCTGCCATGCCGGCGAGATGGGGAGGAGGGGGGACAGGTCCAGCCTGCTGGGGCGGCGGGGGGGCTTGCTGCTGCTGCTGCTGAGGGTAGCCAGAAGTCATGGTCTGATGTTGTTGTTGATGCTGCTGCGATGAGGGGTTGCTTGACATTAGACGACAAGGAAACTCGCGACGCGTTCAGGTCCTTCGTCGAGCTGGAGCGGAGAGCAAGGGGGATTGATCACAGGGAAGATGCCGAACGGAGAGATGTTGACAGGGAGGAGAGGGGGAGGAAGGGGTGAATGAAAAATTGGGATACCGATGGAATGTAAGTCGGCAGGGGGGGGGGATATTAGGCGATGTCGGGTGGAGCCAGGTCGTGAGGGAGGACGATGAGGTCGATCCAGTCGAGCGAGCAGGTGGGGGAGTGGAGTGTTGTGAAGATCAGCAGACAGAGAGATGGGAGATGGATGACGGCAGATTGTGGATCGGTGTAGAGAGAAATGATGATTGTCAGGAATGGACGGCGAAAAAAAAAGCGAACGAGTGGTGTCAGCAAAAGAATCCAGCGCGGGGTTTTTGGGTGGGCAAAAATGTGGGCGAGCGAGGGTGGGTCGAGACACGTCGGTGTATGCTCTGCAGCAGAACTCATCGTCCGGGAGACAACAGCATGCAAGCATTGTCGCTCAGCATGCATGCGCATCTGGCGAGATCGGGCTGGGGACCGATGCGCAGCAGATGGGGTGTGATGGCGGGAGGCATCGCACAGTGTGGGACCGGTTGGGGAAGGAAGGAAGGAAGGCAGGGGGAGAACCGCGGGCACGCGAGAGCGCGGGTCGCAGAGTGGCGATTCCTCGCACCCCCGTGACACGACAGCCACCCCATACATTGGCAAGCATCCCGACACCGCCGCCGCCGTCGACAGCGACGGCAACGACGTACATGGCAGCGTCGAAGCCTGCCTCACTGACTGGAGTGTCTTTGAGTAAGGCGACGACTCTTTAAGTGTAAGGTCCCTCTCTTCCTCAGGGAGTACACCCTAGATCCGGCTCTTCGACACCGCAGGGACTGATAAGAAGACAAGGATGCACGTATTTGGGCGTCCAACTCGGCAGCCAGAGTCGACCATCCGGCACATGCAGTGGCAAGCAAGTAGCAAGCACAGAGAAGAAAAAGAAGATGGATGCAAGGACTCACAGAGATGTGCAGCTCGGGCGAAGGGCAAGGTCCAAGCTAAAGAGAAGGTCCCTCGTACAGTGACGCGTCTAGAGATTTTCGGGTGCGACGGGATTTTCGACTCCTTTCTGGCGTGCGTTGTGTGCAACTACGGCCGTGATGGGCGTTGATGAGCGAGAGCGAGGGCGAGCTACGCGAGCGAGCGAGAGCGAGAGTGAGAGTGAGGCGAGAGTTGACGAATGTATCGACGACGTGAGGAGATGGAAATGTGGGCGAGTGAGATGACACGACGTGAAGGAAGAAATGGAGGAAGAGAGAGATTCTTGCGCTTGACCGCTTGACGTGATGTCGGTGAATTGACCCGGGAGACGGGGGAAGGCAGAGAAGACTTTTTTGTCGGTCTCAATCTGCTTGTCGCGATCAGAGCTGCAATGCGCAATGCACAGATGAACTGATCTTGCTCTGCTCGATCTGATCAGTATGCTTGCAAATGTCTGCTGCGTGCGGTCTCTGCCTCTGCTTGTTCACCGCTGGCGAGTGGGTTCAGTCAGACTCGAGAGAGTGGTTGGTTGTCTTGGGTGAAATGGCCGTGGTTGGTTGGCTAGGCTGTATGGCCGTGGATAATGTGCCGTGTGTCTTCTTCGCTACTGCGCGCGTGTCGGATCGGAGATGGAAACGACCAGAGACAGCAGCAGCCCATGCAAGCAAGCACTCTTCTGCTCACTGCTCTGTGGCCTATAGGCAAGACTGGCGCCCGGCCGGCGGACAGAAGGAGAGCTCAGAGGGGAGCGAGCGAACTGGCGGGCGACCGCGCGCGAGAGCACAGCGCACAGCTGCAGCTGCAGAGGATGACGAGCTGACGGGCCTTGGGGCTAGTATGCTCTCTCCAGCTCTCTCCAGCTGAGCTCTCTGCTACTGCTCCTCCTCGTCGGTGCGGCACCGATGCGTGCGCTATGGAAAGCGCGCGTGCTACCGCTTCGACTACTACTACTGCTGCTTACTACAGCTGCTACTCGCGGTGACTGGCGGACGGTTTTCCGCGCCTGTCTAAAGGGAAGACAAGGGAAGCGCAAGGGATCGCACAGGGAATCCGAGAGGGGATCGGGGGACCGGGGGATCGAGGGAGGATCGCGCGAGGGTCACCGCCCTGTTTCCTTGGGCGGGTTGCTTGTTGGACCCATCTGCACTGCGGCAAAATCTCGCAGACACCGAAGAATGGGTCATTCAGGGTTTTGTCTTCTCAGGGAAACGACTTTGAAAATATTCAGGGGCCATGATACCATCCCTTCGGACATCGCGGAGCGAGATTCCGCATGTGTGCTTTGTTTCTTGAGTTGGGCTGTTATCTACCCAGCCCAGCGCAGTTAGCGGAAGCCGCGTGTAGAGTGTGCACACCGCAGAGCTATATCTACCGTTCACCCGGCCGCCGGTGATGCAGCCAGAGCCGTCGCTAGAGGTTCGGCCGCCCTGCGGTGCGCGTTCCGCTCGCCCGCAGCAGTCAGTCCCTTCGGACTATCCGTCTGGCGCAGGCTAGCTGCAATACTCCATACCGTAGGCCGTGTGCTCCACTCCACGTCGTGCAGCACGACTGCGCTGCGGCGACCCAGCACGCCGGGTCTGCCTTCTGCCTCTGCCTATTTTGCTCCCGCTATAGTGTCGAAATGTAAACAACCCCCGTTTTCAATACGATCATGCGACCCTGAAATTACAGCATCGGTCACCCCCGCTTGCCCAGTGCTTGTGCGTCACGCGTACCGCCGTAGTAGCATTGGACTGCGCGCAGCATGCCATGGTGATCGCATCTCATTGCATCGAGCAAAGCAGCATGGCCACCATCTGACCAGTGTTGCAGTGGCGCCTCGCTTAGCGATAGCTATTGCGTTGCATTGCGCCTCTGCTAGCGGTGGCTCATCGCTCGTGGCCTGTGGCTCGTGGCTCGTGGCTCACGACTCCTGCTCCACCCGTCCGCCCGCTCTCGCGTTCCTCGGATCCTCGGTGGATCTGGAGCGTATGCGACATATTGCGCGTCAGCACAACCGGCACAACCAGCACAAGTCATGCACATACCATCCACACGCAATAAGGCATGCAAGGTGTGATGACCTCGATGACCACTGCCTCTCTCATCCATCTCCTCACCCGACCCGACACTCCTCGGTTACCATCCAGCTCCTCGGTCGCCCTCCTCTCCCCTCCCTCCGTCCTCCCGCCTGCTCCTCAACCGCACAACCCAACACGCGTAATCCACCAAGCCCCATAAGCGCGTGTCCACTCTCTGACGCCACATGATGCACCCTGGATCTGAGGTGCACACCCCACACCCAAGCACGCGGACCCCATTGGCCCCTGCACCCTTGATCCTGCGACTCTGCGCCCTTATTCTTAACACCGCACCCGCTGGCCACTCCCTTTCCTCCTCGCCCCCAAGCCCTTACCCGAGGCCTCCTCCCTTCCCTGACCCTCCCTCTCCCTCTCTTCCCTGTCTCACCACGTCCCACGTCTTACGTGTTACGAGACACACTAGCCTTCCCCGGCGGTCAGTCCCAGTCGGTCAGACGCACGCACGCACGCACGCCGATATCCCGATGTGCGTTGCCGTGCGTACAACTGGGCACGCAGGCTGCGCACAGCTTTTCGTCCCGCCCGCCCGCCTGCCCGCCCGCCCGCGGGCTCCCAACCCGTTGCGCTTGGCTCATGGCTCAATCCAGCAGTGCGTGCAATCTCACTCGCTCGCACCCGCAGCAACACCGGTGGGATATTGTATTGGTGGATTGCGGGCGAGTGGATGGGTGGGTAGGTGGACCCGGCGATGCCGAAAGGCGAGCGAGTAGGATGTGAGATGCGGTGTGATGCGTGGGCGGCCGAGCGCGGAGTTAGCATGTGTCCAGAGTGAGGCAGAGGCAGCGAGCGTATCAGTGGCAGGCAGTCGGGTGAGTGGTGTGGAAGACGTGGTGATGTGGTCGTTGAGCGTGCTCGTGGTGATGACGTCGAGCGAACGGTCGCGACGCGTCGTGCATCGCTGCAGGTGTAGGTGCAGGTGCAGCTGTAGCTATCAGATACTGATTGTGGTCGAGCCCTAGGTAAGGTAAGGTGCGGCAGGGACGAGGATGCACACACGCACAGGGACAGGTTCCGCCAGGTCGCAGGTGTGGTCGCAGGTGCAGGTGCAGGTTGTCAGTGCCAGTGCCAGCCAGGTAGGTGCTCTGACGACCTCGACCTTGATTCCAGTCAGTCGGTCATGAATGGGTAGTTTCAGCGTCTAGCTCGAGTCGCGGAGGGCAGTCTGTTACCATTCCAGTTGGCTGAATGTGAATGAATGTTATCGACAGATGCATGATGGCTACAGTCTGCGAGCGATGTATGAGATGCCTGCATCCGAGCGTCCGTCGCCCGCGTCGCCGTCGCAGAAACCAGAGACTGCCACCCTTGTGTATACACAATGCCATGTTGCATCGACACACGCCACATCGGCATTCAACCGTCCTCCACCATCGTTATCTGCACATCACACACCCGCACACTATCCCATCTTCATACCTGTCGGGAGCCCTAGTTCTATCTATCTAGGAGCCAGTCGATCCCAGGCCTCCAGGAGCACGGTACAAGCAGGAAGCAAGCAGGAAGCGGATGCCAGCCTGGACCTGATCGACCTGACTGTGCCCCGACCTGTGACCTGACCTGACCTGAGCGAGGAATGCGATATGCATGCATATCCATATCCCGATCAGATAAGATATAAGATAGCGTCTCGGAATCAGGACATGCACATCCCCTCCCCAGAGTCCCTCGAGCGTGTGAAGAGTAGAGCAGGTGTTAGGGATACAGAAGGAAAAGAGGAGAAGGGGCGATCAGGATCCAGGCACGGGAGGATTCCGTAAATTGCGAGAGCGTGTGGGTGGGGGTGAGGTTTGTTGTTGCACCTGAGGAGGGGAGATGAGGGAGGCAAGGGAAGAAGAGGGGCGTGTGTGGGCGTGTGGGCGTCGATCGTGAGGGAATGTGTATGAGACGTTGGCTTATCTGTGCAGATGTAGGTGAGCGCGGGAGGTCGTGTGCATCGGTGTCTCTGCAAGTGAGGAGGATGGGACGCCACTGCTCCCTGCTACGGTGTGGAATGGCTCAGCGCCCACTTCTCAACGTGACTGAGATGCCAGGAGAAGGAGTGCAGTGCATGCGGGTCCTAGTGTTGCATTGAATATATTTGATGTACATAGGACTATGAGTCGAGCCATGGAAGTCAGAGAAGGCCAAGTGCACCCAAAGTCGAGGTACGGATCTGATCTATTTCGGGTCCACCCGCCGTCGGATGCGGGGCATGCGGGGTACACTGCAGTGGAGGTGGGGTGCAGCTACAGTAGCTAGATAGCGAGCCCGATCGTTGTTGACCTTCCTTCTACTCTGGCTGCCATCATGCTTCTGCATATTCTCACTCCCAAGCGTCTCTGAGTGACACTCACTTGCTTCATACACATTTTCATGCGTTCCTAACCATCACGTTGGAGCCTGCACTACGTTGTACACTTACGAATAACGGATCTGACAATGCTGCCACATACCCGCGACAGCCACGAGTCACGAGCGTCTTGTCGCAAGCTACAGAGTTGTCAACGATATTTACCCGCCATCTGCTTTTGCTTCGACGATGTCTGAAGCGAACGTCGCCCGAAGTAGGCATCAACAGCACACATCGTGTGGGTAATGAGGTGCGAGGGGGCATAGAGGTTGATATTGGGCACCTTCCTCGCGAAGCAACAGCAGGATGGGACACACGACGAGAGTATCGTCTCGATTGCTCTGACATCTTGGACCTTTCTGTTATAAATGTACTCGTCCGCCTTGAGCACGGTAACAGCGAGGGAGACACGAGACTCTACTTGCTGGCTCTGTCGCATTATTTCTCACCTTCCACAACGTGCCCAGGCCAAGCCAAACGAGGGAATTCACACACTGCCGACTGCTTAAGCACCCACAGCCTGTCACATGTCACAGTCATCGCATCAGACGAGAACCACGCGCACCAGGAAGTCTCGATGCTGCGTATGCCGACCTCCCTTAGTCTGAAGAAACACACACAAAACAAACACACACGGAAAACCCATCATAATCATCGAGAAATGGACGCGTATTTACGCGATATCACCACCTCATATCACCCAATGCCCAGCACACCCCTGTCCACAACCACCTCCCAGCAATGTGCAGCACACCCACGCAGTCTCCACATCCAGAGCCAGATACAACCCAATACATACGCTACAACCCCTGCCCCGGCCTGCGAGGCAACCGCGCAACCCGCCGCCCCTCCGTCTCCCTCAGCGGACTCGACCTCGTCCCCCTCTCCCTCTCCCTCTCCCTCTCCCTCTCCCCCAGGCTCCCCGCACTCCGCCGGTGCGCCACCTCCCGCAGACTCAGACTCTCCGCCCGCCGCAACCGCGCCGCATCGCGCACCCGCTCCGCCCGGCCAGAGAGCACCCCCGCCGCGTCGTGCGTGTCATCCTCCTCATCCACCTCCCCACCAGCCGCCGAGAGCGCGTAGATAGTATCCCAATCCATCGCGTCGGGGAAGACGACCCCGTCCCGCCGCGTGTCCCGCGAGTTCGAGGTATGTGCCGAAGTCCCGTCCCCGTCCCCAGCCCCAGCCCACTCCCTATGCGCGGGGAGGATGCGCCGCCGCACTCTCCTCAACGTACGGTCGTCGTCGGCGTCGCGCGCGTGCCGTCCTAGGGAGGAGTAGAAGATATCCACAGCCGCAGAGGAGGAGGATTCCGGCGGGACGAAGGAGTCCCCCCGCCCCGGGGAAGGGGAGCGATCGCGTTCCCTCGCCTCTGCGAGGAGCGCTTCAAAGACAAGCTCCGGCGGAGGGAGGGGGAGGCTCGAGCCTGACCCCGAGCCCGAGCCAGAACTCGACCCCAGCGCAGCGGGGAACGACCCACGCCGCGGCCTGAGAACAGGTATGCTCTCGAGCAACCGCTCCCTCCCCGCCGTGGAGGACGCCTGCGGCGACTGCGGGGACCACGGGGGCGAGCCCGCCGCCGCAATAGCAGGCACAGGCGGGGTCGGCTGCGTCTCCTCTATCCCGCCCCAGAAATCAATCAGCGCCGGCTGCTCGTCGCCATCCCAGTCCGCCCAGGGCCCCCAGTCGTCCCCCGCAGCACGGCCCCTATCCCTATCCCTATCGCGCCCGCTCGCGCTCGCGCTTGCAGCCGTACCGGTCGCACCGGTCGCACCGGCGCGCCGCGCCGCCCTCCGCCGCCGCGTTGCGATCGCGTCCTCGGCCTCCCTCCTGTCCTTGGCCTTTCGTGCCAGCGCTACGCGCCACACAAACTCCTCCCACGCCTCGATCACCGCCGCATCCGGGTCGTCCGGGATCGAGTCGAGCAGCGTGCTCAGCCGCAGGTCGATGTCCGTCGCCTGCCCGAAGCCCTTGAGCCGGTCGCGCGCGAGGGACTTGTCGCTTCTGTCAGCGGGTCGGGGGGTGGGGGGGGGGGGTAGGACTCACTGGATGGTGCGGAGGATGCCCATCCGCCCCGCCTCGACGAGGGAGTGCAGCGGCTTGCCCATTGTTTTGGCCGTGAATGCTCTACGCGGCGGCGGGATACGTGAGCGTCGCGAGGTGCGATATGTTGCGGTTGATGCGTGCGCGCGGCGCGGGTCCGGGTAGCGGTACGGTTCCGGGTCATGTAGATTAGACGCGGTGGTGGCGAATGTACACGTCATTATCTCTGCTTATCAATAACAACATCGAAGTCTGATCGATCTCGACGAGCAACTTACAACTTGAGCAGTATCCACGCCATGCCGAAGATCAGGACGCAGAGGACAAAACCGCCCCCGGAGGGGTATGAGGACATCCAGTGCGCTCTTTAGCTCCCACTGGCGGCGCTGACAGCAGGGACGTGCTCGAGGAGTACGACAAGAAGATGCGCGACGCCGAGAGCGAGAGCCACGAGGGCAAGCGCAAGGTCGAGAGTGTGTGGTGAGTCTGACTGAGTCTGAGCCTGGGAGCTAACTCGCAGGCCGATCATGCGCATCTCGCACGCGCGCTCGCGGTACATCTACGACCTGTACTACAAGCGCGAGCTGATCTCGCGCGAGCTGTACGACTGGCTCCTGAAGCAGGGGTATGCGGATGCCAAGTGGGTAGTATGCGGGGTTGAGCTGACGGCAGCTTGATAGCAAAGTGGAAGAAGTACGGATTACTCGAGAGTGGAGCTGACCCCGAGGCAAGGATACGAGCGACTCTGCTGCGTGCGGTGCGTGCAGACCAAGGACCAGAACTTCCAGGGCTCGACGTGTATCTGCCGTGTGCCAAAGGCGGCGCTGAAGAAGGGCGTGGTGGTCGAGTGTCCCAATTGCGGTGGGTAGTGGGCTACTGGGCGAGCTGACGGCAGGATGCAGGGGGTGTGCGTCGGGCGACTAGGCGGGCGAGGGTATGTTATCATATGCATGTATTACACGGTCAAGTCAACGAAGACGAGAAGTAGAGGAGACCGCCGGGCTACGGGAAGGCAATGCCCAACTTCTCCCCAAGGGCCTTACCCACCTCCTTCTCCTTACGACTCAGCATCGCGACATTCATCTTCCACCGCGGAGTCCGCTTCAACCCCTGCAGCACCTCTCCTGCCCAACTCTGGTCGTCAGACCCCGCCACAGCAGCGAGGAGGAGCCCCAGCCCATCCGGCTCGAGCACGGGCGCGACGATGCGCGAGATGACATCAGGCGCATAGTGCCGGAGGTAGGCTGTCCTCTCCGCGGGAGGGATGGAACCCAGCGCACGCAAGAGCGCGAGGCCCGCCCCTGGGGCTGTTGACGTCGGGTCAGCTGGCGCGCGGGGGGTTCTGGGCGCGGGCGCGGCCGGCGCAGACGGGGGCGCAGAGCGAGTCGTGTCTGGACCAGTCGGCCCATTAGCGACATTCAAGGTGGAAGGGGAAGTTGAAGAGGCTGGCTGCGAGGGGCGCACGTATGACGGCCGCTCGCGGCGGAGGGAGGCAAACTTGCTCCCGGAGGGAGAGGGGGCCAGCTCCTCGTCCAGCAGGGCAGACGAGTTGGGCGTGCGTGTAGGCGGCGCGGTTCTCACGTTCGCACCTCGCGTCGGGTCGGGTCGAGTCGTGGCAGGCTTGCTGGTGGTAGATAACGGCGAGGCGGTCTTGCTCTTGTCGGTAGTCTCCTCGCTGGTTGATTTCTCCTCAGCACTCTTGACATTCTTGACACCTTGAGAATCACTCCTGCCCGCCAACGCCGTCTTGCTCTCCCCGGCCCGCTCCCCACTCTTTCCCCCACCCCTCGCCAACTCCGCCATCACTTCCTCCAACTCCCCCCGCGCCGCCTCGTTGCCCTTGTCAACCCTCAGCACCTCCTCCAGATCCCCCCTGGCGCCAGGCAGGTCGCCCATCCCGCGCCGCGCCAGCGCACGGCGATACCGCGCCTTCTGCGCCAGTGCGGGTGCAATGTCCAGCGCGAGGGCCTGCGTCGCGTCTGCGGCGGCGTCCTGATACCTGGTGTGAGCGGGGTCGGGGTCAGGGGGCGAGCGGGGTCACGACTCTGCCACTGCCTCTCGCCTCGCGGCTACAGTCGTCGTCCGTCCCGATCCGATGTGTAGTGGTGGAGAGTCTTACGCGTGTAGCGAGCGCGCGCCACGCCCACACTGATGCTCGTCCGCACCACACCCTCCCCTCTGTGATGCCATCACTTCATCACCAATGCCAGCTCCCCCAGCCTCCGGGTTCCACTCAGCCTCATCCCTCGTTACTCTCACAGCTCGCCTCCCGAGCCAACCCACACCCTGCCCCTGCCCACCAGGCCGAGACAGGTGGTCTCCAAGTCTCTCTCCAGCCCACATAAGCCTTCCCATCTGCCTCTGCCCCCCCCTCCGACCCCTCATTCCTGTGCCTTCACTCACGATGGCCCACCCTCACATACCCACCTCCCAGGCTGCCCTCCAGCCTTTCTCAACCCCACACCTGTCACCGTACCCTCTCGTCCCCACCGTCCCCATCCCAGCCCCAGTCCCAACCCCGCCAAACCCACTACTCTCCCCCCCCCCCCCCCCCCCCCCCCCCCCCCCCCCCCCCCCCCCCCCCCCCACCCCCCCCCCCCCTCCCACCTCTCTCGCCAGCCTGACTCTGCTCGGACCCACTCACCGCTCAAGCTTCAACCAAGCCATAGCCCGATTCGCCAACGGCACAGGATCCCCCGCCGCCTCCTCCACGGCGCGAGTATACGCAGCCGCGGCGTCCCCCCACCGCCCCTTGCGGAACGCAGCGTTGCCCTAGCGTCAGCGCGGTCCAGTCCAGTCCAGTCCAGCGTAGCCCATTCCAGTCCAGCGTAGCCCATTCCAGTCCAGCCCAGCATCTGGCTATCGTCGTGTCCCAACGCTCGTCGATCGTGGTCCACTAAGTCGACTGCGTTACACTCTCGTAGTCGCCCGCTCTCCCTACTCTACCGCGTCCCCTCCGCCCGGCGCCTCACTCCTCCCCATTTTCTCCTCCCATCCTCCTGGTCGAGCTGGCTCGTGGACTGACTTACCTCTTCGCGCGCGGACATGTTCAGTCTTCAGCAGAGTAAGAAGCAGAGAAGGATGACGAGTTGCCGATCGGCGAATTGACCAACTTCAACTTATTTGGATCACCTCCACTCTACTCCTCCACCAGCCCGACCCTCCACCATCCCAGCCATGTCTGGAGCTCGTCACGACCCA
Organism: Cutaneotrichosporon curvatum; assembly: GCA_001600275.1. Lineage (NCBI taxonomy): Eukaryota > Fungi > Basidiomycota > Tremellomycetes > Trichosporonales > Trichosporonaceae > Cutaneotrichosporon > Cutaneotrichosporon curvatum. The sequence goes on along the minus strand of BCJH01000015.1, from coordinate 315,109 downwards.
GTCCGTGATCTGCTGCATCATACAGCGTGCTCTCTGCTACTCCCAGCTGGTGTCCAAACTATAGTGATACACTGTCTTGTCTGATCTGACAACACCGTAGAGCTCCCATCTCTAACCCGTTGGACCCTTCAGACTCCCGGTGGTAAGTCCTCTCGTCTGTCAAGTCACTGAACTGCATGGAAACGCTCCAGACACTCCAGACCTCGCTCCGCTCGGTCAGTCGCGTCGCCTCGCTCCGCTCGACCTGTCGCCTCGCGCTCGGCTTGTTCGACGATTCATCACCTCTGCTGACTATAGACCCCCCTCTACAACCAATTAATCCTATCGTCCATGCGTGTTTCCGCTGGTATCCGCGATGGTATCCTACCTATCCAATCCAATCCTACTCAATACGACTCAAAATCGACCACCCCGCCTACTCCCCCTTCACGTTCCGCTTCGCCTCCCGGGCCTCGCCCTTCGCGGCGCCAGCACCGGCTCCATCCCTCCCCGGTCCACCGGGCCCGTCGCCTGCGGCGCCCCCGCCCTCCATGTACTGGAGGTGGTCCCACTGCGCCTCGCCACTCTCGCCGTGGCCGGTCATCCCCTCGAGACCAGTAAGGTCCATGTCGTCGAAGCCATGGAACTCGTCAATCTCGAGGGACGCATCAAAATTTGCCGACGCAGCTGGTACTTCGGCGTCGGGGGAGCCCCCGTGAGGGACCGTAAAGGTCGTGGACGCGGCGCCATCGGCGCCGCCACCGCCTTTATTCGCGGGCGGTTTCTTCTCCGTCTTGGGCGAGGCCTTGGGAGGGAGGTCGCCCTCGGCTGCGGGTTTGAGCAGCGACTCGGGCGGCTCTATCACGGACGATTGGATCTCCTGAAACTGAGGGCGGTCGGGGACGTCCTCGCCACGGGCACGGGCAGCCGCGTCGTCCTCGTACACCTTGCGAAGTGCCTCGTACTCTTGCTTGTCCTTCTCGGCCTGTTGGAGGTACGGCCGCTTCTCGTCGTCCGAGAGGCCGCGCCAGCGCGCAGCGGCGAGCACACTCTGCCGGGTCGTCTCGGTCTCGTCGGCCCACACAGACTTGCGCAGGTCGTCGTTGTCGCGGATACCCTTGAGGAAGAGAAAGTATGCCGAGAGCGGCTTCTTTGGCGCGTTCGGGTCTTTCAGGTTGCCCTTTCTCGACTTGCCCTCCTTGCGCTGCTGGGCGCGGAAGGCGTTCTCAGCCTTGATGTCCTCGGGGGTGAGGGTCGCCTGCCAGGTGATGAGGTCCTTCTGGTACTGGACCTTGCCTTCCTCGACCTTGCGCGCATAGTGCGCCTTACGCTCCTCGCTGAGACCAGCGTAAGCGGCACCAGCGTCCTTGGCAATCTGCGCGACGTTGAGCTTGGGGTGGATGGGCGTGCCTCCGGGGGTGGTGCCAGCCTCGGCAGCGGCAGAAGCCTTGGCCTTGTTGAGCTCGTCGGCGAAGAAGAGCTGCCACGCAGAGGGGGCTTGGCGGGGAGGCTTGAGGTGCGACTTGATAGGCGCCTTGGGCGCGGGCTTTTCCTCTTCCTTCTTGCTCTTCTTGCTCTTGCTGCCCTTGGTCTTGCCTGTGGGTTCCCCGTCGGCTGCTTCAGGAGCAGCGCGCTTGCCGAGGAGCTGATCGGTGGGGACAGCGACAGGAGGGGGAGGAGCAGCGGCTGCCGCAGCGGCCGTAGCAGCAGCAGCGGCGGCAGCAGCCTGTTGAGCTGCAGCCTTCTTGCCACCCTTGGCCTTCTTGCCAGTCGTAGCGGCGGGCGCAGAGGAAGCAGTAGTAGCAGCAGCAGCACCACCGCTGCCACCACCACCACCAGCACCACCACTAGCACCACCACCACTAGCACCACCACCACTGCCGCCACCGCTGGCACCGCCAGACGCAGGAGGCTGTTGCTGCTGGGCACCAGGAGGAGGCTGGGCAGGGTAATAGCCCTGGCCGCTCCACTGGTGGTTCCAGCCGTACTGGCCGGGGGGCATCTGGCCGCCCATCTGGGGCACGGGGTGTGCCGGGGGAGGGAAGGGCTGGTGGGTGCCATAGCCCTGCCACGGGCTCACCATGGGAGGCTGCTGACCACCGCTGCTGCCAGGGGCACGGCCCTGCTGGCTAGCCTGCGAGGTCTGCTGAGCCTGCTGCTGGGCCTGCTGGGGCCACTGGTGGGAAGGTGGGGCACCGCCCTGGCGAGACTGGTCCCACTGGGACTGGCTGTACTGGCTAGCCTGGGTGCCGGGGTAGTCGAACGAGCTGCCGCTGGTGCCACCGCCGCCACGCGAGGTAGTAGACTCGCTGGCATTGGCGCCTGCGCCACTGGGAACCGAGCCGGCCGAGGTCTGCCTAGCCTGAGCAGCCTGCTGGGGGAAGCCACCCGACTGCTGGTAGTGCTGGTGTTGCTGCCACTGGCTGCCCTGGTGGTGGCCGTACTGGTCGCTATGGTAGGGGTAGCCTGCGTAGCCGCCATACTGGGCCTGGGAAGGCGAGACGTTCACCTGGCTGGCAGCAGACTGCTGCTGGCCGTACGAGGAAGGTGCGACATCCGACTGGCCGCCGCCGCCGCCAACCGACTGGCGAGCATAGTAGCCCGAGGGCGAGGTGGTCACCGCCGCCGAGGCAGGCGAGCTAGCCTTGGGGTTGGAAGTGCGGCGAGAGCCAGAAGGAAGGGAAGGTGAAGTGTTGTACAAGCTCGAGACATTGCTGCCATACGAGTAGCCTGCCATGCTGCCTACTCCGCCGAAACCAGCAGCAGACTGCTGGTAGCCGCCGTACTGGTCGTCGCTGGCTGCCTGGCTTGCGGCACTGGCACCGTAAGAGGACCTGGGGTTGGTCGGATCAGCGCCACGATGGTGTGCGCTGCTATTGGGATACATATGCGAGGGCGTCTGGTGGTGAGCGAGGCGGAGCTGGGTCGCTTACGTTTGCCCAGGGCTGCCCTAGGTGAGCTGGATGGGCTGGTGATGCGGCGGATGGAATCTGCATAAAAGTGTGGGCTTGCGTCCTGGGGAGGAAGGTTCGGAAGGAAGGTGGAAGGTGGGGAAGGTGGATTCCGAGGAAGCCGAGGAAATTGGATGTTTGCGTTGTTAGTGAGTCAGTGGGGTTAGAGCAGCGAGGAGGGTGTGAGCATGGAGAGGAGAGGCAGGTGAGTAGAGGTAGAGGCATGTACGAGGTGGATGGATGCGTTGAGGAAGAGAAGAGAAGATGTCAGCAAACAGTACACCGGGGAAGACATCGCTTCCAGACTCACCACTTTTCCTGCTTTTCAATCGCCTACAGAGAACGTTTGCGTTGTTGCGTCGTCCCGTGTGTGTATGCTTGATGTATGCCACCTGGTCACTGTGTTGTTGACGCTATGCTTGTGCTTGTAGTGGATGTGGAGTGGATTGTTTGGTTCCAGTTCCAGGAGATGCGTGCGTGCGTGCGTGCTGAGCAAGAGAGCACGAGGGAAGGAAGCAAGGTGGGCGCGGCAGAGAGAAGCTTCCTTCGGCTGGTGCGAAGGGGGAGGCTGATTGACCCGGTGATACGCGTCGTCGGAGCGCACACTCTCAGAGGAAGGAAGAGGGGCGAGCGCGGTGGATGGATCGTGTCTCGCGCGCGTCTCGCAGATGGGATGCTCGCGAGGAGGGAAAGCGAGAGGAAGGGAGGGAGGGAAGGAGGGTGGATGGTGTAATTCGGATGCGCAGTGGGGGGCGGCGGGGCGTGGAGGGGAGCGGAGGGTCTACCAGAGGAGACGACGCAAACAACACACACACACACACACGGAGGATGCGCGAGGTGATGCACGGAGCGAAGGAGTCAAAGGCTAAGCCAAAGGGAGGAGGAGGAGAGAGAGAGAGGGTGGATGGATGGATGCTCTGTTGGGATGCGTGTGGGTGGAACAAGAGCAGAGGGCAAGGAAGGTAGTCTGTGGGTGATGTGGGCGGGGGTTTAGGTGGGGGAGGGGAGAGGAGAGGGGAGACAAGGTATAGTGTAAAAAGGTGGGAAGGGAGCAAAATAGGGGAGAGGGCGTCGGTGTGTGTGACGACTTGTCCGGCTGGCTGGCTGGTCGGCTGGCTGGCTGGCTGGCTGGGCTTGTCCAGGAGACCGGGAGAAGGGGAGACACAAGGGCTACGAGAGTCGGTTCGACTGTTTGTGTGTAGGTCGGTGCTTGTGTTGTGGTGGAGCTGCAGCTGTACGAGCTCGAGAGAGAGGGATGCTCTTCTTGTGCTTGTGCGCGGTGGGAATCCTAAAGTGGGGCGCTTTGCCTGGACTCGGGCTGGCTGGCTGGACCTTTGTGTGGGTCTCTCTCGTCTGAATGGCGTGGTGTGGGCCGGGTGCTAGTCGACTTCTGGGTCCGTCCGTGCCGTTCGCTCAAGGAGCAGCTGTGTGTGTGTATGGGTGGATGGATGGGTGGGTGGGCGGGTGGAGTGGAGTGGGTAGGGAGAGGCGAGAGAGGGAGGAGGGAAGGAAGAGGGAAGAAGGGGAGAGAAGGAGAGAAAGGGAGGAGGATTGTGCGTCCAGAGTGTAGGGCGGTCGGGGAGGGCGACGGGGGAGGAGGGGGGCTGGGCACGGAGGGTGGTTGGAGGAAGGAAACGCCGAGAGATGGGCGGCGGCTACAGAGGGATTCGGGCGCTGGTCTGTCTGCGCTATTACACAACACACACACAAAGGAAAAAAGGAAGGGGCGACGTAAAAAGGCTGCGGGCGATCTAATGCTTCTTTTGGGTGCAGAGTTTCTTTTGGCTGTCTTAGGGAGGGCTAGCCGGACGGGGGGAGCACGAGCTGCCGGGGTTCGGTACGTCTCGTCTCCTGTCTACGTCAGCCAGCCAGGTCAGCCAGGTCAGCAGCAGTCAGGCCTGTCTCGTCTCTCATCCTCAAGGGACTCGATTGTTTACCGCATCTTACGCGCAAAGCATGCAGAACACGCAGCGCATACGGCACGGCGGCACACCGCTAAGACGCCAAATTGAGGCTCACACGGGTACACTGAATCTGCGGCGGGCATGTGGCCTCGCGTCGCTTGCAGCATGCAGCAAGCACAGTTGTGTGTATTTTGCTTTGCTCGTCGCGCTGCACGACCCGAGCATTCCCGATCCGGCAAGGCAGATTGCACGCAAATTGGCAATACCCTACACGTCACAATCCCGCGTATCACCGGAGGTCACGTGATAGTGGCGGAATGGGTGTGATCTTGTGATGGGTGGACGGACGCGTGTGGCTTTGTGGCCGGTGGAGGTCGGTCCACCCGGGTGGAGGTTGAGGACAGAGCCGGTGGCACAGGCATGGAGGCAGGCCTGTCGAGCCGTACGTCCATGCGTAGAGGCGGCGTTCGCTGGGTCGTGAGGTATGACTGGGCTGGGGGGATGGTGGAAGTGGTAGAGTGGTGGGAGGGAGGCGATCAGCTGTATTGTGGGAACGCGAGCGTCCGCTGTGACGTGAGCGTGGAAGTGGTCATGACGGTGCTGCTGCTGTCTGACGCTGTGGTCAGTCGCTCGTAGCTGGGTGTCGGTGAGGTCAGAAGAATATAGAGTAAGGTTCGTGGTAAGAAGACGATGTGAGAAGGCGAGATGAGAAGACGAGTCAATGCAACGATGGATGGATCATGATGTGACTGAGATAGGTATGAGCGAGCATGAGCGCCCGAGCAGGCGGATGCTGCGCTGAGGCGCTGAAGGTAGGGTACCACGAGAGGAGCCGTGATGATCGCTGAGGCGAGTGTCTAGGAGCAGCAAGGAGTGCATCAACCTGGATGCGGATGGCGGGCAGGGAGGAAGGACGAGCAGGGAGGAAGGAAGGAGCAGGGAGGAAGAGTACGACGTAGACGAGGGGAAGGGGAGTGATGAGCGCCCCTGCGCACTGTATTGTTCGTACCTACGTCTCTCGCATTCCTCTCAGCCACCAGCGTACGGACTCGCTCTCTCTCTCTCCCCCTCTCCTTCCTTTGAGTAGGCGATGAACATGCCCATCATGTAGATCAGCGGGTGCAGAAGTATGGACTGTGCATTTTATGGAAGCGAGCAGTGCGAAGGGGGGAGGGAGAAGAGGGATAAGGGCGGAAGACAACTACTAGACAACGGTGGGGAGGGATGAGCTGGAGAGGGCGAGAAACATAGCATCAATCTTCCTTCTGCACATCTGTGCGCCCTGCGTCACCCTCGAAGCGAGGCGCATTGGAAGCATCAACGGGAGTGGCTGCGCTGTGGCATCTGGGTAGATGTCGTACGCTACATGCTACATCGAGCAGAAGGGACGCAGCTCGACCCAGGTCAGGCAGGTTGAGTACCCGGTGGACGCAGTTGCGTAGGTCTGCTGGACGGTGGCTGGGTTCGTCATGTGCAACAGCATCGACAGTCAGCCAGGTTATCGAACAGCAACATTGATCAGCAGCGTCGGATAGCGAGCAGGGCAGCCGGGGGGCATCAGATATCCCAGAGCCAGTCGTATGAGTACACGACTGCAGATACGCTTGACCGTTGCATGCAGCACTGCAATGATGGCTGCTGAATCATGTTGTAACATGATGCCAGCGGCTCGTGAGCCTCGAGCCCTTTGAAAAGACGTGAAAACTCAGCGGTAAATCGTCAATAAATGCCTAGGAAATGGCTCACACCACAGTGACAACCAGAAACGACCCAGTTGTTATAACATTCCCTCGTCCCACATGAGCATACGGACGTCGTGTCGACGCTGCGGACGTCAAACCTGAATAATCAGCAAGGCGTCCTCGGGTCAGTGGACGGTAGGTCGGACCGGAAGCCAGCACGGTGAGTTGGCGTGTCCACTTGCTGTCTGCTGTCTGCGAGGTCGTCCAATGCCCACTTCGGTTGGTCAGCTAGCACAGGCTGTACGCTGCATGCACTGCAGCACACGTCAGCGAGCTCCTCATCCACTGTGATGGTCGACAAGCAGTGGACACAGCAACGACACGACAGATGTCATCTGAAGCTCCTTGCCATTACCCCGGTCAACTACACCCGATTACATACTCCCCCGCATCCGTGCCTATCTATATTCCTTGGTGGTTCCTGTTTAGAAACCGTCCTAAACCATCTTCGAACCCCACATACGACGGGCTTGGCACACGGGTAAAGCAAGACGATGAAGAGATCAGAGATTGGTTTGGTTGGATGCATCGGCATCGACATCGACCGACAGACGTTGGGTATCAATCGACGCCGTTCCTCTCTCACGAGGTCCCCACGATGCGTCAGAAGCAGACGAGCCGCGTTTCGTATGCCCTCTGTAACCAACCCCCTCTGTAGCCTGTAGCCAGTGTAGTCACCGAAGAAGCACGGGAACGTAGGAACCCCGATCAATTCAATGCCACAGATTGCAACAACCCCGTCAGATCTCCTTCAACATCCAGCAGCAGCAGCAGCAGCAGATCAAGCTGCAAGCTGCGAGCTCACCCCCCGCTGCGCTTCTATCTACAGCCACAGCCCAGATCACCGGTCAGAAAGATCTCCCTCCCAAAAAGATCAGATATAGCAACCTGTGCCGTGTCTCACTCGTCAATTGACCGCACAAGCGAGACAACATCGACCGGCTGGTGGCGAGGATCGGCGGCGTACAGTGCCCGCCCCGCAGCAGATGGTCAGGCAGACCTAGACGTACTACTATGCATAGACTGGTCACCAAAGTATCAGAAGAGCCGATGCGCGGTGCAATGCACGACGCTCACCCTTTGCGGCGAGGAGCAGACCCAACCCGGTGCCCCGTGGTTACAAAGCGGCGGCGGTGGAGGAGCAGTCACCGGCGCGAGATATCCCCGCATCCATCGCACCTCCTGACTTTCTACCACCACTCTTCTCACATCTCTGACCCACCGCGACCACCGCCATCGCGGCTGACATCGAGCACACATTCTCTCCTATTGCCGTCAACACACCCCTCCCCCCTCCCCCCTTCTGTGCTGACCACCCCTCGAGTTCCCCGCCCGATGGCAGACTCGCACGCGCCGCCGGAGCGCCAGCGCACGACAAAAGCCTGCGTCGCATGCTCGATCCGCAAGATCAAGTGCGACGGCAACGACCCATGCGCCCACTGCGTGCGCCTGTTCAACTCGGAGTGCTTCTACACCACCGCAAAGAAGCGTGGACCACCAAAGGGCTCCCCAGCGCGAGGGGGACACCGCAAACGCTCGGCCACTAACTCGTCGGCAACCAACGGCGGCTCCTCCTCCCCTTCTGACCTGCGCAACGGGTGGCTCCCAGATACTAACCCGGGGTCTAGCACTGCATCAGTCGCGACCGCATCGGGTCCAGCGCGGATACAGCCACCATCTATCAACGGCGGCGGGGAGTCACGCCAGGGAGGACAACGGCGACCATCCCACCCCCACCAGCAACACCCACCACCACATCAGCGCCCGCCGCCGCCAGCGGCACCACCACAGGCGCACCAGAACGCAGCGGGCGGGTCGTCGCACCCACCATCGGGGCTCGATGTGACGCTTTTACCAGACTACACTGTGTCCCCGGGCGACTTTAGCAACACGCACGGCATGTTCCCGCCCACAGCGGCGCTGCAGATGTCGCCCGCGTCGCCGGTGACGTCCATCCCCCGCTCTGTGCCACCGACAACACCAACAGCAGACGTCTCATACGCAGGACAGGCAGGCCTGTCGTCTGAAGCGATCGACGACCTCCTCCTGGTGTTCGAGACGTTTATCCACCCGCACTGGCCGGCAATCTACCTCCCCGCGCTGCGGTCCTTCCGCTCGCTGGAGACCACCTCCCCGCTAGTCTTTGACGCAGTCCTCGCCATCTCCGCGTCCAACTCTGAAATGGCCTTCTTCAGCCAGGACCACCTCCTCCCCACAGAAAAGACGTCCCCCAGGCCGCTCGTGGAAATCTGCGAAAGCCTGACAGAAAGCCTGCGGCATCGCGTCTTCGCCTCCATGCACGGCCGCGAGACCGCCGCCTCCCTCGCCATGGTCCAAGCACTAATGTTCGTCTCCATGGTCGATTTCGGTGCCGGCCGCACCTCCCTCTCCTACCAGATGGTCGGCTTCGCCTGCCGCATGGCCCTAGACCTCGGACTCCACCACTACACCCTCGGCCTGCCCCAGACCTCGACCTCGGCCTCCGACCCGCGCGACCACCGCAACATGCAAGAGCGCTGCCGCACCCTCTGGGCCTGCTTTGTCCTCGACAAAATGGTCGCAGCAGCAGCACAGCGCCCGCCCCTCCTCCGCCTGGTCGACATCGACGCCCCCCGCCCCTCCGTGATGGAGCGGGACGAGCTCGACCTCTGGCTCTCGGGCGCAGCCCAGTCCCTCCTCCACCCGTCCGCCCGCGAGCCGATGGAATGCGTCAAATCCCACACGCTCTCCTCCTTCTCCTCCTGGTGCGACGTCATGGCCATCCTCGAGCTCATCCTCGACCAGGTCTACCGCCCCCGCACGCGCCGCGCCAGGATGAACGGGCACCACGTCGACGGCTACGAAGAGGCCGTGGTCTACATCGACAACGAGCTGCGCAAGTGGCGCGCCTCCCTCCCCGAGCACCTCCAGTGGTCCGACAACGACCCCCAGGTCCACATGCACACGGGCCTGCACAGGCTCACAGTACGGGGGTGGTACTACTGCTGCATGCTGCTCCTCCACCGCCCGCAGGTCCCCTACCTTGACAGGGGGCACTCCCCGCCCTCCGCCGGCGCCGGGGACCACGAGTACATCCGCCGCGCGAGCGAGGCCGAGGTCGAAGCACAGTCCCACGCGCACAACTTCCGTCTTCCCAATGGCGCCGAGGCCGCCCGGCACGCAGCCACCGCGATCTGCACCATAATGGAAAACTATGAGCAGACCTTCAAGGTGCGCAAGTGGGCCTCCTCGTGGGTCTACCTCGTCTTCCAGGCTGCGACTGTGCACGCTGGGCTAGCGGCACACGGGCCAGGCCCCTCACCAGCACTGGAACACGCGTCCGCGCTGAGGGCGGAATCGCGGCGCAGGCTGGAACAGTGCATCGGCTGGCTGGACGAGATCAGCATGCAGTGGTCGAACGCGAGCAGGCACGTTGAGATCCTCCGCACGCTGTCGGCCGTGTGTGCGACGACCCGCCCGCCGTCGCCTGTGCCGGATGGGGGGGAGGTGTATGGCAGTGGGAGTGGAGGGGGAGCGGGGGGGATGACGCAGTTTGACTCGGCGTTTGACGACATGAACGCGCTGGATCTGGATGCGTGGATGTTGTTGTGGGCTTCGATGCCGACTGCGGGGGATGATGTGTCGTTGTGGCAGCAGTGTTTCCCGAGTGGCCCGAGGTAGGGCAGAGGCGGAGACGAGAGAGTCGACGAGAGAGCGTAGCTCTCCTGTCGCGGGAGCGGAAGAGGAGGGGTACGGGAGAGGGAATATGGAGTGGAGAACGCAAGAAGACAGCAAAAGCCACCAGAAAGAGAGCGAGGAGGGAGCAGGAGACGGCAAGAGAAGATCAAACGCGCGGTGGAGAGAGCGCAGCTAGAGGACGAAGACCGTCGTTGCGCCACTGCACCTTATGTCATGTTGTACTTGGTCCGGGCGCTCACCGGCTACTATCTTATCTGACGGCGGCGAGGGCGGGCGGCGAGCGCCTCACTCACATCACGAGAACAGAGGTGTTGTTGAGGTTACCCCGGGACCCGGGCCGAACTCCAGCGGCTCAATCAAACGTCCGCTCTAGCCCATCTGCACTGCGCGTGGCGCCGGGATGGACCCGATACTGAGCTATAGATAGGCAGAATCAGAACGCGCACTATCGCTATCACGCGAGGAGACCGATATTCTATCCTGCCAACGGTAATACTACTTGCTATCTGTGCATCTTCTGACTATCATGCTATACACTGGTGACGCTCTTGCTCATGCTCGTTCACTCGCTGACGCTCGCTCACTCGCTCGCTCACTGCGCCTTGGCCGCTGCCGCGGCCTTGGCGACGTTCGCGCTCACACTCGACGCGAGCTTGAGCTCGTTCCTGCTCTGCTCGTCCTGGATCCACTGCTCAATCGTCTCGGGGTTGCGCGCCACGAAGCGCATCTTGAACTTGTGCGGCGTCGCAGCCAGCCCGTACGGGTTGGAACAAGCCGTCTCGGGGTTGATGTCGTACGGCTCGCTCCCGACGTCGACCTTGAAGAAGTAGATAAGCTTCGAGAACGCAACATACATCTCGCGGTTGGCGAGGTGGTTGCCCGCGCACATGCGGCGGCCCGCGCCGAACGAGTAGTGGCTCTGCGCGCCGTCCTTGGTGTCCTTGTCCATCTGGCCCTTGAGGAAGCGCTCGGGGCGGAACTCGTTGTGGTTCTCGTACTTGACCTCGTCGTGGTGCACCGCCCACGCGTTGAGGAAGACAGTAGTCCCGTCGGGGATAGTCACGCCGCGGTACTGCGACTCGCCCATCGTCTCGCGCGGGAGCGAGAGCTTGAGCACGGAAAAGTAGCGCAGCGCCTCGCGGTGCAGCGCCGAGACGTACTCGACTGCCTCCTCGGACGAGTCGGGGATCTCGCCGTGGCACGCGGCATTGATGTGCTCGTACGCCTTCTCCCAGATGTCGGGGTGCTGCGCGAGGTATCCAACAGACCAGATGAGCGTGTTACCGAGAGTGTCGAGGCCGGCGGAGACCATGGAGAGACAAATCGAAGACAGCTCGAGCGCGTCGAGCTTGTTCTCCGGGTCCTTGAGGATGGTGCCAGTGATGCAGGGGACGTCGGTGCCGGCCGCGATGCGGTCTTTGAGGTCCTCGAGCAGGATACCCATGTACCGGTCGCGGCGCTGGCGCATCTCCTGCGCCTTGGCGAGGGTGCCAGACTTGTAGGTGGGCAGGTGGCGGAGGAGGGGGACGTAGTCCGCCCACGAGGAGGTGACGGAGCGGACGGTGGACACGCCCGACTCGACGTAGATGATCTCGTTGAGGAGCTCGTCGCCGACGCCACCGAGGCGGCAGCCGTAGTTGACAGACAGGGAGGTGTTGAGGGCAAAGCGCGAGAGGTAGGTCGCGGGGTCGAGCTCGACTTTGCCGCCCTTGCCGTCGTTGTATAGGTCCTCGACGAGGGCAAGCGCCTCGCGGTCGATGATGGGGACATACTCGTTGACGTAGTTCTTGTTCAGCGCCGTGGCGGCAGCCTTGCGCTTGCGCTTGCAGCTCTCGTCCCATGGCGAGGTGCCGATCGTCATGCCGGCTGTCGAGGAGAGCACCTTGTGGAAGTTGTGGAACCGCGGGCGGGAGATGTATGCGCCACCCTGGTCCGAGAGCAGCTCCTTGACTGCCGCGGCAGTGTTGACAATGACAATCTCACGCTCGCCAAAGGTCACCTTGAAGACGTCGCCGTAGGTCTTGGACCACTTGTGCAGAGTGAGAGCGGCGTCCTGCCGTCAGCTTGTTTTCTGTGTCACAGACTCACCTCGCCCAGGGAGAGCAGGTTGCCAAAGATCGGGAGGGCCAATGGCCCCGGGAGGTGGACCTTGCCACGGGCATAGGTGATGTACTTGATCACAAGGATGGCAAGCACGGCCACAGCCGCGAGCGTACGCAGCGAGAGATTCTCGAACAGCGTGCTGTTGGCCAGCAACGGGTGGGAGGCGATCGACGACTTGAGTGTCATTGTGGCTTTTGCGATTCTATGACTCTCTCCCTCTCCAATCCCCAGCTACCTTATATACATCCAGGCAAGCCAAGAAGCCGAACACAGATGTCCATGTTCCGAACACCTCGACACTCTTGAAGTAGGTCAGCTGTCCGCGTAACCGCGGCCGTATGGCGGTCTGATCTACAGCCAAGGGCTATCGGAAAGCTTACAAGCAGGCAGGCACTGGGTAGCGGCGGACGGCGGTCGTGTATCCTCCCCTTAACTTGGGAGACGTAGAGTTTGCCTGCCTCTGGGGAGTTGTGCGGAGCCACCTGGGGTCAGGTAGATGTGCATGCGGGGGTCCGGGGCAGAGGTGGGGGAGGTTCTGGGGGGCATGGACTGATGGACGAATGCGGGGAGGCGTGTTACGCGCAGCATTGCACACGACGATGATTCGGTAGGCACTGCCAACGCGGGCGGCGGGTAAAGCAAGATCAGCATGTGATCGGTACGGCCGAGCAGGTCACGCGGCGAGCCCCGCGATGCGTGGGAAAGACTTATGACACACGCCCAGACAGCTGCGAGGTCTGCACATAACGCGCTGCAATGCACGCGTTTCTTGGGGTCCGAGGCGGGCGTACAGAGGTGTTTGAAAGATGTCGACGAGTTTGTGTGTAGGCTGTATGTGTGGAGGTGGATTGATTGATTACCGGTCAGAATGATTGCCGTCCGTTATCTCGGAGGCTGATGGACGCCCCCGGAATGAGGATCATCTACACTTCCCGAATGCCCTCATGGCATGCTCTGCAAGCTCTGCATACCCTCACGCTCACGCTCGATACTGATTACAACTGGGACTTCTTGTGTTATGCGGACCCTCCACTACTGCTGCGGCGGGGGCAGCGTCGAGATCTTCTCCAAGCCCTGCCATGCCTTCCAGTAGTCGTTCTGCAACTTGCCACACTCCTCGATCGCCCACTTGGTCGTAACGATCTGGTACGCACTCTCAAACATGAACGCCAGGCTGCCCTCGCCGACCTTGTGCGGCTTCAGCTCGCCCTGCGACGCCTTCTTGTACGTCTCGGTGTCGGGTCCGTGCGCCGTGTTCATGTTGTGCAAAGAGGCGCCGCCGGGGAGGAAGCCCTCGGCCTTGGCGTCGTACACGCCGCAGATGTTGCCCATGAACTCGGACATGACGTTGCGGTGGTACCATGGGGGACGGAAGGTGTTCTCCTGCACCAGCCAGCGCGGCGGGAAGATGACAAAGTCGGCAACGGCCGTCCCCGGGGTGTCTGACGGGCATGTGAGGACAGTGAAGATGGACGGGTCGGGGTGGTCGAACGAGATGGAGCCGACCGGGCTGAACTTGGCGAGGTCGTAGCGGTATGGGATGTAGTTGCCCGAGTAGGCGACCACGTCGTATGGCGAGTGGTTCTGCTTGTAGTGGAAGAGCTTGCCGACAAACTTATTGACGATGTGGTACTCGTCCTCGTTGTCCTGGTACGCGGCCACAGGGGTCTGGAAGTCCTTGGCGTTCGCGAGCATGTTGGCGCCAATGGGGCCAAGCTCGGGCAGCTCAAAGTGGCCCTTGTACACCTCGAGGATGAATCCGCGTGCCGGCTGGCTGACATCGCCCACGCGGTCGACCGAGAACTTGAGTCCACGCTGCACAACGGCAATGTGAAGAGGCGGGACGTGGAGCTTGCCAAACTCAGTGGTGATGAGCAGCTCGCCGTGGACTGGGACAATGAGGAAGTCACCGTCCGAGTTGTAGAACGACTTGTTGCCCATGTTCTTGGAGAAGTTGTAGATGTGGATGCCGAGGCCGTCCTTCAGCTGAGGGTCGCCCGCGCCGCCGAGCGTCACCAGGCCGTCGACAAAGTCAACCTGGTCAGCGCCCTCGAGCCCGAGCGGGTCCCAGCGGAGCTGCTGAGGCGTCACCTCAATGTTGGGTGCCCAAGGCTGGAACGACGACACAATGCGCTTGTTCCCCTCGTACGGGCTGAAGGGCTGGTGCTGCACCGACGGGCGCAGGCGGTACACCCAAGACCGCTCGTTCTTCGCCCGCGGAGCGGTGAAGGCCGTGCCGGAGATGCACTCGGTGTACAGCCCATGCGCCGCCTGCTGGGGGTTGTTGCCAAGCTTGGGAAGGGACTCGGGAACCGCCTCGGACTCGAAGTGGTTGCCGAAGCCGTCTGCGCGGGTCAGCTAGGCTCTCGGACCCGCCACAGCCTCGTGCTCACTCTGGTACTTGAGCTGGGTGGGGTCGAACTTGACGCCGTTGGAAGCTGGCATGATTGCTGCTGATGAGGTATGAGACAGACTTAGCAACGCTACGATGTGCGTAGTTATAAGTAACTTGGCCACTGGGTTCACGGACTTTCGTGGTGAGTGTGAAATCATCGACAGCGACGGATGACGAGCGGCCGTCGTCCGCGAACCATTGTCCTTTGGATTACCCGATCGACGTTCGGTTGTCCCGGGGTGGTCACCCCGCCGCGTGCCCCACATCCGGCGCAGATGCCGCCGACGAGGGCAGCCGTGGGACAGCGGATTGGCCAGTGATAGAGAGGTAGGTACAGTGCATGCAAGATACTTAGACATCTTGACGGCCGTTCCATTCGCTCGCTCACTTTCTCATTGTCTTGTCCCCAACAACCATGTCCGCCCAGCCAACCCTCACGCTCTACAGCTACTTCCGCTCGTCGGCCTCGGCCCGCGTGCGCACAGCGCTGGCCATCCACGGCGTCAAGTACGACGTCAAGTTTGTCCACCTGCTCAAGAACGAGCAGAAGAGCGCCGAGTACACCAAGCTCAACCCGGCAGGACAGGTCCCCACTCTCATTGTGAAGGAGGCCGATGGCTCCGAGTGGCGCCTGACGCAGAGCGCTGCGATCATCGAGTGGATCGACGAGGTGTACGGCCCTGGGTCGAAGCACGGCCGCCTAATTCCGCAAGACGACCCCAAGGCGCGCGCTCTCATCCGTTCCATCGTGGACCTTCTTGTCGGCGACATCTTCCCTCTACTCAGCATGGCATGTCTGAACCGCGCCAAGGCTCTCGGTGGAGACGCTGTCGAGTGGGCAAAGGACAGTGCAAGGGAGCCGCTCATTGGTGAGTCACAAGCTGCAGACAGCTCTGACGACAGCACTCGAGGAGCTCCTGTCTAGGACATCCACGAATGGCAAGTACTGCTACGGCGACAGCGTCACCCTTGCAGACGTCGCGCTTGCACCTCAGATGTACACCGTCCTCCGCTTCCTGCCCAAGGCGCTGGAGGAGCACCCCACGCTCAAGTCGGTCTTTGGCAACATCTCCCAGCTGCCCGAGTTCGTTGCTGCCGACTGGAAGCACCAGCCCGACACGCCAGAGGACCTGCGCGCGTGATTGTACCCCTAGTTGTAGACAAAAATGCATGCAATGTTGCCGAACGCGTCCTGCGGTGACTATAGTGGCGTCTGACGTTCACAATGCCCGCACTGTGGCTGACACAGGTGCCGTCCCAGAAAGTAGCCGAAAATGACCGACATGAGACATCCATAAAACAGATGAGAACTTATCGGTATCGAGATCTACACGTTGCATTTGTCACTTCTCGACATTGTGTCGTCCCAAAACACCAGGCCAAACGCGTCAGCAGCATGGCAAGATCGCTCACCGAGTGCAGACGGACCGCGGACCTGTGCACCTCGGCCGCGCGGGTATCAGCCGCGCGATATCAGCAGGCTAGCCTGTCTTCGTTTACCCGCTCATCTTGGATTTCCCGGGTGACCTGCCCGCCGCCATCGCGGACACGACTTCCAGCATCATCACTCAGGACATTCGCAACGATCTCGCAACGCCGACAACCGCGACCTTTATATACAGCCTGCAGTGTTGAGAACAGACTTTCTTATCACAACCACGCCAAGTCCATCAGCATGTCGTTCGTTCAGTACCCCGCAGACCACCCTTTCCCCATCCAGAACCTGCCCTACGGCGTGTTCTCGACGGACGCTGAGCCGCGTACCCGTCCAGGTGTCGCCATTGGCGACCTCATTCTCGACCTTGCCGCGCTCTCCAAGAGCAAGCACTTTGGCTCTTCGCCTGTCCCCGCCGAGGTCTTCCAGACTGTGAGTTATCTGCTTTTTGGCACTCGCTGACTCCAGAACAACCTCGATGCCTTTGTCGCGCGCGACCCCGAGGACTGGGCTGCTTTCCGCAAGTACCTCACCGAGCTGCTCGGCACCTCCTCGCCTCTGAAGGACGCGGCGGACAAGGACTCTCTCTTTGTCTCCAGGACTGACAAGTCGACACACATGCATCTCCCCGTCAGGATCGGCGACTACACCGACTTTTACGCATCCTACGAGCACGCTTTCAACGCTGGTGTCCTCATTCGTGGACCTGAGAACGCTATCCAGCCCAACTGGAAGCACCTCCCTGTCGGCTACCACGGCCGTGCGTCCTCCATCGTTGTTTCCGGCACTCCCTTCCACCGCCCAGTCGGCCAGATCCTCGACAAGCCCACGGACAAGACCCCCATCTGGGCGCCCTGCCGCCGCCTCGACTACGAGCTCGAGACCGGCTTCATCTACGGTGGCAAGCCAACCAAGCTTGGCCAGCGGTTGAGCGCCGCTGAAGCCCGCAAGCACATTTTCGGCGTCGTGCTCATGAACGACTGGTCCGCTCGTGACATCCAGACCTGGGAGTACGTTCCCCTCGGCCCCTTCCTGTCCAAGAACTTCTGCACCACCATCGCCCCATGGGTTGTCGTCCCCCAGGCGCTTGAGCCCTTCAAGGCCAAGCAGTACGACCACGACCCCGAGCTCCTCCCATACCTCGCCGACCCCGAGGGATACAACTGGGGCGTCCCGCTCACGCTCGAGGTCAGGCCTGAGTCCTCCGGTAAGTACGCCAAGGTCGCCACTTCGGACATGAAGCACACCTACTACACCTTTGCCCAGATGATCGCACACCACACCTCCACAGGATGCAACTTCAACCCCTCGGACATGTGCGGATCCGGAACTCTCTCAGCACCAAACGACAAGAATGCCGAGAGCTCGCTGAACGACGCGGCGCTCGGCTCCCTCCTCGAGCGCAGCAGGCTAGGCAAGAAGCCCTTCGAGCTCGACGAGACCCGCAAGGACATGACCTGGCTGCGCGACGGCGACAGCGTGCGCATCACCGCCGAGGTCAAGGGCGACGGATACGTTATCGGCTTTGGAGAGTGCGAGGGAACTGTTCTTCCCTCTATTCAGTAGGCTCGTAGGCAGCTCGGCAGCTCGGATGTATAGATTAGCATGTGAGGTAGTAGTCGCCAGTTGTCGCCAGGTTACTCACCAGGCATGTGTGACATGCCCAGGAGTGAGTCTCACTGCCCTCAACCTCCTCGACCTGGTGTGATGAAGAACTGCATACTTTGACACATGTAGCACTGCACATTTCCGACGTTACATCTTCCTACGCATGAAGGCCGGTGATGCTGCGGCAGGCTTCAGTTGAGCGAACGTAAGCGCTACATGAGCGATTAAGCAGTGTCACCACCACGTGCCACGGTGCCTGAGATGCCGTTGACCTTCGCGGTTCGGCTGCTGAGATCGACATCTCAAAAGTCGCCATATACCCACCCATCATCGCTGTCCCCCGCCCCCGCATACCCAGCATGAGGCCACAATGACGAGCAGAGCCGCAGAAGGAGCACAGAAGCAGCCCGCGGGGCGGCTCAGGCAGTGCAAGGGCGAGGACCGGGACGAACGTGAGCCCGTCAAGGTGCTCACCCGCGACCCCGCGGTCCTTCCTGTCAGCCCGACAAGTAATACCACGAGCGCGGGCGCTGCGTTCTCTCGTTCCCTACTGCTCTTTCTCGGTGGGTTGGACGTTGGCCCTGCTGACTGAAGGTTTCATGTTCCGCCGCCCGTCCAAGCTCTTTCGGCCAAATCGACGTGAGTGGTTGCACTCGTAGCTACATCGAGGGTGGTGGGCTGACTTCAGTGGACACATGGGCTGGCCTTCGCCGACTAGCGGAGAGTGCTGACCAGAACCTGTCGCCGTCGTTCGTGCGAAGTATCCTCAAGCTCAAGGGAGGGGTATGTCTTCTCATGGGCGCACTAACACCAGCCCATGGTTCTGGCAGTTGCCCTCCTCCCGCCTCTGATCGTCAACACGACACTAGGTTTCTTGCTCTTTTCGTCGCACTCGCTCATCTCCCTATGGCTTGCCCGCCTGCCCTACTTCCACCGCGGGGAGACCCCATCAGCAGACGAGGATCCGCTCTACATCCAGCGCGACTGGCTCGGCCACATCGACGGGGACTTTGGCGACTCGATCCCGGGCTTCCACGAAGAGGAGGAGGAGGAGATTTCACTCGAGACCATCATCCGCGGCCCTCGTGCTATTCCTAAGCACCCGACCTTTCTCTCAGCTCTCGCCGGTGCAGGGGCCGGCATCATCCAAGGCATGTGTTTCACGCCGATCGAGAACGTCGTCCGCTTCCTGCAGCAGTCGGCTTCGTCCCTCACTGTCAACGTAGCGCACTTCTTGAACCTCCCGACCCCGAAACACACCGTTATCCTCGGCACACCGCCCTCGTCGCCCGTCCAGGCCCTGCGCGACTTCCTAAACAGGAGTACATGGCACAAGTCCCGCTCATGGTGGACCGGCTGGCGGTGGGCCGTAGTCCGTGATGCGTACGTTATATTCGCCGTACCCAGCTGACAGCAGCGTCTCGTACTCGATCTTCTTTGCGACCTTTGACATCACCCGGCGCACGGGTTTGCGAGTGAAGCGCGCGGTCTCAGCCGAGATGGGCAAAGATGTGCAGGTTGGAGACTCGCCTCAGAAGACGCCGAAACGCGCAAGGATTGCCCAGGCGGGAACGATCGTCGTAGGTGGCATAGTGGCTGCCTCGCTCGCTGAGGCGGCTGGTCGGCCCTTCCGGGCGTTCCAGAGGCTATCGCAGCAGGCAGCAAGGGAGCGCGACCGCCTGACGGCTGAGGGCCAGCCCGTGCCGGAGAGGTATAAGCGGCCGATCAAGACAGCATGGAGAGAGCACGGCCTGCGCGGCTTCTACCATCGCGAGGAGTTGCCCCACGATCTGCATGGCAAGCCGACGGGCGCACTCAATGTGCTCAGCCGAGCAGCACAGAGGGCGGCGTGGCGCGTCGCGGCTGTGGGTCCGTGGGGATTGGGGTTCCTGGTGTTCGCGTACATCGGCGGCGAAGTGTAAGGTGCGAGGGTGGGCGGGGGTGATGCATAGTGCGAGATCGATAGACACAATTGTAACCTATAACCAATAGAATGCATAGATACAGTTCATACAGACTGAAGACCCTCCGTTGAAACTACTGCCAGAACTTCCGACCCGCGGGACTGGGACTCGGCGCTGCCGACCCATCAGCGAAGTACTGCCGACACGGGGTGATGCCCAGTGCGTTAAGGCCTCGTGCCAGCTCCGACGCCGGCGTCAGAGGCTGGCCCATGCCCAGTGCATCGGCCGCTGCACCGAACTGAGCAGCCTCGGCTCGTGCAGAAGCCAAGGAGCTCAGCTGCCGCTCCAGCCGGGAGGAGAGCGCGTCCATTGCCGCTTGCGACGCTGAGAGCTTGACTCGGTGGGCATGTGAGGGCGAGAGTGCCCGCCCAGACACTGTCGACGACGTTGATGCGCACGTCCACATCGATCCATTTGACGGCGGCGGTGTGGGCGTTGTAGAGACGGAGCTGAAGCTGTGACTTCGCCCAGGGGTACGAGTACTGACTGCAGACGGGAGAGCGTAGGGCGAGGGCTCAGCCAAAGCAGAGCGAGGACCCGAGATCCGTTTGGGCGCGTTCGGCCTTATCGGTGTCCGTTTGTTGTTCTTCCGCCCCCTGGTGGACCCGAACAGGTGCATCCTCCCCGCCGCAACGCTGCACGCGTGTGTACACATCCAGCAGCGCCAGCGCTCCCGTACGGTCGGATCTGCCTCCACAAAACACCTGTAGCCCTTGGCCATGCACGTCCTGCACGCGTTCACTGGGTGTAGCTCGAGCTTGGACGGATCTGCAGCATACTCTTCCTGCTGTCAGACGACCCAAAGCACGAGCACCCACCTCTCGCTCAAACTTTGTCTTGTTTATCCCCATCAGTATTGGCCGGTGGGCCGGCTCAAGGACGCGGTACGACGCTGGTTGGTCTCTCGGCGCCACCCCGCGGACATGGTACGGGTCTAGCGGGTGTCCCGTGCCAGCGAGCTCAAACTCGAGATCCAAAGGAGCTGGCGGGGCACGACGCTTTGCTGGTGGCAGTTGGGCAGCCGAGTGGAGCGCAGTGATAGGAGTCAGCGCGCGGACGGGGAGCCGCTCCGTCGGTGGTGGCGTCAAGCTCTGGATGTCGGTGGGGAACATGCTGCAATGATCGCGTCTCCTCCAAGGACGAGAAAGCAGACGCAGTCCAGGTCATCAGGCTTTTTGAATAAGTTCAACCGTTGATGCCGGAAGACGAGGGTGGCGGTATGTGGGTGTTAAACAAAGCCTGTAGCGAAGCAAGAGGGCCGTGCAGCGGCGTTGTGGGACCGTCGGTTATTGTCTTCCTTGTGCAATCGGTCCTCCACTCCATGTTGATGAGACGCCTTGGGGGGCGATGGGAATGTGATGTATAGTGTGATGGGAAAGAATCTCACTGATGTCGACCCACGAGCCCCCTCTTCAACACCTCCGCTTATAGTTCCCGCACTCCGCGCTCGACACGTTCGCCGGGTGCTGCGGCGGCTGGCTCGTCGTCGTTGCCGCCCAGAACCTTTGCGAGGCGATCCAGAGCCTTGTTGATGACGCTGGGCTCTATTTCGAGACGCTCAGCCAATTCCTTTCGATCGATGTCCGCCAACGCAGTCACCTGCATGGTCGGAGCGCCACCACGCGCCTCTCTGTCCTCCGAAAACATGTCGCCCCGAAAAGCCCATTGTCGTGACTCCGCCACATTGGCCACTATGCGGGTCAGGTGTTCCTCACCAATACAGTGCAGCACATTTGCGAGCGCCACCAGGACCGGGTAGTGTAATGCACTGCCAGTGCTGACCAAAAGTGGGTGCGTCGCTTCCTTCAGCTCGCCAGCAAAGTTGAGTGCCTGGGAGGAGAGGACAGCCAGGCCGGGGTAGCTTCGCCAGTGTGTCTTGGCTGCCCGTGCAAAGAGCCGAGCAGAGTCCGCGTCCCCAGCTTGCACGGCCGCTTGAATGCCGGTGGCGAGGAGCTCGCGGGACAAGCTGGTGAGCTTTCCACAAGCCAGGATGTCAGAGACAAGCGACGATGCGTTGGACGTTGGTGAGGTCTGGGCCTGAGAAGCACCGTCCGCGACAGGGGTTGCAGCCGGGTCGAACAGTAGGCGATGGGTAGCGACATACTCCACGCGTTGGCGGTCCTTCTTGTTCACAGTTGGACCAGACGCAGTCTCGAGAAACCACTGCAGTCAGTGTCACCCTTTCC
Source organism: Cutaneotrichosporon curvatum (assembly GCA_001600275.1). Classification (NCBI taxonomy): domain Eukaryota; kingdom Fungi; phylum Basidiomycota; class Tremellomycetes; order Trichosporonales; family Trichosporonaceae; genus Cutaneotrichosporon; species Cutaneotrichosporon curvatum. The sequence goes on along the minus strand of BCJH01000015.1, from coordinate 293,164 downwards.
GTGTCTTGGGCTCATTGGTCAGGCCGAAGCAGCAACCATGCTGGACGAATGGTCCAACTCCACTAGCTGGCCACCAAACATGAGCTCATCGAGACTCACCTCGCGCTCTGTGATGGCGTGTTCGTGATTGTACTCGTGCTTGCTGCGTTCCACAGCCGCAGCAATACGACGTGCCCTTGAGTCCGCTGACGATTCAGCAGGAACTTTCGGTTCGATGTCCACAGCGTCCATGATCGTAGATGGTATGACATTGAAGTCGCGGAAACCAACTTTTGTCCAGGGGAGGCGAAGACCGTGCCTGATTCTCGCCCACCCAGCGTCATCAATGTATCTGAGCAAGACCACTTCGACATCGAGCTCGACTGCAAGACTATGTGCTATGCATACTCCTAACAACGTAACACGCCCTTGGGCTTTTCCCAGGCATGGCCTGGTTGACTACTTCTAAGCTCTACAATTTGCTCCTTCAGATTTGGCGCATGCTCTTCCGCGGTCGAGTCGCTCGCGGGCTCTTCTTCTCCTCCACGGGCGCAGCGGCAGCTGCTCGTGACCGGGTTCGCGTTGCTGGCGAATTGGTGGCCAGCCGCGCAGTCGATCCACGAAGAGCGCGGGCTGCTGGCGGTGGTGGCTGCGGTGTTGTGTCGCGCGCCTTGCCATTCGGCTGGCTCTCCGGCGCTGGCGAAAGGGATCCAGACGAGAACATGCTGTGATTACGTTTGAGCGACAGCGTGTTCGTCGACGAGTCGACTTTCATGGCACCGTTGGTAGTGTCCGCGGGGTCTCCGCTGACACCGTTGGCAGATGCAGCGTCACTATTGCCGACGGGCTCAGCCGGAGCATCCATGCGAGCGTCTTCAGCGGCCGCTGGTTGAGCTGTGTCGGAATTCGCACTCGCTGCAGGAGTGTTGCTCCGACTCGGACCTGGCGACTCTGTCTCCTCCTTGGTAATTGATAACTCGTTCGGCACCGCAGCAGTGGTGGTAAGTTTCAGCTGCTCCATAGGCTGAGAGAAGCTGTCGCCGTTGGACGACCGCTCAGAGTCGAGATTGGTGGCACTCATGGTCACTGGCCGTGTCCATGGTGTCCGCTCGCCATCCTCAACTTCCATGCCAGTACCGGTGGGCGAAGGTGATCGCCAATCGCTGGCCGCCGAGTCGAAGCTCTGGATGTTCCACATGCTGTCTCCGCCAAGGGCCTGGCTTGGCTCCATTGGCAGCGATGACGGGCCCGCGAGCCACTCGTGCGTCAACGCCTCTGTCAATGTCATCCGCTTTGCCGGGTCCTTCTCAAGCAGACGCCCAATGAAGTCTACTGCTGCGTCGGACACGTTATGTTGCGCCAGCGTCTCGCGATCAAAGTCCATGGTGTAGCGCGAGCGTATGCGTTGCTGTAGTCAGTAAGGTTCAGCCTGAGGTGACTCACCTCCATGGTAGCCTGAGTGTCGTCATCGAATGGCAGTGCCTTCGTGAGCATGCTGTAGACGATAGTCCCGACAGACCACGAGTCCACGACGCTCTCGTAACCAGGCTTATGTCGGTCCTGCATGACGACCTCGGGCGCCAGATATTGCGGTGTGCCGACCATAGATACGAGCATAGTTCCTTGGTGGACCATCTTTGCCAACCCAAAGTCTGCCACTTTGATCATGCGCGCTTGTGAATCTGTCTCCTTGGTAAGAAGAATGTTCTCGGGCTTGAGGTCGCGGTGGGTGACGCCGTTCTCATGCTGTGGGATAAGCATTGCCTGGCTGTGGTGACTCACACAGTACGCCATAGCTCGGCAGATCTGGAACGTCAAGTCGGCCGCCTCCTGTTCGGCTACACGTTCAGCATTGTTCCAAGGCATCACTCACGCAACCCCGGTTCAGGCCAATCCATGATGTAGTCCAGTAGATCCCCGCCATCAACATATTCGAGCACAAGACAGATGTGTTGCGGATCCTCATACCACTCCAGCAATCGGCAGATGTTCTCCTGTCTATCAGCACACTCCGCGACCGTCAGGTTTACATGTGTGAGCTCCGTGCAGATGCTGATCTCTCGCTGGAACAAGTTCAGCATCTTCGCATCGTGGCCAAATCGGTGTTTCACAATCTGCTTGATCGCACGCAAGTCGCCAGTCTCCACATCGACCGCCTTCTTCACTTCTGCAAATGTTCCAGTACCCAGCCTGGAGTCAGCTCGGCCCGAGCACGTTCACCCACGTTGCCAGCATCTGGTACCGCTCGTACACCTCTCCTGGCCGGAGTTCGCTGCCCTGTCGTGCGCCCTTGCAACCGACGGAGCGGAAGATATACCGCACCTCGTGATTCTCCGCTGTCCCAACATGTCCCAATGAGATCTCGTCACCATGTTGCAGGAGGCGGCGAGTTGTGATGCGTTGTCCGTTCACCTGTGTGTAAGCTCCTACCCCCACCACTCGCCCTTCTTGCACGCCGGTTGACTCACGAAGGTACCATTGCTGCTCTTCAGATCCTCGAGCCAAACCTCTGGCTCTGCCTCGCCGTCCTTCAGTGCCTGCACCAACTGACTCCCCTCAGCACCGCTCGGACCCTTCTGCAACCCCAGCAGGATCCTGCAATGTCGGTTGGACACGCGCTTCTCGTGCAGAATGATGTCGTTCCCCACCGTGCTCGGCCCACGACCGATCTGTAGCCGTGATTTCCCCCATGGTAGCTTCAAAATGTCATGTTGCGCATTGGTTGGGATCAGAATGGCCCCTGGAAGTTTAGCGACGCGTATGAACACCTGCACTCACAGTACGCGCGCCGGGGCTCCACCTGGCTGTTGAAGTGACTGGCCTGTGTGTTGACAGGCTGCGACAGCTGCGTCGCTTCGAGCCCATAGTCGGCGTAGCGCTGAGAGTCCTCTTGTGACTCGGGAACAAGCGCCATCGCAGGCGCGGGCGGAGTTACGCGCTGCTGCTGCGCCGAGACGTCACTTTCCGCGCGCCCCTCGATACGGTAGCCGAAATGCTTGTGGAGCAAGATGCAGAGGCGTGATCTGCAGCGAGCAAAGTGCGTAGCGCAGTGCTATCGCTTCCAGAGTCGCCCGTAGATGCGTTCGGGCTGCGTGCTGCTCTGAGAGCTGATAGATCTCTTGTTGTAGTCGACGGGAGAGGTTGTTGTGAGAGCCGGCGCGTCACAGAATCTCGACCAGACAACCACGCGACGGAGACAAACCTTGACGGAGATCTGCCCGCCTCTCCGCCTCTCCGCGATCTGCGGCGGGAGCAAAATGTCCCGCCACCCAGCGCTCGCTGTGACGCAGATCGCTCGACACTACCACCACCGCACAGTTCACATCGCCGCCATCCGGACCAGTCCGCTAGGCCCATCGCCCACGCCCACGCCGTCGCCGCACGCCAGCCATGGACCAAGCCGTCGCGCTCACCATGTCCGACAAGACTGCCCCGTCATCGCGGGTCGCTACGCCCGCGCCGAGTGACCCGCCTGCAGCTAGTACAGCTGCCACTACGGAAGAGAGTGGGAGCTCGTCGGCTACCACTACATCCGCGTCAACAACCACCGCCGCGGGGGGTGCTACTGCACCCAGCGACGCGTCAAAGGACGCACCAGAGTCCAGCACAGCGGCAGCCACCTCGCCCCTCCAGGCCGCACAGCAGCGTGCCCAGGAGCACGGCCTCTACTCTGGCTCGTTCGAGGAGGAGGTCGGCCAGGTCGTCAAGTCGCTCGGGTCGTTCTGGGGCGGTTTCAAAGCCAGATCCGCGTCCACCTTGACTGCGCTCAAGTCAGACCTCGACAAGACCGTGGCGCAGGTCCAGACCGACCTCAAGCAGCTGCAGGAGACCAAGGTCGAAGTCACCGGCAAGACAGAAGAGGAGTGGGAGGCAGAAAGGGCAGCCGAGGCTGAGAAGGCCAAACTCCAGAAGGAGAAGGAGGCCGCCGAGGCCGCCACCAAGGCGAAGGGCAAGGGCCGGGAGGTGCCCGAGGAGGCGGTCGAGCCCACCCTCTTCTCCCAGCTCACATCCTCGACCGCGCAGCTCCAGGCCTCGCTCCAGTCTACCCTCGCGTCCACGCTCGCCAAGGCCAAGACCAACCCCTCCCTCGACCCGACGCAGATCCGCACCCAGCTGGCCGAGAATCTCCGCCTCTCCAGTGCGCGAGAGAACCTCACCCTCTCCTTCCAGCAGGCGGAGAAGCTCGCTGAAGAGTACCTCAAGAAGGGGGGCAACCTCGTCCGCGATGCCGAAGCCGCCGCAGAGAAGTGGGTGGCCGAGAACGTCAAGGTCCTCCCTCCGGACGACGTCGTGCCCATGGCCAACGGCGACCTCTACATGTTCTCCACGTCGACTGCCGCGCCCGCTGCTCCAGCAACAGCAGCGACAGGCACCCCGCGCGCGTCAATGTCAGCCTCCGTCGTCGCCGGGAGCAGGAAAGAGGCCCTCCTCGCCCGGCTGCGGGAGGACGAGGCTCTACTCCTCCACGACCCTGCTGGCGCCGAGGAGACCCAGCAGCGCAGGGACGAGTTTGCCCTCTGGATCGCGGACAAGTGGCCCCAGGTCTCGCGCAAGGAGGAGGAGGAGCACATCGGCGCGATCCGGATGGCGCTCGTGCCCGAGCACCTCAGCGACGAGACGTTCTGGCAGCGCTACCTCTTCCACCGGGATATGATCGAGGCCGCCGAGGCGAAGCGCAAGGCCCTGCTCGAGACCACGGAGAAAGAAGTCGCCGACGAGGAGTTCAACTGGGACGACGGGGACGACGAGGGAGCAGGCGAGGGCGAGGCCGAGGGCGCGACCGAGACCACCACGCCGACAGCGAGCGTCCCGGCTATTACTGAGCTCAAGGAGAAGAAGGAGGAGGGCAAGGCGAAAGAGGGAAGCGCGGGCACGTCTCCCCGGGATAGCGAGGAGAGCTACGACGTCGTCAGGGCGAGCACTGCTGCGACGTCCGCTGCGCCGACAGAGGACTCTGACTCGGACTGGGAGTAGAGCGAGCGTCAGCAATGGACCCCGTGTTTGTAGATAGGTTTTTAGACGTGATGTACAATATAAAGATATGCTGCATCAGGGGTGGGGTACTAAGTTCTTACAACTAAACTTCTTTCATTTATCCTAATCTGCCTTCAGGTGTCCAACAATGGCAGAGCGGTCGTACGGCCGCTGATTCGAAGATTCGGCAAGGCGTCCAGCGTGCTTCTCCGGCACCCTGGGCGCCTGGCCATTCATCGTTGCCCTGGGAGGCGACGATGTAGTGTTTGCAGAGCCCGGTACGGGTACACGGGCCATGCTGGGGGGCAGGCCGTCTCCGCGATCGATGACAATCGCGGTCGACTGGTTGGTGTGGTGCCACCCCTCGTCATTGTACGAGGTGATCACAGCGCCGCTGACCTCGCCGGCCACAGGGTTGAGCACAGGAACCTGGTTGCGAGCAGGCGGAATGCGCTCCATGGTCACTGGCTGCCGGCCGTCTGAAGGAATGTCCATGACAACCGTTGAGTTGTCGGGTGAGTGCTGGCCGCTCGTGACCCGCGGGTTTTCCTGGGGAGGCCCTTGAGAACCCACCGGTTGTTGGACGTCGATGGGAGGAGCCTCTAGACCCAGAGGGCGCAGAGCCGGGTCCGCACCGCGCATGATACTCTGCATGAAGTCAAAGAAACGGGCGCCGTAGGGATCCGGGTCGACACAGGATATGGTGACAGGGTTCTCTGTTATGCTCTTCCAGGCATGTTCGACGCGCTTGGACATGTTGTAAGGGGTACAAATGTCGATGACGCCGAGGTAGTAGACAATGTCGAGGGGTTGATTCTGCTCGTCCGTGGCGCGGTAACCGCCCTCGTCCTGGTAGAAGATGAAGTTGCGGCGGTCCTCTGGACCAGTGGCAGGCAGAGTAACACCGGCATCGAGCATACGCTTAGGATCTGACCGAGCAACGGCGCGACGGATGTTGTTCGCCTCGGCCTGGGCCTTGACGCTCGAGGGCTTGCGGTGCACTGCCGTCTTCTTCGTGTCCGGGTGGAAGACTGCAAGCGTAGTCTCACGCAGGTTGTCGCGGTTTCCGCGTTCCATGTTGTGAATACCGACCAGGAGAGAGTAGTCCATGATCCTCATGCGGCGCAGGAAGTCCATGTCTCGTCGTAGTTGCTCGGTGAGCAGTGCGCGTTTCTCAGGCCCAAGCTCGAAGGTGCGGCCGCGGTTGACCCAGTTCTTGTCCTTGAGCACCGCGCGTGGGTTGACCTTTGCCTTCTCCTCGGGGTACTCTCGTCCGTACGAGGAGCCCTTGAGATCGTACGTTTCGTGGATATCCCTGTGCGGCGGGAAGAGGTTGTTCATGATGACAAAGTGGATCTTGCGTCCGCGCGGCATCTTGACACGGTGGAGACCATAGAAGCGAGACAGGAGAGTGTGGGGGTTACTCTTGACGTGCTCGTGGTAGTCCTTGAGAATGGAGCACAGGAATTCGTGCTCGGCGTGAGAGATCGTCTTGATGATGAAGCGGTAGTCGCGCGAGTAGTAGAAGAACGAACCAGACTTGCCCGGAGAACCTATCTCTGACAAGATGTACTTTGCTGTGAGGGATAGGAGGTAGTCGGCAGGGTCGAGGTGGAAGTGCTCTTCACGGAGCTCGCGGAACACCCAGGGCGCGTAGTCCTTGAACTTGAAATCGTACTTGGCGGACGGGGTGAGCTCGTTACCCAGCATGTCGAACGAGTACTTGTGGCGAGCGAGGTAGTCCTCGTCCGTTATCGGTCGCTTTATCTTTGCCTGGCAACGCGACACAGCGACGCGAATGCCGGTAAGCATGTTGTACATGAGGACATAATTGCGATGTCCCTCGGCCACGAGGTTGCCCACGAGCACCTTGGTGTGCTCCTCCGCTTCCGGCTTGCGAACGGTTGCGCGGCGCTCGGTGGTGGCACCGGCTGCTCCGGCGTTGTCAGCCCCTCCGCGAGCTCCGTCCCCGGCACCAGCAGGCGCGCCGTAGAGGCTCAGCTTCTTCTGTCTCCGCTCGAGACGCTCCAGCCTGATCATCTCCGTCTGTGCCAAGATGTCGGCTGGGAGATCAAAGTCGTCATTCTGGCCGGCAGGTTGAGCGGGAACATGGGATGAGTTGGAAACGCTGTGAGTGAGTGGGTTGCCAGCGAGGGGAGATGTGGACGCTGTCGGGTTTGTGTTCCTGCGCTCGATGCGAGGGGGCCTGAGTGAGGTTGTGGAGACGGGCGGACTCTGTCCGGCAGTAGGGGTGCGCGGCTGCTGCTGCTGATAGACTGGCTGATCCTGCGACATCTTCAATGGGCTGCCCGAGCGAATGGCCTGATCCCGCCCAGGTGAGGTTGATCGCATTGCGTGAGGCACAGGTGAGACATCACGCTGGGGTGCGAGGCGTCCGCTTCGCACCATGGCCAGTGCGCCAGTGCGGCTGGACGTGGAGCCATTGGACAAGCGCCTCGGTTCGCCATGCACACCTAAGAACGGTGGAATCACCTGTCGGTCGAGGGATGTTGAGCGAGGCTGGGGATGGATGGGTGACGCCATGAAAGGGGAGTCATTCTCGCTGCCTCTGACTTGTCCATCGGGATCGGAAACCATAAATGTGGGCGAGCTGGGTGGCATCCTGGTCTGTGCACCGCTTTGGACGCCGAGGAGGGCTCGTGGCTCGCTGGCTTCAGTTACGGGCTTGAGAGAGGCGGGGTTGCGGCCTCCGTCGCGTGCATCGGCGGCGTTGTCGATGCCGGCTGCAGGTTGCGGCGGGAGATCCATCGTCGACTCTGTGATCGCAACGCTCTCTGCATAACCCTCGTCGCCCGCATCGCTCAGTGGTGGTGACGGCGGTGGCCGTTGCATGAGTGGTGTCTGATGGGAATTGGCCGGGAGACCGACGGCAAGGCCTTTTGCTTGGGCGGGCACGCCCGGCGGTCCGTCTGCCAGCTCGTTGCGACGGAACACTGCCGACATCTTTTTCATGATGCCCCGAGGCCCCCTTTCTTGCATCTGGCCAGCACCAGGTGATGTTGCAGCAGCAAGCCTTGGCACCGTGTCATCCTCATGTGCAAAGTCTTGCAATTCTTGGGCAGCAGCGGTCGGCTGCGCGCCGGCAGCTCCCAGGGACGTGCTGCGGCCCGCAGCGCGTGAGCCAGGACGACTTGCTGCTCGCGAGCCCGGGCGGCTCGAACGCGTTCCAAATCCCTCCTGCGACCGCCCGTAGCCCTGGGACGCCAGTTCGTACTCGTCGTCGTCACTGTCATCTTCCGACGTGTCACTGTCGCCCTCGTCGTCAGAGTTGGCCTCTCCCGATGCTAGGCGAGCCAGTTGCGGCGGCAATGGAGGCAGGAGCTCATCAGACCCGGGGTTGTGGATATAGTGATAAGGATTCACGCGCGGCGGGGACGCCTCTCGTTCTGCCAAGTCAGCGCGCGTCGATGATCTTTCAGAAGAGCTACACGTACGCGCAACGGTTGGCACCCCTGTCTTCCAGTGTTCTGGCGTGTCGTCATGCCGTGCGGCGCCCGGTGTGGGGAGTGCTGCGGCAGGTGCGTGGACGGCCATCGGCTCGACGATGTTGTGCAACAGACGTGATGACGGGCTGTCGACGGTGGAACCAGATCAAGACAGCGCGCGAGTGATAGTGAGGGAGTCAGAGTTGTGTCGAGGGAGTTCGAATCGATAGCTTTTGTGGAGTGGACGATGCGAGGAGAGGTTCGAGATTAGTATCGAGCAAGTAGTAGTAAAGAAGCTGTTGCCGTTGATGATGGGCTGTGCGCTAAGGGTCGGTCTCTCGTCGGAAGACTGGCAGGAAGTCTTCGTTGGTTCGTTGGTTCGTTGAGCGGGGGCCGGGACGGTCGGATTCGCGAACAGCAGTGGAGTGATGGTCTGGACGTGTCTGAGGTCGCGCGGCAGAGTAGCGCGTTTGCGATTCTAACGCGTGATCTTTGTGGGGAGCGAGTGAGCGAGCGTGTGCGAGAGAGAGCGAGCGAGCGAGAGAGGAGTAGTAGTCGATGAGAGAGATGAGAAGAGAAGAGAGATGTGCGAGAGATACGGAGGACGGAGAATGACAGCGAGAGTGGAAGGGGAAACACGTTACGTTAAGGGAAGGGATGTTTTGGGCCACCAACCGGTCATAGGTCCATTCTTGCGATCTCGAGCTCCTCGTTCTCCGGACATCTCGCAACAACCGCGCAGTCTCCGTCATCTCCGCTGGTTCCATCTGTTCACCACTAATACTACTACAGTACTACTACTACTCTCCCGGCCATGGTCATGCGCTCGCTGCGAGTAGCCTCCTCCTGCAGCACCCGCAGCCGGCTGTTGCAACGGGCGTACTCGTCGGATACCACACCGGCAGCGGCAGCAGCAGGAGTGGTAGCAGCGGCGAACGCATCGACACCGAGCATCACCAAGCTGCCCCGCTCGGTGCTGCAGGTGTCTGGTCCAGATGCACAAAAGTTTCTAAAAGGGCAGATGTGCAAGGACGTAGAGTCGCTGGGTGGAGGCTACTCGGGCTTCCTCAACGCATCTGTGAGTCATCATCCAGCGCCACCTCTTTGTATCTAGTGCCACTTGGTCTCGTGCTCAAGCTCTGTTGCTCTTGATGAGCTCGGCTGACGTAGCAGGGCCGTGTTCTGCACACCGTCTTCTGCATCCTCACCAAACCCAACAACTACCTCATCTCGTATGAGTCGAACCACCCCCTGCCGCTGGACAAGCTCCTGCCTCCCTTCCGCCTGCGAGCAAAAGTCAAGATCAACGACGTCAGCGACTCCTGGGACGTCTACTCTGCATGGGGGAGCGAGGCGTCTCCGCCACCAAATCAGATCTGGCGGTTTGGAAACGGTGGCGCGGCGGAGAGGTTGTGGACATGGGAGAAGGAGCAGACATCACTCGGGCTGAGCGAGAGCGAAGTTGGTACTTGGGATTTGCGAGCAGGCTGGGGCCCGGCAGGCATGGGTCGTGTGCTGTTCGCGCCCAAGGGAGAGAAGCGTAAGTACATCACCTCCTCTTCTCCATCACACTCGACAGCCTGCTTTTGCTGACACCCAGCCTCCCTCCTCGGCTCGCATGACCAAGTGTCGCTCGACACTTACAACCTCCGCAGGACAGTCCTCGGCGTCCCGGAAGGCATCAACGAGATCATCCCAGGCCAGGCGCTCCCCCTCGAGAGCGATATGGACATCCATGGCGGAGTGGACGTCCGCAAGGGATGTTACATTGGACAGGAACTCACAGTGAGGACATACCACACCGGCGCAACGAGAAAGCGCATCCTCCCGGTCCGATTGTTCCCCCTCTCGCAATCCGGATCGACCTCGCTCGCCGAAATGGCATCATTTGGTCCAGAGGCTGCATCTCTTGCTCTGCCTGCAGCCACTGATCTCACATACACGCCACCGGCTACCTCGGCGTCCAAGAAACCCCGGTCGGCAGGCAAGGTCCTTGCGCTAGGACCCAATTCAAACGCAGGTCTAGCGCTCGTTAGACTCGAGTTTGCTGAGCGAGCATGTTTCAATGCTAGCAGTGGAACAATTGCGGACTGGGCCAGTGGCGAGCTCGGACGTCTGACTGCCCAAATAGGAGACCAGACGTACGGCGTTTGGGTGGACAAGGGCGAGGCGTACGCTGCGGCATTGGCAGCCATGCCGCCACCTCCACCTCAGGACGAGTAGCGACCGGAACTCCCAATCCGACATCAACCATCGAGGAAGTAGTAGCATAACATGGTAGAAGACAGCATTGCATCTAGTCGTCACAGTCGCGTCTGTCTACCTATCATCACGGCTGATCTCTCTATAACGCATTGATTTCGCTGACCAAGCTCGACGCCAGCTTGAAAGCCGGGTCGGGGTCGTGGCGAGCCATCTCTGTCAGGGTGAGCAGCTTCTTGATGCCAATGTGCAGGTCTGGGCGGCCGCTCTCGCCGAAGCGGGCGTCGCTCAGCATGCTCATCGACTTGTTGATCTCGCTCTCGCTGGCAAAGCGTACGTCGTGCAGGACACGGACAATCTGCTCCACGCTGTCCATGGATGGGACGGGGATGTCCGAGTCAAATGCAGAGACGACGCCCATCTCGGTGAGGATCGAGCGATGAGACGTGGTCGCGAGGACCAACAGCCGGCGGCCCTTTGGCGGGCGCTTGCCGATAAGCACGACGAGTGCTTGCAGGACGCCGTTGGAGAACCGTGGGCCGATAGGGTTCCAGTCGAGAAGACGCTCGAGCGAGTCGACGACGATGACACTGAGAGGTGACTTGTACGAGTCGTTGAACACCTTGTGCAGATGCTGGATCTTTGCCGCCTCGCTGTAGCCAACCATCTGCTCCGGGGAGATGAGCTTGATGAATGGGTAGGCCGAGTTCATGGCAATAGTAGCAGCAAGAGCGGTCTTGCCTGCACCGCTTGAGCCGTACAGCAGGGCAGACACAAGGGGAGTGCGCTCCGACGTGCGGACTTGCTCCACCAGGAGAGAGCCGTCCTGCAGGATGGCATCGACCATTTTAGAGTAGTGGATGATGCCGTTCTGCACAACGTCCTGCAGCTCCTCCTCGCTCACACCATATGCCGGCTGCACCTCGTCGAGAGCGTGCATGAAGTCCACGCGCATGATCTTCATGTTCTCGACGTCCTCGAACTGTGCAACGGAGCCGACCTTGACGTGGCGGTTCATGGCGAATGACGTGGCCGACTTGACCAGACCACCGATCTCTGCGCCCGAGAAGTTCTTGGTCAGAGATGCGAGCTCGAGAAGGTCCACATCCGGGGCCATCACACCGTTGTCGCGAATCTTGGCAGTGTGAATCTTCAGGATCTGCGCGCGACCAGCCTCGTCGGGGAGAGAGATCTCGATGTGGACTTCGAGACGTCCTGGACGCAGAAGCGCCTCGTCGATCATGTCCATCCGGTTGGTCATACCGATGATGAGCACGTTGTTGAGCTGGTCGACACCGTCCATCTTGGACAGCAGCTGGTTGACGATCGAGTCTCCGACGCCAGTGCCCGAGTTTGTCGATCCACGCTGTTTTGTGATAGCGTCCAGCTCGTCAAAGATGATAATGTGCAGGCCGCTCTCCTCGCCCTTCTCCTTCTGCTCCTGCTCTGCGTCGGCGAACAACTTTCGGATGTTCTCCTCTGACTGGCCGACAAACTTGTTCAGGATCTCAGGACCGTTGACAACCTTTGGCTCACGAGCGTTGAGCATCTTGCCGATCTGCCGGGCAATGAGCGTCTTTCCAGTACCAGGAGGACCATAGAGCAAGATACCCTTGACGTGCTGGATCCCGAGCTTCTCTACGAGAGCTGGGGGAAAGATACGAGAGGCGAACGCACGACGGAAGATGGTCGAGAACTCGGAGTCGAGGCCACCGATGCCCATGTCCTCAAACTTGAAGTTGGGCGCAAGGATCTGGGTATGCTTGACGTGATTGCCGGTATTCTTCAGCTTGATTGGGGATTGTGGGTCCTTGGTCCATGTGATGTCTGTTCCCTCGAAAACAATACCAGCATTACCGTCTATGCCCTGCATCGTAGAGACAGCACGCACTGTCATCTTCATCTCATGACCTCTGAAGTCGAGCATCAATGGCTGAGAAGGCGTCAAAGCCAGACCGTCGAACTGCGCGAGGAAGGCAGTGGTCATCTCCGTGGCATCGATATCAGTGCTCACGGGATTCCGCTTTCTGAATCCGACTTCCACTTCCACTTCGGACGCAAGCTCGTCAGGCTGCGGGGTGTAGGGGACGCATTCGACCTTCTCATTGAAGGATAGACCCACCCACCCTCGGATGGCCTGGGAGGGACCTACTTCACCACTAGCAAGCGTACCTGTGTCATCGCGACTGTCCGTCAGCAACTGCACTCAAGCACGGGAACAGGACACTCACATGACAGACAGGACGAATTTCCTGTGTCTGTCGTTGACAGCAGTCACATACTGCACATCGCCCCCGAAGTCACCAGGATAGACCACCAGGCGGTTGGTGAGAGCCAGAGGGTCAGAGGGACATTTTACGGCTGTGTAGCTCGAGGATCAGCTCGCGCTTATTCGGAGGCAGCTCACTGGGTTCGTCGTCCGCTGGCATATCCCACGTCCTCGTGCATGGGCGGGGGCTGCGGTCGCCTCTGAGGCTGCGTTGGGGGTGCCTGCCAGTGCTCTGCCTTTTCCTGAGGGTACCCATAACCATCACCCTGGTTCTGATAGTGACCAGATGTGCTGTAGTGCTGTGGTGGGGGCGGTGGTGCTCCATAACCACCTCCCCCTCCCCTCGGCTGTTGTTGTGGTGGGGCCGGGCGAGGAAGGCTCGAGTACGAGTCGTTGCCCGCCGGTAGACGCTCATACGGCGCACTGCCAGCTGCCGGTTGCCCTCCTGCAGCGCCTGTGCGCCTCGCTGTGGGCGCGTTTGGGTTGCTGCGGTTGAAGAACGACATCGAGTGGAGTGCGATGGATGGTGTAGACGGGTGACTGACGAAGAGCTCGACGTGGACGCCACCTGGTCGGATACGCAGCAGGTGGCAACGGAGATGACGTTGAAGTCCGACCCGGAACCAAAAAGTCAGCCGCGCGTGAGTTCCGTTGCAGGGGGTGGAAAATCAAGCCGTTGTAGCCGGTGTTGTTGACATCTGCAAGATGACCAGCCCTAGCGACGATGAGCTGCGAACAGCAACCGCAAAGGTCAGGGACGAGAAGCCTGATCTTGGGATATTGAAGCTCTGGGCAGCGCTCAAGGAGGAGACAGAATGGGCGGTCAGCGAGAAGCGGTTCCGCAAGGCGCTTGCCGAAGTCGGCGGTGCTGCTACAAGCAAGGCTACGGCTGCACCGGCGAAGAAGAGCAAGGGAGTGTCTCGCGACGATGAGCTGGTGGCCGAGACTGCACTCGACACTACGCTCGATGTAGCCACTATTGCGCCCAAGGTCAAGGTCAAGATGTTCGGCGGCACAAAGGGCAAGGGCCTTGTTGCCAAGGCCAAGATCGAGGAGGGAGAGTGGCTGTGGCAGGAGGAGCCTTGGGTCGCGGTCTCTGACCCGTGAGTGAACGGTTGTGGCAGCTTATGCTAACCACAGCGAGATGAAGCCCCATCTTGTGGCGAAGAGGCTGTGCACCAACTGTCTAACGCAGTGGCCGCAGTCCAACCCCCCGGCGTCCGTCGAGTGCTCCCGGTGCACCGATGCCCACTTCTGCAACCGGGCCTGCATGGCACGTGCCAAGGTTATCGGCTCGCATGTTGATCTCCTCTGCGAGGGTGTCAACCCTGCCTGCGGGCGGTTGAACACCCTTGTCAGCCAGGAGTGGCGGTCGCTTGATGCCGTGGCTCGCATTCTCGCGCTCTGGCTCGCGGCCCGTGGCACGCCTCAAGCCGAAGTCATCGAGAAGCGTCTGGCCGCAACCGCCAAGATCAACATGCGTACCAGGGAGAGCGAGAAGCCTGATTGGAAGATGAACGGTCCCGCAATGGAGCGGAGGTGGCAGTCCGGATATGAAGCGATCCTCCAAGCCTTGAGGCCCTCGGACCCCGTGGCCCGGAAGAAGGTCGACAGCATCCTTCGCAAAGTCAGCAAGGGTGGACCAGTCACAGAGGAGGAGGAGGCGAGGTGGTTCTCGTTCGACAAATTCCTGGACTTGCTGGGGTTGGTGAACACGAACATGGAGAGTTCTGGCGGCCTGTATGCTCTGCATGCGCACCTGAATCACTCCTGCGAGCCAAATGTCCAAGTGAGTGAACACGTATAACAAGCTGACGAGCAGGTTCGCAACCTCCCCAAGCACTGGGCTCCCCCAGAGAGTCTTCCGTCACCCTTACCTCCCCGCGCGCGTGGCTCTCACAAGCTTACGATGATCGCCCGTCGCAAGATCAACCCTGGCGACGACCTGACTATCCCCTACGTTGACTTCAACATGCCCAGGGATGTGCGGAGACAAGCACTGCGAGACGGGTACGGGTTCTGGTGCGAGTGCCAGAAGTGCGTGAGGGAGGGCAAGGCAGAGAAGGCAGAGGCGCTGAAGGCTGAGAAGGTGGCCGAGGAGGAGAAGTCGAAAACGGCGGCGGTTGTGGAGGCAAAGGCGGAGACGGAGGTCAAGGAGGCTGAGGAGACGGAGACGAAGGCTCCGGTAGAGGAGACGGCCTTGAGGGATCAGATCGACGAGAAGGCTGCACCAGAGGAGAAGAGGGACGCTGCGGACGATTTGGTTGCCCAGATGGACCAGCTCGCCGTGGACGACGATGAGGTGGACGACATGCTCTGATCTATACATATATTGCATTACTTTCGGCGCTTGCTCGCCTTCTCCTCCGCCCCAGCTTTCCTCTTCAACCCTCCGTTCTGACGTCCCAACCATCGGCTCAACACAGCAAGGACCCGCTTCTCACCCAGGCGAACCACCGCGGCATTGCGCCTGTTGCCAGTCCCTGTCACCGCAGTCAGGTCGTCCTGTATGCTTTGCGGATACCTCTGGGCGCGAAGTTCGATGGCCTTGGAGATGACGGCGTACACATCTGCGTCGCCATTGGGCTTGGGCAGCTTGCCCTTTTTCTCTGCGCGTGCCCAATCCTCGTCCTTGATGAGCAGGCGCACAAAGGCGACCAGAGCTGGCGGGATGACCTCGTCGTCGTCCTCCTCGGGGAAACTCAAGCCAAATGCGTCCTCCTGTCCCTCTTCAAGCCAGAAGTCGACGCGCTCTGCGCGGGACGAAGCGAACTCGCCAGCATCAGCACCTTGCACTCCGGCAGCAGCCGAGACCACCAGGTCGCCAGTCAGCTCCACCTCATCGCCAGCGTTGCCGAGCGGGAATGAGCCGATCTCCTCGGGAGTCATCAGAGACAGGAGAGACTCGGGGAGGGGAAGCGTGTCCACATGGCCGTACTTGCGCAGGAGCTCGGAGTTGGGAGGCGATGCGTAGGTGTTGTACTGCTGTCAGCTGAGCCCGCGTTCCAGCTTACAATCTGCTCTCCCGCTTTGATAGACTTGGTGGAGATCATAGTATAGCCCTCGCCAAAGTCCTGTGCACCACTCTGCGCCTCCTCCTCGTCATCCCCGTCTGCGAAGAGACGCGCGTTGTCCCGTTCATATGCCGCGTTCAGCATGTCGGCCATGGGCACCATCACTGCAACGTCGTCCTCCTCCTCGTCCTCGCCATCTTCGTCCTCGCCCTCAGGTGGAGGTCCACCTGCTCGAGAAATGGGGATAGTAAACGATCGCGATAGTATGCGGCTGCCCTGCACGTGGTAGTTTTCGAGAGTAAAGTGCGGAGAGCCGGCCGGGAAGAGGTCGGATCGTGACTGCAAGAGAGGAAGTAGAGAGGCGTTGTACAGCTCGTCGGCGTCCTCACGACCAATACGTTCTAATGTCAGCTTTAGCCTGACATTCATCCCCACCTTCGATGTCCGTTCCGACTAGCTCTGCCTTCTCCTCTGCGCTCCAGAACATCGGGCTGTCAAACTCTCGCGGCATGTTGCCCAAGTACCCGTGCCATGGAGATTGGGCTCCCAGGCTCTCCTCCCACATCATGCAGGCCATGAGCCGCAGCCATCCCTTGTCAAGCTGCTCCCATTCCTCTTCAGTCAGCCTTGTACGCAGACTAGAGGTCCAAGGGGAAAGCAGGTACGACAGTGGAAGGTGGAAGAGGGGCTCGTGGGGCTTGATGTCGCGCGCTGCGATTGCCCCAATCCCCATCCCCTCTATCGGCGCCAGAGTAAATGCGTCATCTGACACCCATGCTCCCGATGCACGCAGCGAGGCGACCAGAGATCCTGCGTCGAAGGAAGAGCTGGCCATGGTGTTGGTGTGTAGTTGGCAGGCAGGGTGGACAAACAGCTCGCAGAAATCATCTGCCAAAAGTGGAGGTCCAGAGTGGAGGTGGTATCCGAGGCCAGTTCTGCTCCCGCGTTCGAATCCCGTTCCTTCCACTTTGTCTTTTTGCCCCGCGCCTGACTTTTAAGGTTTGTTGTTGACATCCGGTCCAAACACGAAACATTGGAAACCCCTCTCTCCCATTCTCAGCTTCCCAGCTCTCACAAACTCGACAGTGTCATCCAACGCCCGTCCTCGCGACTGCGTCCTCGACGTCGCGCACCTGACAGCAGCTCTATTCCTCTCTGTTCACATTGCCCACCATGGACGAGAGCAACTGGGACATGACGTTCATGACGGCTTCACCGGGGCAAGAGTCATCGCCATGGGCGCAACAAAGATCGTCGAGAACACCCACCACGTCTTCGGCACCGCTCAACGCGCCCCAGCTGAAGCCTCCAGCACCACCTCGCTTCTCTCCCTCTGCTCACTCGTCACTCGCTGCGACAGCGGCCAGCTCCCATCAACCTAGCTCACCAGACGCCATGAACACGCCACTGCGGGGGCGCAGCGATACAGATGGGAACAACGGGTCACCGACGTCGGCTGCACTGCGGTCGAGTCTCTCCCGTATGTCTCTAGAGGTCGTCGAGTCCTTCCCGCCTCCACCGCCGCGCTCTCCCAGTGTCTCGCCCCCCTCGAAGGCGACAGCCCCCACTCCCAGCCGTTCACCACCACCGGCGCTCACCTACCCAGCTCAGGAGGGCACAGGACAAACACTGGGCGCAACACGCACACCATTCCGCCCAACAAACCGCCGCGTCTCCTCGCCTCTCAACCTGAATGCATCGATGCTGGACGCATCATTTGCCCCGCCAGACATCGGGGACAAGACGTATGACGAGCTCGAGGTCGCAGTCGAGAAGAACACTCGCCGCCGCAGCATTGGGTTAGCCCTCCTCGCACCGCTGCCTCCCAGCCCAACTTCGAGTGATGACTGGGGATCTCCGGAGCAGATCTCTCGACTCCGACCTATGCCCCACTCGCCGTCGACGACTTTGCCAGCCGAGCATGCGTCGAACAACACCGAGAAACCTGTCCCCGCCACAGCGTCGGGACGCTCAGTGCGCGAGCTGGCTCGCACGTACGACATGCCACCGCCACCTGTCACAGTCACCCCTGCCCACGAGCTCATGCCTCCGCCGCCCATCCCCAACCGGGCACAACCTGCGGCGCGTTCCAACCTGTTGAGGTCGTTGCTGCCTGCACCTATGCGCAGCTCACCTCTTCGAGCCCGCACTGACACTCCAGAGCAGGACGAAGCGAGGCAGCTCGACGAATCGACAATGTTCCCCGTAATGGACAAGGCAAGGCAGTTTCACAGGCTTGACGAGTCAACGATGGACGGACCTGCATTGCTGGACGCCGCGAGTTTTCGCCTCACGCCGCCCAAAGCTCGACCCTCGGCCATGAGTGTGTTCGACGAAAGAGGTGCGCCTCCGATGTCGACGCTGCGTACTCCAGCCCGCACACCCAAGACCCCGGGAAAGGCAGACCAAACAATCGACATAGCGCAGCTTCTCCTCAGTGCCCGCCCCCAGCGGACACATGGTATGGAGGAAAGTGTGATGATTGGGGCACAGCGACTCGCGGAGGCGGACGAGCTCGCAGCTCTGTCTGATGACGAGGAAATGGTGCCTGCCACCCTTCGGCCCAAGCACCGCGGTACGGCGTTGTCATATGGCCCGACTGGCAGCTCGCACCAAGCTACCGGTCTTGAGGTGACAGCGGAGGACACTGAAGTGAGGTCTGCATCGCTGTCTCACGTCGGCACCAATGGCCTTCCCCAAGGCATGCCCAAGTCCCAGTCGACCATGACGATCAGTGCGGTCGATGGCGACTCGACGCTTGCGACTGGAGGCCTTCCTCGTAGCCGCTCTGCTGCCAAGCTGGACGCGACTAAGGTAGAGCCCACGCGTAAAGTGGGCATCACGCGTAGTAACTCGGCACGGAGTGTGGGTGTTGCTCGAAGTAACTCAACACAGAGGGTGGGCATGGCCCGCAGCAACTCGACGCGGACAGTGGGCGGCATATCGCGCTCAGACTCGTTGCGTTCAGTTGGCATCGCTAGGTCAGACTCGACGCGTTCGATTGGTGGCATGCCCGCGCGCACAACCGGTATAACCCGCAGCAACAGCGTGCGCACCATCGCTGAGGGTGACAAGCCAGCACCCGCTCGGCCCAGCGAGAGCCGCGACGTTGCCAACACAAGGGACCGACTAGCCGTACCGCCCAGCACCTCGCGCGTTGCCCGAACGCTCCCTCCATCCTCGGCACGAACACCGGCCAGAAGCTCACGGTTGCCTCCCTCACCCTCCCGGCGAAGATTGGCCACGACCGCCACACCCGTGCGACCCCGCGATCGCCCAGACGTGCCGTTAACGATGCGCAAGACTTCCTCACAGGCGCCACGAGACATCGTCGCGGACCGATGGGCGAACGCAGTAGAGCGCGATGCTCCAGCACTGAGGCGTGCTCCTGCCACTGCACCTGTTCAGCGCCGTCTGCCCGCTTCCGCCGGTGCTCGCGGCGTAGCTGCCACGAGTGGTGCATCGACATCGGCTGAGGGTGATGCTCGCGCAGGCCAACCCACCAGCAGAGTCGGGATCCAGCGCAGTGGATCAGCGCGGTCTCTGCTGTCCCGGCCGTTGCATGAGCGGTCCGACCGCGAGAAGGCGAGCGCACCGCCGGCACTTGCACGCATGCCCAGGTCTGGGTCCGGTGGCTCGCTCTCTCGAGGTTCGGGATCGGTTGTCTCGTCCACCACGTCGACATCAACGTCCCGTGCTGGCACTGGGGCATCGCTGTCTCGAGGAGGAGCAGCGCAGTCCGCCACTGAAGCATCGGGATTGCCATCTCGAGCAGGCGCGACAGCAGCATCGAGGAGCGACTCGCTAGCCCGGCGCACGTCGGTCGTGCCAGCGCGGGCGTCGGCTGGCCCAGTTCGTCCGACCACAACGCCAGCGCGGCAGTCCACCCTTGCGGCCCGTCCGACCACAACGCCAGCGCGTCAGTCCACAATCGCATCGCGTCAGTCCACAGCCCCAGCGCGTCAGTCCTTAGCCCCCGCACGTCAGTCGGCAGCACCCACACGCCAGACTCTCGCCCCCCGCCCATCCGTAGCACCTGCTGCACAGGTCTCATCTGCCACACGTCGCAGTGTGGCTCCAACCTCGACGCGCACCCCCGCACCAGCAACAGCCTCGCGCGCGTCTGCACCGCCACTACGCACTCGTCCGCTGTCAGACGTGGCACCTCTTGCCAATGCTGCTGGTCCCCTTCGGCGTGCCACACCCAGTGCAGGTGCTGCGTTGGCACGGACCAAACTGGCAGCCCTAGGCGAAGGCGGAGAGGTATGCGAGTCAAAGGTGGCACCTGCTTCTGCAACCCGCACCTCCCGGCCCATCTCGACAGTCGCTGGCTCTCGCAACCGCCTAAGCATAGCTGCTGCAAATCTGCGTGGCAACCCGTAGCTCGCTGCCTGTTCATCGAGCTCGCACTGGGCAGTCGCGAAGTTGTGGGGCAAACCCGTCGGGTATTACCGACGTCAAATTGACCCTGGCGATATCATACTCTCTGGAAATTTCATAGTCAATACGAACACGTTTCAGTTTTCAGCTAGACTTTGGACACGTTCCGATTCCAGATATGCAGTGTCAGACAGACCTACCAGGGAGCGGCTCGATCGCGATCGATTCCCACTGCGCGTTCCGGAGTGGTGGCGAGATACACTGGACGAGCTGCTGCGTCTGATGGGCGACGTCCATCCGTCGAGTCGGACAGATGGCCGCCTGGAGTGGACGAAATCCGAGCCATCATATTACTTCCCTAGCGGCGAGGGTCGCTCCCGTGCTGCATGATTAGATCTGGTGCGCTGGGGCCATATGGTCGCGTGCATTCAGTCCACCACAGGGGAATGAGTATCATCAGATCCAGCGATATCTCGGATCTGGAGCATTCCACAGTGAGTCACTGACTCACCCCTCCTCCGCACGCTCGTTTACAGCGCGATCGTGGTCGCTGGTGTCCTCCGAACTCCTCTTTCCGCGAGTTACCGAGCCGGGACGGCCCCAGTCCGGCAGGTGGCAGCTTACACCCACGGCTGGGTGCGGACGCAGCGAGCGCTGCCACACCGGCCCCACCACGACTGACTCACGTGTTGACCTCGAGCACCACGATGTCCTCAGATTGTTGTGGAGCATGGCTGGTCGAAACCCGAGGTGCTCGCTACCAGTATCTGTCGCAGAACGGGCACAGATGAGTTTCGCCCGCCTCATGCAGGGTGTACTCAATTGTCGGATGCTCACTCCAGCTCCACACCTTGCTGATGTCCTTCGTGCCGATCAAAGGCTGCGAGGCTGGCGAGGGGCTGCCGGGCTGCCGCGTTGATCCTCTGGCAATCCGAAGTGGGGTCTCGGGACTTTGATGATACAATGGCGGAGGCGAGGTATGTGACTTGCTGTGGTGAGATGGTGTGCACTCGCTGCGCCGGATGTCCCCAGTATGCGACGGAGAACTGGGATTTCCGGTCTCGCCAGCGGTGTGCTGCGTGCCAGAGCCAGCACTCGTCTGAGACAGTGACCGGTGCTAGGAAATGAGGTAGAGTCGCATGATGAGTTTCTTGTTGTGGTGCATGTCCCGTCGAGCCGCTGGCATTGACCAGAAGTGCTTCCTAAGGGGGAACGGTGATGCCTCAACTGACCGAAGCTAATGGCGGTCAGCGAACATCACCGCTGATTCAGATGCTGCATTCCTCGCTGCCACCGAGCATGTCGTCGTACTTGTTGCTATGCCAAGTGGGCGGCAGGCGACCGCCGTTAAGGATGTACCCCGCCATATTGTTTCGCTTGGAGCAGTTTACTCGTGGTGTACTTCCTACCGAACATTTAGTCTGATCGCCTGACTACTCCAAGCAGACGAAGGTGATGTTCAGTACGGCCCGACTGTCAGCTGTGAAGAGAATATCAGTCACTGTTTCAGAGGACCTTCCTGTCCGAGTTAGTGGGCGTGGAAACTGTCCCGTCAACTGAACTATCGCGGCTCTTGAGGTATATGTGAGGGGAATTTTCTGACTACCGCGGCAGACAGAGAGAGCCGGTTATTTCCTTCGCGTAGTATAAGCTGCGTGAATTAACAAGTGCCGCCGAGCTCTCGTTGTGAAAGCTGAGGCTGGCTTGGAGCTACGGTTCTTCTGAGCAACACACAGATCGGCGGAGTGCCACTTGACCCGGGGCACAGACCAGGACATTGTCGCCAACTGCCACATTGACACACGTTCTGCAGCGCTGCAGCAGCGGGTCGCCCACACGTTCCTCTGTGACGATGGATGCATGGATCGAGCTCCACAACATGGCCCACTGGCAGTCCACTGACACGTTTGACACTGTGACACGGATAGGTGCGGTGAAAGCAAACCGCGTTGAGGTCATCGGTGGAGCACATGGAGCCTTCATACCCACCTTATCACTGTCTGTAGCGCCTTCAGCGCGCTGCAGCCGAGAACAGACGTCGCACTACAAGCATTGTCACTGTTCTATTTTCACAGGCACGGAATCCAATGGACAGCAGTGACATGACGCTCTGAGCTTATTCCTACCCTTGGTGCGCGGATGTGCTCAACAAAGGCATATAATTACCACGTGAGCACGGATGTGAGGTCTTATGATGTGTCAGATCGAGCGCGCGGCGTACGACTCCTGTCCTGGCTCGGGCCACTGTCGCTTCGAACGGGTTAGAGGACTAACTCTGCATGGGAAGACGACATGGGAGCAGAATGAAAGCACGCGAAGGGAAGCGACATCGCATGGGAGAGGAGCGGACCTGCTGGCGTTCGAGCTCCGTATATCGAGGAGTTGTCGTCGTGAAGGGGCCATGAAGGTTTGCCTGTTCAGATACCGGAGAACAGCCCGTCGGGCCTGCCTCGAATGCGCAATAGGCCGAAGCAGCGTCACTCTGACATGCTTGTTGGCGTCCCGCTCGTCTTATTGGGGTTTGCGTTTAGAGCTCGCATGCTGCCAACGTCAAATAAACTACCCGGGACGGACCCGTGAACCAGGACAGCGTCGTACGCCTGCAGCGCAGCGCAGAACACGGCAGCCGTCGTACTGCCCTTCGTTTTCTCCCCTGCGTCGATGCTACTTCTGGGCCAGGACAAGCCGGGGCAATAGGCACTGTGGGGAGGAACCGTTCCTTCACCGGGCGACTAACCAAAAGGCAAAAAAGCACGCCAGCCCCACAAAGCCAGTTAGCCATATGCAGCAGCCAATGCATGTGCCTCCCGTTCAATCCGTGACGGGAGCGCAGGCGCAGTCTGAGACTGGTGGACAATGCAGACTTTGTGCATTGGTTGACCGACGAGTATGCCGGTCTGCGGGTTGCGTATGCGTATGCACAATGCTAACGCCGCGAGAGCAGCCGCAGCTGGGCAGGAACCAGAACATCAGCCCAAACGAGGGTGACTTTGACACAAAGATCTGGATTCCAAAAATCCAGAGAAGCAAGAGAAAACAAGCATGAACGAGCAGACTGTTGGAACACCTGAGCGGAAGCCAGGCCGCCAACCAGTCTTCCGACCCGACATATGTTGCCTGAGTCAGATGTTACGAGAGGATGCCGTCACAGAAATGATACGGTGGGCATGAGATCTGGCGCCTGCCCTGGCCCGAGGGCTGCGTCGGTCTGCTGGAATAGCGATTCACCATTTTCAGCTTGTGACAATTGGGTGGCACTTCCTCGAGTCGGTGCTCAGCTGTCACGCACATGCGCGCACACGAGGTCGTCGTCGGTGTAATGCGATGGGATATATCGGTGCGAGGTGGTCATTGGGCTGCGGCTGCGGCTGTAGACAGACTGAAAGTCGAGTAGTGACATCGGAGTAGGAGGCTTGGCAGCGCCGACGCTAGGAGGTTGTGATGCTCCAGAAATGCCGACGCAAAAGTCGCGCTCGAAGCTGACCAAGAGGAATCGTACAGACGCGACAACGACACGCAGGCTCTTCCTCGACCTACATGACAAGGTCGGCCGCGGCCGTGTCATTCCAGTGCATGCATGCAGGTGTTGAGGCTGGGGAATGAGACGTGGCCCATCAGTCCCGGGAGTGGCTGACTCGCGAGCCTGCCATTCGTGGTCGAAGCCGACAAAATTGCAGGCCGACAAATGGGCCGAGAGACCGAAGAGCCGAGAGGCCGAGTGGCCGACTTCTCTGCACAACGAGGCGGCGGACATGCCGACCCGTTCTGTGGACGTCGACGATGCACGACCAGCGGCTTTCGCCGACGTGCGATCTCTTGGATCTCGTACAGATCCAGCGTTCCAAAGTTGGGGAGGTGCTGTTTCCAGCCGAGCGTGCGAGGTACTGGGATTCCTGGGATCACACCAGATCGGGACAGCTTCTCGATTGCTTTCGCAAGTTCACACAGGAATGCATTGCCCACGGGCTTACAATGTGCATGCCTGGACCGTGCTTGCCCACTATCAGCTGTCCATCGCACAGGTCAGGCCAGGCGACGACGAACGCCTGCGCTAGTGTGTAGCGAGCGGACGCACAGATATTAACTGGACAACAGATCTGGTCCGCCAAGCTGTGGTTGATACACCGAGATCTCGCAGTGATGATATCCCGCCGCCCGCCTCGAAAACTGGTTCAGGTTTGCTGTGCCGCTGCGGCCGTATCATAGGGGGCATATGCCGTTATTGCATCGACTCCAGTGGAACCCAGTGGAGCGTCGTTGGCGCGCGGGATGACAAAGATCGCAGGGGCGTGCGTTTGTCCGATATCAAGCATGCCGGGGGTGCCATATGTCCGATAAGCTTGCTCCCTTCCGTCTGACAAGCAGCAGGCCAACAGGCCAAGGCAACGAGGCACCGCCCACCTTGAAGCTTACGTGCGATCTCGTTCGTCGTCCTCTCTCTCGCGATCTGGGGACGGGGATGCATCGGCTTGAGGCAGATGAGCACAGAAAGACACACCAAGATTGCCATACCTGAAGCTTGTGGCGTGGCTCCGTAAAAATGCCACCCCTGGAGCCAGGCCGTCGTCCTGAAAGACAGCTGCTCTTTCGCAGTGGGATTCCTGTACGGCAGGCTTTGTCGACAGCTCGTTTGTCCGCGGGAGCGCAACGCCTCATGACAGCTGGGCGTTTGTCTTGTTCCTGCTTGGTGCTGGAAGCCGATGCCCCTCGAGAGCGTCACGTCTCGAGCACCGGCAGCCGGCGGCGCCCGTTCTGCTTACTACTTGAAACATGAAAGGATGCGGAGGGCGCCGGCGATGAGTTGCAGCTATTACAGTTCCAGTGCAGGACGCGCGACGCCCAAATGCCGCAACACTCTTGGCTTGCCAAGACGCGATGCAGGACGTACACAAAGATGAGGGGACACACCGCTTGCTGCTGCGGGCCTGGCCTGGCCCAACGCGCGCATAATCAGACCTGTGCGCGCGGTGTGTGGCGCCTCGCGTATGAGCGAGAGCAGGCAGAGGTTAGGTATCGCTCTCGGAGTGGCGCGCAGATTGAATTGGGCAAGTGATGCGCCGTGCACGGGTCCACCCGAGAGGAGGTTGTCATGGTGATTGACGCGATGGACGTGGCGCTGTAGACTGATGGCAGATCTGGCTTGTGGGCTCAGCCGCTTCGCTTCGCTTCCCTTGCAAGCACGAGTGGCTAGCAGTTGGAGCAGCTCTGAAGAGCGGTGCCACTGCTATTCATCAGACGTGATTGAATTGGCCGTAGTAGGTAGGTCAGACACGACGACACGAGCTGCTTCTATTATGGGACTGGAATGGGAAGCTCCGCAGGCGGCGGGTCTGACATACGGGAAGCAGGTATCATCGTGGACAATGATGGAGTAGATGGATACCTGACCCTTCGCGTGCCCGACTATAGGGAAGTGGGCGTCAACATTGCACAGGAGCCGATACCAGCGCGTGATGACGCGGTCGCGCAGGCTGGTCAGTCAGGTAGACTACAGGCATGCATGATACAGGCTGTTGGAGGCGGCGCCGAGTGACACGCGCACGCGCGCGCCAGATCGCCGGAGAGGACCGCAGGTCATCCGTCTGTACTCTCCCTCTCCTGTGACGGCGTTTGCAGCGCGGATTACTGAGGAGTGGAGCAAGGAGGGAGGATATGGGAGCAGAGCAACAACCCGGAACGAGCAGACGCCGCGAGATGAACATATGCCAGGTCCCGTGTCGTCGGATGTCAGAAGGACAGGATAGGAAACACAAGACGAAGTACGTCTGCCGGTGGAAGCAGACTTGTGCGAGATCTGTCCAAGAGACAAGACCCAAGGGAGGGGAGGAGAGCAGCTGGGACTGGTCATTAGGTCATCAACAAAGTGCACGGAGAGTCCGGGGGCGATATCCGCCGTCGAGATTGAGTGACAATTTAGACCGCGCTTCGATTAGACAGCAGCGACAAGCCCCTCTTTGGCTCTGACGACGACGACGACGATGCTGCAGCTGTTGCGCCTGCACTCCAGCTGGGGGCTCTTGTTACGCTTTGGAACAAGACTTGTGTCGTAGACCCGGATAGATGGGTCTACGGTATCACACGGGTCTGAACAGCCGGGCCGCTTGGGATGATGGCACAGAAAAATCACACACATGCATGCAAACCAGATCGAAACCCCAAGCACTCTCTACTCTTCCCAAACGTGAACTCGTCATGTCAGCGAGCACCAGAGTAAACAAGCTACTCGACGTACATGCAAGGTTGGGCACGCAGGGTCCGGTGCTACCTTTTTTCTCGTCGATGACAATGGAAGGGGTTCTGACTAAATTCGACCCGAGAAAACGCCACGCAAACTGTAGAACGCCTCCTGAGAAAGAGCGCAGAGGCTTTACGCGCGAGACCAGGTTAAGGAGGCGAGAAGGTAAATGAAATGAAAGGTGTCACTCTTGGAGTCTCTCTCGCTCGCCCCCGTTTGCCGGCTCGTGGGTTTTCCTGCCCGCTTCTAGCCCGCGGTACCCTCTTAACGATCCCACCCTCTCCCTTCCAACCCTGCCAAACCCCCCCGCGCCGCGCCGCTTCGCCTTCCCGCGACTGGATGGTGGCGTTGAATCTTGCGGTACCCTTGGTGGCAAACCAAGAGCCGGGCCTGCTTCCCGTAAACTTCTGGTGGCGTTCGGGGTTGGCACAGGACAGGACCCAAAAAGCAAGCTAGGGCTGGAGTAAGGCTGCGTGGGGGAGAGGGGAGGGAGGGGGGGGCTCGGCTCCATTGAGTGAATGGAAAGGGGAGACGAACGGTAAACGACGAGCCACACCCAACCTTGCACAAGGGAGAGGGAGGCAGGCAGGCAGCAGGACAGCGCCGCCGCTGCTGCCGGTGTGGTTGTCGCAGGCTGGCTTTGCAGGCTGACAAGACCGCTGTTGGCGGCACATTTGCCCCAAACAGAACAAGTGCGAGAGGTGGAGGAGGAGGAGGAGGGAGGAGGAGGAGGAGACGAGGCCGGGGCCAGGAGGACTCGAGTGCAGGAGCCAAGCCAAAGCCAAAGCCGCAAGCAGAATATGCAGGTCATACACTGGGAGCAAGCACAAGCAGATGACTCACGGCTAGGGCCGAGGGAGGGAGGGCTCTCGATGCAAAATCGCATCAGGCAGTGCTCGGAACGGCAGCGCTAGGATTGAGACTAAAGAGTATTGATATGGCGTTCCGATCGACGACCTCATCCAACATCCCATCCCATCTCCTTCGTCTCTCCTTCTCATTCCAACAACCTTCCATAATAGACGACGAGACGATCGACTCCTACTCCAACTCCTTCCTGCTTCCAATCGAAACCACATATACTCTTAGCGCGTGCTGGACAGTCCGGGAATCTCGTCTTGCCCTCTCTCCCTCATCCTCACCCCTTCTTGTCGTTCATTAACTTGACACACTACTACACTCTCCCAAGTCCCGGCGACCAACCCCCCCGTCCACCACCCTATCTTCGATATCAGCGCTGCTGGCTGCCTGGTCCTCTCTTCTACTTGAACTACAACGACCACTTCCACGACCACTACTAGTATTGCACTATCCATCATCGCCTTGGCATCGTATACTTCGCCTACCGCAGCCCCTCTCTGAAGGCTACTACCCCCACCCCCCACCTCCCCTTTAACCATGTCTCGCGGCCTTCGTGACCCCACCCACCCAGCGTCGCTGCTGCCATTGTCTGCGCACGACGCCAACGTCGTCCACTGCCTCAAGAACAAGGTGCCCTCAGAGTTCTTTGGTGAGTACATGAGCTCGGGGCGCGGGCGCACATCTGTCTATCTGTCTGTGCACGCCCGCGCCGATCTGTCCATTGTTGGCACTCTGGCTGACCTCATCCAGACTACATCGCACGCCGCTGCGAGCAGGTCATTCGCATCGAGGACGAGCTCCCATCACCACCGCAGTCCCCGCGAGCCGGGCCATCGCGCAGCACCGCCGCTACCTCGTCTTCATCACGATGGTGGGAGCTGCCAGTGCCCCCAGAGGGACAGTACGACGAGCTCCCATCGCTGGCCGACTTTATTCGTGGCCTCGTCGCCCAGTCCAACGTGCAGATGCCAACCCTCTCTGTCGTCCTCGTCTACCTCGCCCGCATCCGCGAACGCCTCCCACCAGTGGCCCACGGCATGAAGTGCACTAGGCATCGTGTCTTCCTGGCGGTCCTCATCTGCGCGGCAAAGTACCTCAACGACTCGAGCCCCAAGAACATGCACTCACTGGCAGCGCTACGCACGCTTCTTCTCCCTCGCCGAGGTCAACCTCATGGAGAAGCAGCTGTTCTACATCCTCGACTTTGACCTGGGCGTCGACGAGCCCAGCCTCGCGGCTCACCTCGCTCCCTTCTGGGCACAGCAGACACGCCTGAACGCTGCTCGCGCGGCCGCCCAGATCCACCACGCCAACCACCACCACCACCACGCCGCCTTTGCGCCATCCCCAGCTGCCAGCCCCATCTCGCCGCCCCTCACCCCGCCGCCGCACAAGGTCACCTTCTCGGGCCAGATGAACTCGTCGCCGCACGTCGCCGCCCCGCCACGATGCCTCTCGACCGACATGCGCCAGCAGCGCCGCGCTGCCTTCCAGCAGCAGTCGGCCCACCACCTGCCCACGCCGCCCAAGTCGGACACGGCATCGCCCTCCGACTACTTTAGCGAGCACCAGCACCACCAGCACCAGCATCTGCATCACCACCAGCACCTGCATCAGCAACAGCTTCACCACCAGCACCAACACCACCACCAACACAACCAGCACCACCTCGCACACCACCCGGCTCAAATACAAGCTGTCCGGGCGGCCCACCACGCGCCTCACGCCGCCTACGCCCCCTCCCCGCTCCACAACTTTGCGTGTCTCCACCTCGAAGAGGAGGAGAACCCTGGCCTCTTGCGCCGCGACTCTGGCGCCAGCACGTGCAGCTCGTGCTCCTCGCTCGCAGACGCCACACCCGAGCTCTACGACGAGACCGCCGCTGCCGCTGCTGCAGCCCTGGCCAGGCGCAAGGCGTCTGCCGAGTCCACCACCAACACCGGTTACCCCGACGACACATACATGATTCCTCTCGAACAGCAACCGCCTGCTGCGACTCCTGTCTGGCGCAAACTCGCCTTCCGACAGGGCCTGCCTCGCAGGACGATGGCATAGGCAATTTGGACTTTTCACGACCTGTTGTAGACTGCATACATTATGACACGACATTAACGATTCTATGAGAGATACATGAGCAGCAGCGAACGTGTGCGAGTGCTTATCGAGAGCTTGACTGACCGTTGACGATGACCATGATCCGCGCGATGTCTAGCTAGAGCCACAACCACTGCCACATCCTGAGCTTGTCTGATGTGCTCTCGATAGCTTATCCTCGCTTGGAGCAATTCTCGTGCAAAATCCACCTAGCGTAGGGCATTAGGAGCAGCTGGTCGATCCGCGGCGGCACGACGTATGTCAGGTGGGTTGGGTTGGGTTGGGCTGGGTTCGTTCGGTGAGTCGGTCGGCGGTCAGTCGGTCAGTCGGTCAGTCGATCCGTCCTTCTGTCTGCCTGTTGCACGCGCCGCACAGAATTCCAATCCAATCCCATCCCATCGAGTAGTCGCCATGATTGTGTCTCGCTTTCCGAACCCTCGATCGGGACCGCACCCACATGCGCTTTTTCCAACGACTCCTGTTGCGGGTTCTTGGACTCTTGGCGCACGCATGCACGCAAAGACGCATTAAGCATCCTGACACAGAAACGTTTACATCACGAGGACACTGTCTCTGTTGCGTTTCCTGTCCCCTGCCCAGATCATAGCGGATCGACGGCGGAGGGGGAGGGGGGGAGGAGGCGGCAGCGCCACGCACATGGAGCGAGGAGCAGCTTCACACGTCGGCGAGAGGTCGCTGGACCCATGCATGGGCCGGTGTGCCGGTGTTGCGTGCCGGCTAGAGCTGGGCTCCTTGTGGGGAACAGCTGCGCACTCCATCCAATACGTTCATACCCTCCTATCTAACCCCACTCTGACTCTTACTCCAGCGCGCACGAGCTGTGTGGTTCCGACGATTGGACGTACGTACGTCCGTAGGTCGTTATCCTGTGTGAGCGAGCGGGTCTGCATAATCTGTGCCTTTGTTCTGCAGTGTTCTGTGAATGACGCTGGGGCAGGGACAGGCCAGGACAGACGTGACGTGCGTAATCTGTCAGTCGGTCAGTCGGTCAGTCGGTCGCAAGAGCAAGCAAGCAAGCCCCGCACGAGCGGTGCGTGGGTCGATGAACTGGAGCCCGGAGAGGGGTGGGGTGCGGTGCGGAGCGGTGGAGTCGAGCATCTCGGGCAAGCAAGGCAAGGCAAGCGGATAAGGGGCCTGTCCTGCCCGACGCTTGCTTTGCTCCATCATTCATTCATCCACCTCGACCAAGCCTGACCTCGACCACCCTCAGTCTCGAGCACCTGTCCTGTCCTACAATCGGGCAGCAAGCATCCTGAACCACCTCTTCGCGTTCCATCGTTTCCTATCCTGTCCTGTCCTATCTTCGGCGTGAGACCGACCTCGCCGCGCCCACGCAACCAAACGAACGATACCTAGCACAGGCTCCAGTTCTGCCTCAACCCTTGCGACCAACTCAACATGAACCGGTGATTACGCGGCAGAGGCACGATGGCGTCTAACATAGCAGCATTCCAGTCGTGCTCACCATCGACGATCTCGAGTACCTCCTCGACCAGCTTGTAAGTGTTCCCGGCGTGTGTCCC
Organism: Cutaneotrichosporon curvatum; assembly: GCA_001600275.1. Taxonomy (NCBI): domain Eukaryota; kingdom Fungi; phylum Basidiomycota; class Tremellomycetes; order Trichosporonales; family Trichosporonaceae; genus Cutaneotrichosporon; species Cutaneotrichosporon curvatum. The sequence continues at coordinate 262,166 of BCJH01000015.1, read as the reverse complement.
GGTTGTGAGCGGTCTGCAGCGGTCTGCAGCGGTTTGCAGCGGGAGGGAAACTCTACAGGCGCGCGGCGAAAGCGCCGAAAGCACAGGTGTTCCAGCCCCCGGCGCAGCTTGTCTTAGCATGGTCAATGGTCAGACTTTTCAGCCAGCTTGGCCGCGTCTTAATCGGCGTGCAACTCGCTCGAACCGCTGAAGCGGTAGAACTAGGCATCATGACGGGGTGCTCAAGCGAGACCCAGGGGCTGGAAAGATCGCCCATGATCGTCAGTCTGCGCGTGGGCTGGCATGCAGGCATGCAGGCATGCGGGCGGGCATACCATCTGGATTCCAGATTCGAGGTGCGAGCTGCGAGCTGCGACGCGGGCACACGGGTTCGGGTCGAGCGATGGCGTGGTGTGGCTTGGAAACTGGCGCTCCAAGCGTGCTCGGTGCTCGGTGCTCGTGTGGCGGGTGGAAGAACCACGACACCAACCGCCAACGCCACGCTTGACGCGCGATGCCCATGTTCCGCTACGACGCTACTCGCTATGGTCTGGAATTCTGGACAGAAAAGAAGGTGTGCTAGTCTGCGTGTGCTGGCTCGCTATCATGTACGACGCGCATCTCGTCATGGGTATGGCTTGGTCTGAGACATACGGGTTTGCGGTTCCAACGGGCCACGGGCACGGGTTGCGGGAATGCGACTGCGACTGCGACTTGCGACTTGCGACTTGCGACGCATAGCTGACAGGAACCCCGTCTCTTACTCGCTGTCGCTGTCGCTATCGCTATTGTTCGCTTCGTCGTTTGCTGTGTCAGTTGTATATCACCCGCGGCTTGGTGGTCGCAAAGCTGGCATGCGGCGCGCGAGGTATGCGCGGCTGAGTCCGGTGACGAGTTGAGGTCGAGGCATTTGACAAGGCTGTGGCCAGAGCTGCCACATGAGATGGCGTGCATGTTCGTCTATCGTCTGGAATACTACGTCTCAAGCTCCCTACGAGCGAGAGCAGTTGGCGCTCAATTGCAACAACGTAACGCTGACACCAGCCTCCTCCCTCCAGTGACGAGAGCGCACACCTCACCAAGCTGAGGGCCCAGCTGCGTGAGGCGCTAGACGCTGTGCGCGCCGGCGCTGAATAAATGAACGAGTAGTAACACCTGCTAGAGCACCTGCTAGACAGTCATCTAAACCTCCTAGAGCTTGTAGCCTCCTAGAACTCGTAGGATTCCGCTGCATATTACCAGCTAGTTGCTAGTCCTGCCGCGCGGCAGGGACCCGTAGATGACAACAAGTTCCCGTGGTGGCGGATAAACCCCCCGTTGCTGGAACAACTCTCCGTCGAGCTCGAACGCAACCCCCAACCTTCCATCGCTGCAGCGGGACATCTGCCGCCGCTAACCGTCGACTAGGCTGAGCGCGGTGACGCCCAACCCTTCGATTATGACATACTAAACCCCCTGCAGCGGTCGTGAAAGGCTGCACTATCTACCGTGGCTGGCCTGTTCGGTCGTAGCAACGGGCAGCGGGCATTCTAGTCACGCCGATGGTCGAGAGCGAGCGAGCGAGCGAGCGAGCATAGTACGCTGTCGAGTAAGCTCAAGGCACAGTAGCGAGCTTCAATCGCGATCATGCCGTAACAATCGTCCCAACAAACATGAGCGATGACCGCAACCCGGGGCTCTGGGTCGGGTTCGTGCCTTGCCACGAGCCAACCTTGTTGACATGTCATGTCATCTCATATCATCCCATAGCATTGCATCACAGCATATCCCGGGAGACGGCACTCGGCACTTAGCGTGCATTATTTCGTGTCCCGCATACCCAGCTTTTTAAACTTTGGGCAGACGTTGCTGTTTGTGGTTAGCTGTTTCCCGTTCCAGCTGCGCAGCGGCCCCGAACAACTGTCTTCTGGCAATGAAAACAAAGTAAACAGCGTAGATGAATTGGTACGAGTATAAGCTTCGAGCTGTTGTATTGTCACACTCTTGCTAGTCTAGCATGAAGGTAATCGACTGACTGCGAGTGTGAGAGTAGTACTACTTCGGGCACGCTTCTGTGCCCGTGTGCGGCGAAGCTTCAGCTAGACCGAGCTATGCCACTTGCAATCAATGGGTCCGAGCCCGCTGGGTCCGCTGCCGCTGCCGCTGCTACCAGTCACGGCAGTAACGTGCCTTCGTCATGATGATCTCGTGCTCGTGCTCGCTCACACTACCCACCTACTCTCCACATGACATGGCCAGTGACGGTGATGTCGGAGGCAGATGGAAAGTGTTACCAACTCGCACACACAGGCTAGCCAAAAGGAGGCTGCTGCACCTGGCTAACCGAGGTGAACATTCGCCTAACCGAGGACTTGGACAAGCAATAAGGTTTGGGCAGCGTTATACATGCTTCCAGCGACGGGTGCGAAAGGCACTCGAGCCCTTGCCTAATCTCACTCTCCCAGGCTCTAATGCCTGTCCTCTGAGCCTCCTACCCCGCAAATACAAGCGAATACAAGGACATTAGGACATATGTAACACTTTGACCAGGCACACCGTGACATGGCATCCAGAGGCCGGCGCCACCAAGAGTGACGCTGCCCCCGCTCGACCTCACGCACACGCTCACGCTTCAGGCAGCTGGGATGGGATGCGATGGGAACTGGAAAACGGGTATAGTCTATTTGGATCAGCAATTGTTCGGGACGGCGAGGACGTGTGCTGCTCAGAGTCGAGTCCGAACCCGGGGCACCGGTGCAGGTGGCCATCAGAGTCTTCGGCCTCGACTTCGACTTCGTCGGCTGCGTGGGGAGGCGTACATTGCTGTCGCCTGCCCGTGTCTCAGAGCATATCTCTTAACAAGGAGTAGTCGTACGCACAGCAGTATGCATCTCCTCGTCGTCAGTGTCCCAAGAAGTGTCTCAGAGCCTAATATCGACAAGAATAGCGCAATAAGCGGAGGGGAGGTAGTGAGGTGGTCGGCTGCTGGGGATGTCGGTGGATCGACATCCGGAGGTGGCAGTGATCGCTGGAGCTCGTACGACAACGCCTCATGATCGCCTTACAGCAGCAAGGTACGTTGTACATCCTGTCATCAAATCAGCGCCGTTTCCATCATGGAGATGCTGAGCAATCGAGGGGCCTCGAGATCGACAAGAGAAAGTCCGCCCGACCCCGCCCTGATCGGTCGGCAAGGACGTACAGGAAGCGATGAGGCGCAGGTTACTGAACGAGTTACCACTACTCGTGCACCTGTGCATGTGCTAGGATAAGCCTCAAGGCTCGAGCACAAGCGCGGGCACTCTGAAGTGTAACGACTAGCTAGCTACTGAGGTCGCTCTGGGAACTTGACAGACTCAGCGGTGTCTGACGGTCTCCCGCTCGCTTTAGGAGTTAAGGTTACGGCCATGGCACTCAGCCACACCTCGTTTGCTGTTCGGCGCCGGTGGGAGCCTCTTTCGACATATATCCAGTTGATCCGAACAGACCTGAGCGTTACGATGGCCGACGGACATGGACAGTCATGGAGGAGAGCTGTGGTAGTGACAAGGTGCTTGTAGATGAATGGCTGCGGGACTGGCGTAGGGAAAGGATGGGAGTACGAGAGACGAGGGGATGGACCTGGGTCCTGGTCTATAACCGCACTGCGCATGCGAAGCGAACTGGAATACGTACGTTTGGACATCGCTGATAGTCTGGCGAAAGAGAGAACACGTGCTGGTCAAGAATTGCGATGCTGAGTGTTAGACTCGTACACAGACTGCTGGTGCCAACTGCTGCAGAGACCAAGGCTGCCTGGTGTGGAGTGCGCCACATTGCGATCTACCAGGTGCAGAGAGAGAAGTTCCAGGGAGAGTGTTCTTATCAGCGTCCAGATCGTAGAAGACTTCTCGCCAGGCCGATTAGCCTGCCAGAACGCCAACATAAGCCTTGGCGCGCCAGAAATGCTGTTATCTTTATCAAGTCGAGGACGCCGTCCACACCATTTGCTACAGTACACCTTGACCGGTCGACACTCTCCTGCCTGCTTATGTTGATATCTCGCTCCCCAACGCAGTCTTGCATACCCGCCTGCCACACTCACCCCTCCCCAAAGCATCGTCGACGCCGGCTTCCGCGGCGTACTCATGGTCTCCTGCTGAAACCCACTCGACTGACGCTGCCGCCGGCTCGAGTTGCCGAGATACCGAGCTGTCAACAAACCGTCAACGACGTCTCGAGCCTGCTGATAACTCTCGAATAACGAGTCGCGCTCTCTACTGAGCATGCAGACTTGCATCCAGAACAACATGCACCCCTTGCCCACTAACTACGCACTCTCCACCACCCGTATGCATGCGTCCACGACCTCCCAGGCTGCCATCGGCATTCGCCGATAACCATGACCCGGCGGCGGGGAGCGGGCATGGGCTCCGGTTGCAACGGGTTACCGAAGCGACCACCGAAATGTCATTCCACCAGGTGGGCCATCCCGTAGCGCTCTACTCTACTCTTGCAGCTTGGCATTGCTCTAACCTCTACTCTAACCACTCTCTCTAGCCGGTATCTCACTGTTGTACACTTCCCCAAGCACACCCACAGCAGCAATGGCCGGGAAACAGCCAACTTTCGCCGAGTGCGACGCGCTCTTCACAGCGCCAGGCAAGCCCTTTGAGATGGAGACGATCAACGTCGAGGGCCGCACTGTCCGCGTCTGGAAGCATGTGCGCAGTCTTGTCATGATGTCGAGAGCTGACCCCAGGCGCCCAAGTCCTTCCGCGACTTCTTTGTCGAGCGCATGACGCGCTGGGGATACGACCGGATCGCGATCAACGAGCCGGACCCGCGCCCGAACGCCGCGTACGATGACCGCCGGGAGATCAGCTACGGCAAAATGCTCGACGACGCGTTTGTCCTCGCTGGGTGGATGCGCGAGCAGGGCGTCAAGGCGGGCACGTTTGTCGCTATTGGCGGTACGAACTCGATCGGATGGGTGACTACCTATGTGGCGATCAACCTGCTCGGTGCTGTCCCGGTTTGTCTCAACTCGACTCTGTAAGTGGGCCGCCAGTGCAGCTGGACTGGTGGATGAACTATCTGGCTACGTTTACGACGCTTGCGCTGTGGCCGAGCTGCCGGCCATGGATCCCGCTGACAGCCAGCACGCAGGACGTCCAGATCCACTGCCTGAACCTCACTAAGCCCAAGCTCGTCTTCGTGCACAGGGAGGACGCCGGTGTCCTCGGCCCCGTGGCCAACAAGCTCGCCCAGCTCGGCGTCGGCAAGATCTACTCCTGGGACGAGGTGTCGGAGAAGGGAGTCCAGGTGAGTGGCAGTTGTTGAAGTGGCGCTTGCACCGGCGTCGCAGAAGTAGGCTGACGCTCAGTACCTCGATATCCTCAACCCCCCTGTCTCGAAGGAATCCGTCGAGGCTGTGAGGCGCGGCGACGGCTTCAACGGCGTCGTCACCCCCGAGAGCGACGCGCTAATCCTCTTCACCTCGGGGTAGGTGGCACTGCTCACATGAGTCGACTATCGCTAACATTCACAGCACCACCAGCCTGCCAAAGGGCGTGCTCATCACCCAGCGCCAGGGATGCCAGCACTGCCTCACCGGCTCGACCCGTGAGTCTCTCCCTCATAGTTTCAGCTAACCCGCAGCCATCGTCCGCACAGCTCTACGCGCGGGTGCCCCCGTCGACTTTGCCATCGCTGCCGGCCATGGCGAGTCCGAGGAACAGCCAGTCGCCCTCCTCCCCGTCCCGCTCTTCCACGTTACTGGCCTGCTCGCGGTCATGACGCGCCACTTCCACTCCGGCACAAAGATGATCTTCATGCGCCGCTGGAGCGTGCCCGATGCGGTCAAGCTCATGGTCAAGTACGACATCAGGGGTCTCGGCGGGTGAGTGAACATATTTATCACAAAAATGCCAAATAAAGCTGACAAAATAGCGTCCCCTCCATCGCCACGGCTATTCTCCAGTCCGGTCTCCTGCCCGAGGACCACCAGCTCGACGCTGTGTCGTACGGCGGAGCTGCGCCTCCCAAGCGTCTCGGCGGTGACTTCAAGAAGCGCTTCCCCAACGCCTTTATGTGAGATGCCACCCGGAACATGCTGACGAAAGCAACCACGGGTGGGGCATGACAGAGGCGGCAGGCCTTCACATTGCCATCTCCGGGCAGGACTACATGGACCGCGTGAGTCCACCTTAGTCCACCCCCCCGGCAGAGCTAACGCCCAGCCCGAGGCAGTCGGCCTCTCCATCCCCATCGGGGACATGCGCATCGTCGACATGGAGACGGGCAAGCCCGTCCCCGAGAACACGCTCGGCGTGCTCCAGATCCGCGGCGGCAACGTCATGAAGGGGTACTACAACAACCCCAGTATGTCTCCCACACGTCCTGTCCGGTCCGCGCTGACTCCCAGAGGCGAACAAGGAGGCCTTCACCGCCGACGGGTGGTTCGACACCGGCGACGTTGGCGTCATGGACCACGAGGGCATCCTGTACCTCCGTGACCGGGGTGGGTTGGCCCCTCTGAATACTGCTGACTTTCAGCCAAGGACATGATCATCCGTGGCGGGGAGAACATCGCCTCTGCAGAGGTCGAGAACGCCGTGGCGCAGGACGACCGCATCGCCGAGGTCGCGGCCGTGCCCGTCCCGGACCCGGTGCTCGGCGAGCGGGTGGGTGTGGGAATTTCGCTGGCCCCAGGCATGTCTGCCACGCCGGAGAGCATCATCGCCGAGGCGGAGAAGCGCCTGCGATACCCCGCCCGCCCTGTTATCTGCGTGATCTTTGATGAGCTGCCGCGCAATGCGAATGGCAAGACGCTGAAGAACGATGTCAAGGATGTGGTGGTCAAGGCTTGGAAAGCGCAGGGCGGGAAGCCTGCTGCCGGGGTTGGCACGGCCAAGGCTAGGCTCTAGAGCTCTAGAATGGGATAGTGTTCCGTCGTTCAATAGTTGTCGCGTCGCAAATGTATGCTGTTAAGAAGTGCTCGCTGCGAAGGAAGCTCACTGACAGCCGGCGATGGTCTTCGTCAAGTCGGACATCTGTGCATATGGTACAAACATGAGCAGCTACACACTCCCCTCCTCGTCCTCCACGCTGACTTTCAGCAGGTCGTCCAGCCCCCGCTCCACGGCATCGAGCCACCGCTTGAGATCATCCACACTCCCCTGCAGCTCGGCGACCGCCGCGTCCGCATCCTCGACACTGCTCAGATCCAGCGGCCGCACCTCTAACCTCTCCCGCTCGTCGTCAAAGTACTCGGGCTCATCGTACCGCGGGTACCCATACGGCATGGACGGTATTGGCGGTATATCCGATGCCTTCTGCGCCATCGCCAAGTCAGTCGGGAGCGACACCGTACTAGCATTAGCCAGGGGATGTGCCGACGCCGACTGTGTCGTACGATGCCCCTCTCCAGGCGGGAGGGCAAGCGGCGACGGCAGAGCGACGAACGGCTTCGGCGCGGTGAGCGTCGACGGCGAGGGCGGGAGCAGGTCCGGATCCGGCACAGCTGGGGACAGCTTCAGCAGGTCGCGCAGCCCCATGCCCCCAGCTAGCGAGTTCTCATCTACACGGCTGCTCGACCCGCTGCGCGTCATGCCTGCACCTGAGGGGCGGCCGAGGCCGGGGTTGAGCGATTTCGACGGGGAGACCGGCACCTCTGACTGCGCGAGGGCAAGCTGCTGCGCCTGGGCGGTATGGCTCGCCGCGCGGCCCTCCATTACTGCGACGCTTGCCTGCCGCATCATGGGGGCGCGGGCGAACGGTGGTGATGGCTCCTTGAGGGGGGAGAGCTCGGTCGACGGGGTCTGGGAGTGCGAGCCGCGCGGGTACTGTGGTGCTGCCGGTGGTGGTTTTGGCGGAGCTCCGCTGTTCATGAGGGGGAACTGGAAGCCGCGGAGACCGGCGTCGCTGCCGCTTGGGCGGCGGGCTGATGGACCAGATGCCATGCCGCGCGGGATGTCTGGTGTGCTCCGAGACGTGGGGGCTGAGGTGAATGTGTCCATGCTCGCCTTGCTGCGGAGTGACTGTAGTGGTGGTGGCCGTGCGAGCGGAGTCGCCTGGGCTGACTCTTCGGACCCGCTGCCGACTGTGTTGGTGGCTGTTGACGGCGCCGAGGGGTTGGACGGGTTGGTGACGATGAACAGGTGGCGTGGCTTGCGCGACTGTCGCACGGTGCCGCCATCTCCCATCTCACCTTCGTCTGCTGACGACTCTTCCGACTCTTGTGACACCGCGGCGGAGAACGCTTTCTGGAAGGGATCGGCGTCGTTCGAGTCGTCCTGGAAGAGTCGACGTAGTGACTCGGGCGGCGCCAGGTGCGACCCGGGAGCATCCTCCGGCTCGCCGAATAGACTTGCCCGCGAGCGCACGGTAAAGTTCCAGTCGTCACTGTCGACGGCAGGCTCGTCGTCGTCAATGTGTGCTCCCACTCCAGGTGCCAGACTTTGCCTCTGCCCGCCTTGATCCTTCCACTGCTGGAAGCGCTGGATGAGCTCTGTCAGGCTCGAGAGTGGCGTCTTGGCGTACGGTTTGAACCACTTGTGCTTGCTCAGTTCGTCGGCGGGCAGGCGGTCACTCGGTTCTTCGTTCAGACACGCCACGACAAAGTCTCGCATGTCCTTGCTCCAGTTGCCGCCTTCCAGCCTCGGGGCGCGCAGCTTCTTGTCGCCGAGCATCTTGACCGCATGTGCAGCTGGCTGGCCGCTCATCGGCGGCTCACCGTACGCCATCTCGAGCAGCGTGATTCCCAGCGACCAGATGTCGGCCTGCACGTCGTACATCCTGCCTTGGGTGACCACCTCCGGCGCCATCCAGTACGGCGTCCCGACAAACGTCGAACGTTTGGCCGTATTGCTAGCCAGCAGCGCGGCGACACCAAAGTCACACAGCAGGATACGGGGAGGCTGCGCCGTGAGAAGGATGTTGGCAGCCTTGATGTCGCGATGGATGATGCCGTTCTTGTGCAGAAACGTCAGAGCCACCAGAACCTCACGCATGATCAACGCAATGTGCAGTTCCTTTAGCGGCTGAGCGCGAGACTACAGGTCAGCTGGTTCAACTCCCACAACCCACCAAAGTCCTGATACTGCCGCCCTCGGCGTACTCCATGATGATCCACACCTTCGGGCCCTCCATCATGCTCCCGTAGTACTTGATCACATTCGGCATCGCGCCAGTCCCGCCACTACCCGAGGCAAAGCTCATCATGAGCTGCTGGAGCAGGCTGACCTCCTTCTGGATGTCGCTGACATCGTCGTCCTCCGTGTCGAGATTGATGATCTTGAGCGCTACAACGTGGCCGGTCGCGATGTGACGGCCCTGGTACACCGCACCGTAGGCGCCCTTGCCGACCATCTCCAGCTTCTCATAGAGCTGGTCCGGCCTGGCGTCCTTGGGCTGCCGCGCAATGGCTGCGAGATACGCCGGCTCGGTGGACGACATGGGTGCCGCGACCATGATGGCAGGTGTAGAGAGCCCCTGCGCCGTTGGGAGCAGGGGCTGGCAAGTGTCGACTGCTCGCGGTGTCCGCTGCTGGCGGCCTTCGTGCGCCGGCTAGGTCGTCAGAGCGGAGACGGCGTGCAGTCGTGTGAGTTGCTTGAGAGCGTGTATGAGGTGAGCTGCAGCAACGTCCATCGGCGCCGAGATCTTGGCCATGTCGTGTGGAGGGTTGTTCGAGCTATTACATATTCGATTACAAGGTTGACCTAATCAGCTGGTGATGATCCTAAATACCTCCCAATGTCACGTGCAGGGAAAATGTTGGATTCGCCACCCAACGGAGTCGCGAACATTTCATCGCCGAGCATCGACATCGACAACGACAACACCATCGCCGTCGCCGTCCCGCTCTCGCCGTCTCGCTCGCCATCTACCACGCTGTCGCTCCTGCGCTCGATTGCTCGGGCGTTCCGGGTCCCCATGGCATCCGAGACGAGTGCTGCTTCGTTGGCCTCTACTGCTGCTGCGGCGGCACCAGTCGCTTCTCCTTTGGCGGAGGATGTGCGCGCGCAGTTCGTGCCTCCGCCGCTGCCAAAGGTCGCTGCTCCAAAACACTCCAAGCTCGGCGGGTATGAGTTCTACCGCAGCATCGGGAGTCCCAAGTATGTCGTGGCCCCGATGGTAGACCAGAGCGAGCTCGTGAGTTGCACCACATGGTCGAGCTAAACATCTGGCATGGCGCTTGCTCTCGAAATCGCCGTTGCCAGAGGAACTGGCCGGCCCGCCGGAGACCGTTTCCACTCCGTCTGGCGAGCTGAAGCGGTACACTGGTGGCACGCATCTGTCGTACACGCCGATGATCCACGCTCGCGTCTTTCTCGAGACGAAGAAGCCTCACCGCGACCCGCAGTTCAACCTCACTGCAGGAGAGGAGGGCTCGTCCGATATCCTCGCGGGCGTGGAAGGAGGGGACAGGCCATTGTTTGTTCAGGTAAGAATGGCTTGTAAGCTCCGCTGACGCTAGTTTTGTGCGAACGACCCAGAAGTCCTCCTCAAGGCTGCGAAGATGGTCGAGCATCGCTGCGACGCTGTCGACATCAACTTTGGCTGCCCGCAGGGTATCGCGCGCAAGGGGCACTATGGCTCCTTCTTGATGGAGGATTGGGACCTCATTTCCAAGCTCATCAGCACGCTCCACGAGAACCTCACCATCCCGGTGACGGCCAAGTTCCGCATCTTCCCCGACGTGGCCAAGACTGTCGCGTACGCTCAGATGATGGAGGCGAGCGGCGCGCAGATCCTCACCTGCCACGGCCGCACGCGCGATATGAAGGGGCAGTTTACCGGTCTCGCCGACTGGGAGCAGATCAAGGCCGTCAAGGCGGCTGTCACTGTGCCTGTGTTCGCAAACGGCAACGTGCTGTACCGCGACGACGCGGATCGCTGCATCGAACAGACAGGCGTCGACGGCGTCATGAGCGCGGAAGGGAACCTATCCAACCCGGCCATCTTCATGCCCACAGACAGCGAGCACGCCTTCCCGTCTTCGCTCATCCTTGCAACCCGGTACCTCGACTTTGTGGACGCGCTGAAGACGAGCACCACTGGCTCAGCTGTCAAGGCGCACATGTTCCGCCTCCTCAAGCCCATCCTTGACGAGCACGAGGACATGCGCCATCTCATAGGGAGGACAGGCATGCAGCCAGAGGACAGGACGTCTCTATACCGAGAGGCATTGAAGACTATTGCAGAGCGTATTGGCGCCACGCCGCCGAGTACGCACGCACCACCGAGAGACGAAAAGGGTCTGCGCGATCTGCCAGTCTGGGCCGCGCAGCCGTATGTTCGCGCCACGCCGTTCTGCGCCAAGGTGGCTGACCCGAACGCGACACCCTCGGCTTCGGCTGGACCTAGCCGCGCACCGTCGCCCATCGCGGAGCAGAAGAAGCTACTATCGGCGCCGTGCCCTGGCAAGCGTGTAAACGGCAACCACTGCGACGGCACGGCTGCCATTAGATGTCCGTTGGCCACATGCGTCACCCACTGCCGTGAGACACGAGCAATCGAGCGGGGCATGGACCCAGCCGAGGCGAAGAGGGAGGCCGAGGCCGGCAGGCTTGTTGGTTACGGCTGCGAGTCGCACGAAGCCAAGGTCGCGGCTAAAAAGGCGGCCAAGCAGGAGCGGAGCCGGGCACGCCACACGATGCGCAAGCTCAAGCTCAAGCGCGCGCGGAGCGAGTCGCCCCAGCAGGATGACAACAAACGTATAGCGACGGCCGCTGCATAGATGCTTGCATGTATGATGTACAGATATTGATCCTGCCCCTACTCCACCTTCCACCGTGTGACGCTGACGCTCTCGGCGTCGTCGTCTGCATCGAGGAGGAGCTCGAGGCTCCACACTGCGAGGAAGAGGGCGATGTTGACCCACCGCCACCATGATTGGCTGCCCGCGTCAAGGAAGAGCAGATGGGTGTACACCGCGATGAGGATTGCGCGGCGGTACGAGAGCACGACGGTCGTGATGCGCATATTTGGCGGCTCCTGGTTGAGGCTGCGGCCGTCCCAGAAGCTGGGGACCGAGTCGGCGCCGCCGTCCTCCCATCCTCTCCGGATCATGGGCACGATGCGGGCAGCAAAGTGCAGCACCACGACGCGGTAGATGAGGGAGAGGAGTAAATGTGGTGGAAGACCCGAGGCAACTGACCAGACCGAGTCGAACATGCCGCGGACAGCGCCATGGACTGCTTTGTTGACATTCTCGGTGGTGATATCCCATTTGTAATACATGTCTCCTCTCGAGAGCTCTTGCGAGAGCCAGGAGGAGCCGCCGATCTGCCGGGGTCTGAGGGTTAGTGTGGTCGGCTGGACGTCGGCAGGTTGTCGTACTCACTCCATTGCGCGCTCAGCGCCGGAGAGCCATGCAGAGTATGCCACGTAGAAGAGGACGAGACTCGTCTCGAGGACGTTGGTACGCCGCAGGGAGAATCCAATCATAGACAGGAAGAGCGTGGCCGTCACTGCCGCCCCGAGGAGGAACGCCGGAAGGGGCACCGTTGGGAAGGCGTAGATGACGAGCCAGAGGCCGGCACAGTACACCAGTGCAGCGACGACCAGTCCTACGAGGGAGCGCCACTCGAACCCTTCCTCCTTCTCGTCATCGTCGGCCCAGCCCTTGCCCGCACGTCCGACGACCTGGATCACGAGGAGCGTGCTCACGCCCTCGAGCAGGGTGAAGAGAGGAGACACCCAGCGCAGGACAGACGCGTAGAGGAAGGGGAGGACGTTGACGAGGACATGCCCGGCTGTGCTCGTGGGAGGCGGAACGAGGTAGTAGTAGAGCGTGACGAGGACGCAGCTAGCTGAGATGGCCGGGGACAGCACCGAGAGGACGGTAATGAGCGGGGCGAGGATGGTGTTCTTGCACAGCAGCCGCAGCGTCGAGTAACCCGCGTGGTGGAGCGTCAACAACAGAGAGAGCAGGAGAAACGACGGAGGCCCTGCGCGCGGTCAGCACGGTGAGCGCAAGCAAGCAAGCCGCCATCAGATCATGGCCGTCCCGTACTCACCGAGGAGATCCAGCGCCATGGGCAGCGCGGCAAGGACGATCCCGAACGTCGTGAGGCCGCCCAACCAGCCGAAGAAAGAGACAAACATGGTGCTGTCCTGTATGCTGCGGGCCTGTCAAAGGGACAGCGCAGCTTTTGTAATCGAAACCACGTCGACGAGAGAGAGATGAGCAAAACAGCGATGTTGCGAAGAGGACGCCGTGGAGAACGGCGTGGCGGCGGACCGGCCGGCGGCGGAGGCACCTCGGAGCCAGCGTTTGTTGTGGCCGAGCCAGTGATCGGAGTTCTATTCGACGGTCCACTCTCTCCACTCTCTTTCTTTCTCTCGACTCTCGACAGACGAGGGGATACCGTCACCAGCGCCATGTCTCTTGTGTCAAGATCAACACTCCGCGTCGCCGGACGTACGTCGGCGAGGCAGCTCGTCGCGCGCCAGTCGCCGCTGCCGCGCCGATACGCGTCCAACTCGGGCTTCGAGGGCCCCAAGAACAAGTTCGTGCGCACCAAGGACACAAACAAGAGGAACCTCATCATCGCCGGCGCGCTCCTCGCTGCCAGCGCGGGTGTCTACTACTGGGAGTATGTGCGCATGGGCATCATCCCTAGCGGCCCCAAGGACGAGTTCAGCGTCGCCGTCGGCTCGGGCGCCAACCGCCAGTCCGTCACCTTTGCGCGCAAGACCCCCGAGGAGCAGGAGCACATGCTGCACGTGCACGAGAGGACCACCACGCCGGCAAGACCAGGTAACCCTGTCGCACGCTGGGACATCAACGTCGTTGCCTCGAACGAGCCGTGCGAGGACCGCAACGCGGCAGACCTCATCCCGCGCACGGCCAAGGCCGGCCCCGAGGGGTCTCGCGACCTGGTCCTCATCTCTGTCATTGACGGACACGCTGGCGACCAGACGTCTCAGCTGCTGTCGCGCACGCTTCACCCGACTGTCGCGATCGGCCTCGCTGCACTCGAGGCTGGTATCGTCCCGGGCAAGACTTGGTACGGCAAGCTGCTCGACACGCTGTCCTGGGCAAAGGCGTGGTCCCCGCCCAACGTCTCCAAGGCGATCGAGACCTCGTGAGTGTCCATGCTGGGGCGAGCTGACGTCAGGTTCCTGCAGCTCGACGACCACATCTGCAATAACCCCGTGCGTGACCTCGCCAAGGTGGTCGCCTCGGACGACGCGCAGGTGCGCGAGGCGTTCGCGGCCGCTGCCCTGCCTGCCGCTGCCGGCGCGGTGGTCGGAACTGTTGTCGTCGATGTCGAGGGCAAGGGGCTCTACACTGCGGTAGTGAGTGATGAGTGGGACACGTCGCGGAGTGACTGCTAACTTGCAGACTGGAGACGTTCGCGGCGTGGCCGCGTACCAGGCTCCAGACGGCACCTGGCGATGCGACACATTGTCAGAGGACCAAATGGGCGACAACCCCAAGGAGGTGGCTAGGATGCGGGCCGAGCACCCACAAGGCGAGGCCGACACTGTCATCCGCAACGGCCGTGTCCAGGGTGGTCTGCAGCCTACCCGTGCGTTCGGCGACGCAGTGTACAAGTGGACCACGGAGCAGGGCGACGCGATCAACAACGTGCTCAAGGCTACTGAGAACAAGCCCCGCAACATCCGCCCGTGGAACTACACCCCGCCATATGTCACCGCAAGGCCCGAGATCACCTACCGCCAGCTCGAGACCAAGGAGGGGGAGAAGCTCAGGTTCGTGGTGCTGGCTACCGACGGCCTGTGGGACTGCATAACCTCGGAGGAGGCGGCGCTCCTTGTCGCGGGATATATGGCACACACCAAGCGCGAGGATGTCAGCAAGACCGACCTGGCGAAGCAGATTACCGTGAAGCGCACCGAGCCGGCCCCTTACCCCGTGCAAGATATGCCTGGCGTCGGCAAGCGTGCGAACGGAACGTGGGTGTTCGAGGGCGACCACAACGCGGCCACACATCTCATCCGCAACGCACTCGGCACTGGCGACAGGAAACGTCGCGGCGAGCTGCTCTCCCTGCACGGCAAGGTGTCCCGATGGTTCCGTGACGACTGCACGACTGCTGTCATGTTCTTCGACGACGTCTAAGACGAGGAGCGCGGCTCATGTGGCGTCGGCCCGCCTGGTCGCGTGCCGACGCCGAGTTTCACCTCCCGCAGAACACAGCAGAGCAGTTATAGAGCAGTCTAGACATCTCACCGGCTACAGCGATGACATTCACCAGTGTATATCCATGCATTTGAGATACTTCTACCTCTTCCCTCGGCGCTGACCGCTGCAAGGCCTAGACACCGGTTGACCTCCGATCGACCTCCACCTCGTTTCCGTCCCGCAGCAACCTGCCGGTCGGTCAAAGCAGCGTCTTTCTCGATCAATCCATCACTCCCCCGCCCCCTGCCATGGACGACCTCCTGGACCTCTCCTGGTCAGACACGAAGAAGCAGGATAGCGCCAAGAGGCCAGGCTCGGCCTTTGACCTGCTCGCAAAGTCCTCCTCGGGCGCGGGCGCGAACTACTACACCACCAGCGGTAAAGCGACACCGCTCCAGCCCGTGTCGGGCAGCGCGACGCCAGCCAACATCCCCAGTCTGGCTCCTACGCCCAGCCATGCAGGGAGGAATGGGTCGTCGACAGTGACGCCGGCACGTACGGTGTCCCCTGCTGCTGCAGGCGATGCCTTCTCGTCCCTACTGGGCGTGGCTAGTGCCGCCGGGAAGCAGAACCAGACCATGGCAGAGAAGCAGGCGCAGCTCGCGGCGCAGAAGGCTGCCGAGGCTGAAGCGGACAAGGCGCGCTGGGGCGACGGCGACTTCTGGAACAAGCTCGAGGGTGGGGGTGTGAACCCCCCCGCAGCTTCGGGGTCAGCCGCGATCCTGTCTCCACAGCCCCAGGTGCCCAAGTCGCAGCTGCTGAGCTCGACGCTCAAGCCGGCCTCTAGCAACGGCTCTCGGCCAGCTTCGACGGCCCCGTCGGCGTCTACATCGATTGGCAAGAGCGGTACATTCTGGGACAAGCACGACGAACTCTTGGCCCCAGCTGCCTCTAGCGGGAGCCGCAAGTCGACCCCAGCGTCGAGGCCAGCGTCCTCCCAGCCTGCTCCACAGTCTGACATGGGGTGGGACGACGACGACGACCTGCTCGGTGGGCCACAGAAGCACTCCAAACCGGCCAGCCAGGCAGCCCAGGATTGGGAAAGCGATCTGCTCGGCGGCTCGTCGAAGTCTACCTCCAAACCTAAGACACCGGCCGACCCATGGGACCTGGACGCGCTGGCCTCTTCAGTACCAGCAGGACAGACGAACGACTACGGCGGCGACTCGGACGACGACCTTCTGGGAGAACTGGGGCGGCCTCCACGAAGTGTAAGTTGCTGTAGCGGCTGTTCTGACCCCAGCCCCGGAGGAGCCCGCCCGCCCAGACGAGACAAACTCCCGCACGCAACGGAGCAGCCTCGCCCCCGCCGCATATCATCGGCCAGATTGTGGAGATGGGCTTCCCACCAGACCAGGCCCGCCGGGCTCTCGCCGCGACAGAGAGTGGCGAGGACGTGCAGGCCGCACTAGAGCAGTTGCTGGCGTCGCGGGGCAACACGCCCGCCCCGCGGTCTCAGCAGCAGCAGCCGCAGAGGGAGGAGGACAGTGAGGACGAGTACGAGCGTCTCCAACGCGAGCGCAAGGCTCGGCATGCTGCGCGGCGCGCAGGACCTAGTCGGGATAGCGTGCGCGCCCGCCCTGCAGCCGAGCGCGACGCCGAACGTGAGCGCGAGCGCGAGGGCGACGGCGAGGCATTCGACACCGACCGCATCGTCGCGCAGGCTTCAGAGCTCGGCGCGAACATGCTCTCCAAGGCGACTAGCTTCTGGAACACGAGCAAGGAGAAGGCCATGAAGGTGTACGAGGAGCAGCGGCGTGCTCTGGAGGCACAGCAGGCTGCCTCTCGGCGCAAGCCTCCAACTGACGGGCGTCCGCGGTGGATGCTCGAGGCTGAAGCCGCTGAACGGGGGGAGACGCTGCCCCCGGCTGCCGAGTTTGGCGACGACTCGCTCGGGTTCCACGACGACCACAGTGGCGATGAGGCTCCGCCGGCGAGGCCGCAGCCCCAGGCGAGGGCTCCTCAAGGCCGGCAACAGCCACAGCAGGTCCCACCCGTCGACGACGTGCTCTCCGAAAGGCCGCGGTATGTCTCGAAGCATCGCCATGCCGGAGGCCGCGCTGCTGCACCTGCGCCGCAACGGTTCCAACCTGTCGCTGCTCGCCCACCTTCTCCACTCAAGCAGCGAACACTGGTGGAAGCGACGCCGAAGCAAGTTTCCACAGCTGCGGAGCACAAGGCCGCCGGAAATGAGCACTTCAAGCTTGGCCGCTTCGCCGAGGCGGAGGTGTCGTACTCTATTGCTATTGCATCTCTACCGGCCGGGCACATTCACCTTGTGCCACTGCACAACAATCGCGCCGCTACCCGCCTGAAGATGGGTCATGCGATGCCCGCTGCCGAGGACTGCACGGTCGTCATTGAGATCGTAGGCGCAAGCTACCACCCAGCGAAGGAGGCTCCCCTGCCCGACTCAGAGGTGAAGCTCGGCGATGCACTTGTCAAGGCTACAGGGAAGCGCGCACAGGCCTACGAGATGGCTGAGAAGTGGCCCCTGGCTCAGAAGGACTGGGAGGCAGTGGTACGCTACGACCCAGCCCTGGGCGGCGGCAGGCAGGGTGCGAGCGACGGCGTGCGGCGCGCCAAGGCCATGGTTGAAGGTGCGAGTGACAGCGGCAGCGGTGGCGGCGGGGCGGCAGCCAGCAGCAGCGCGAAGCCCAAGCCCAAGCCCAAACCCGCTCCACGGGCCACTCGCCCAGCTGACGTGCACTCGTCCAATGCTGTTGGGGAGCTGCGCAAGGCCGCACAGGCCGCCGAGAGGGAGGACGAAGAGCGCCTCGCGCTCAAGGATTCGGTGGACGCGCGGCTCGACGCGTGGAAGAAGGGCAAGGAGGGGAATGTGCGGGCGCTGCTTGCCAGCCTGGACACGGTGCTCTGGGACGGCGTGGTCACCAAGGTCGGGATGCACGAGCTGGTGACGGAGAAGCAGGTGGGTTGGGAATGGTGGCGCGGCTGACACGCAGGTCAAGATCAAGTACATGAAGACCATCGCCAGGCTGCACCCGGACAAGCTCGCCGCCGCTGGAGTGACTGTCGAGCAGCGGATGCTGGCGAACGGCGTGTTCGGGACACTGAGCGAGGCGTGAGTATCGTGGTGATGGGCATGCTGACGGTCAGATGGCAAGCGTTCCAGGGCGCATAGATAGATTGCCACTTCTTCATTTCATTCCAATCACTCACTACAAACAACTACGAACTACATTATGCGACAGGCTTAGATGTCCATCGGCTGCGAGGCGGGCAGTATCGTGCGCGCTCACTTGCTTCGGGAATTGCTGCGCTTAACCTAACCGGGACCACGGAGTTCACTGAGATGGGGGCATGTATTGCCACTACTTCTGTGAGGCTCGTCATGAGCGGTTGGGCCAGTCGGGCATCGGCTTGCGCGGTGGGATTGGGATGGGGTCCGAGTTGCAGACGAGGCCGCGGCGGGCGGTGCTGCGCCATCCGGAGGGCTTGGGCTTGGGAGTGGGCCTGTCCGGGTCGGGCTCGGGCATGGGGTAGGGAGGCATGGTCGTTGAGAGGTTGTAGTTGAGTTGTGGTGGGTTGTGGAGCAGCAGTAGGATAGCTGTGGTGTGGCTGTGTTGTCCCTCTGAGTTGAGGTCGTTGAGGTCGCTTGCTGCGGATACGAGCGTCCAGCGGCGACCTTTATATGTCTTCGAGGTGGTCAATAACCGGACCAAGCGGGCGTAACCGGATCAAGATGTGATAGTAGAAGGAGATACAGACGCGATGTGTGCTTCTTTCGGCGTCAGGTGATGAGGGTGGGGAGGTGGGGGAGATGGACAACGACAGCGATAAACATGACAACGATGCGATTGGGACGTGACACCAGGCGGCGAGGGTAACAACTACTCAATCCCATCACAAACATAGTTGAGCTCCGCACGCCGACCCCGCCGGGTCAATGAGCCTCGACGGACGTGCAGAGATGCGACGCGACGCGGGGGCTGGCGCTTGTGATGTGCTGAGCTGAGGTTTGGATCACTTGTCAGTGGTCCATGCCACTGTTTGCTACTGTCTGTGCCCTCCTCCCTCCACTCCCGGCGCATGGACGTCGGGTGGGTACAAGACGTGACCGAGAGAATGACCGAGTGACAAAGACGGCAGCAGGGCCGCACGAGGCGGTGTTGATGTGTGCGGACACGCTCTGCCACCGGATATGTGATGGGAGCAAGCTCACGCGCCGTATCGGGGCATCGCCACTGCTGTTTGTGCTTTGCCGACGGCTTGGTGTTCTTTGGGAAGTGTTCTGTGTGCGTGCGATAACGGACGTGTTGTCGTCGCCGTCGATTCGAGATGGGGCGACGGTGTGGTGATCTGTTCGGGTGTGAGTATCTCGTGTGAGTGATTGGAGGCGATGCGGGGACGGCCGAAGCCCGCTGGTTAGGAAGTCAGTCGAGCTAGTGCGAGGGGATGAACAGGTGGCGAGCGTGAGGGAGCCAGAAGGAACAGAACCATAGAGTGACGGACAGAAGCATAGAGTGTTCTGACGAGCACTGTGATGGAGGCAGCGATGGCGAGCACGAAAGAACTTGCAGACCACGTCCCCTCTCCGTATCATACACGCATGCATGACGGGCCGCCAGCGACCATTATTATCCAGAGCACAACTGGAGCCCGTACACCTCCAAAACTCTATACACGCGAGCCGTTCTTGCTTGCCATGGGCGCGAGGTGCTCCACCTTGCCCGCGACGGGCTGGAGGTGCTCGGCCGTCTCGTCGACCTCGAACGTTGTCACTTGCGGGAGGTACGCGCCGGCTCCCAGATCCAAGCTCCACAGATCGTCGAACACTGACACACCGTTGTACCCGCCCGAGACGAAGATGCGCGCGTCGTGCAGCACTGCAACGTGGTACCCTCGCCCCGGGGGCGGGATGCCTCTCGGGACCTTGGACTCCCATGCCAGCGTAACGAGGTTGAAGAGGAGCACGTCCTGCGCGTACGTCTGGCCGTTGTGCCCGCCGATGACGAAGAGATACGACCCAACCTGTGTAGACGTGTGCGATAACCTATTGTGCTTGATTTCAGTGTTGACTAGCGTCCAGTGCAGCGTCTGGAGGTTGAGCACGTGCACGTCGGCAAAGCTCGCGTGCCCGTCGCTGCCGCCGAAGACGATCATCTTGTCTCCGACGAGGTTGGCTGTGTGGTAGCCCTTCTTCTGGGGCACGTCGCCACGCGTGCGCCACTCGTGCCACGTGAGGCGCGACGGGTCGGACACGTCCAGCGCCCACACGTCATTGAGCGCGGCTTGGCCGTTGCCGCCGCCGAATACGACGAGAAAGTTGTTGTACAGCACAGAAGTATGTGCGCGGCGTGGTGGAGGGAGAGCGTTGCGGGGCGTCGCGACCAGTGGCTTGAGGAACTGGTGGGTAACCGTGTTGAACGTCCACACGTCGTTAGAGTATGTTGGGCCGTCGCCGCCACCAAAGATGTACAGTGTCTCGCCGACGAGTGTTGTCGTGTGCGCGCGGAGGGCAGGGATCGGCTCGCCGTTTGTTTGGATCGTGGACCACTGTAGCGACTCGGTGTCGAAGCTCGCAATGCCTCGCCAGCACGAGTGTGCGTCGACTCCGCCGACGAACCATATCTTGTCGCCGACGAGCGTGCCTGCATGGGCACGAAGACACTGCGCTGGCGGGCGGCCATGTGCTGGTACGGGGGAAAAGTACATTGCTGATGCGGGGGCGCGTGCAACCTTGGCAGCTGGGAGAACAGGGTAGATGAGCCGGTCGGCTGGCTCGTCAGCATCGCCCTCTCCATCAGCGTCATCTTTGCCCGAGCCGCCCGCTGGCGTGACGCGTGCGCGTGCCCGGGGAGGACGGCGGAGGCGCGGATCTGACCTCCTGCCGAGGTCGCTCGGGGAATCGCTGCCGTCCTTGTCGCCCCCACCGCCTCGCCGAGACCCAGGCGTGGACCCGGCAGATGATAACTTGCGCGAACCAGCTCCTGCAGCAGAGGTACCAGATGGGCCGGACGCGCTTGGCCTCCGTGGCCCAGCACCGAGGGCAAGCGGCGAGTCTGAGCTCGTCGATGACATGTTTGGCGATGCGTAGTTTGCACTCGAGGTGCCGTTGGGGTTGTTGCCGTTTGCAGCTGGGGCCGCTGCCTGTGCTGACAGGTTCATAGCTGAAGCGAAACCCGAGTTACTGCCAAGTGTAAAGTCGCGATAGCGGTGTGCTGAACGTGCTGGGACTGCCGGTGCGGCCGAGGCAGAGGGGGGCGTGTTGTTGGTGTTAGCAGGCGATCCGCCAGACGAAGACGCTATGGCAGCAGATGGGAGCGGGGGGCTGGACGAAGACGGTGTTGCGTCCTGTGGAGGACGTGTCTGTGCGAGATGGGCGGGGTAGGTGATCGGTTCGAGGTCAAAGCCAGCTCCAGAGTTTGGGAGGGCGGATGATGGCATCGGCACTCGCGCTGGAGGCTGTGGCTTGTACAGCGGTGAGATAGGCGGGACGGGGCCTGGCGAGGGGATCGCGATGGGCTGAGGGGACGCAAGCTCTATGGCTACTGGCGGTGTCGAGTTGCGCGCGGGGATCGCGTTGTTGCCCAGCCTGGACTGGGGAGCAGATGCGCCTGGAGGGACGCCTGCTGGCGTGATGGAGGCTGGAGACGCGCCGTTGTTGTTGTTGTTGTTGTAATGGTCGTCGCTGGCGTTGCTGGTCTGGTTGCCAAACAGCGCAGAGGACAGCGACGAGTCGTCGACTACGACACGCGCGAGGCTGGGGAACGACGAGACGCGAGGCGCGTCTGCGGCGGAGGAGGCAGAGGTGGCAGCGGCAGCGGCAGCCTCAGGCGCGGCTGGCGGGTTCTTGTCAGCGCGTCGGAAGGGCGAGCGCGTGAGCGTTGGCAGGCGGCGGAACGTCGATGAGCCGGGGAGCGACGAGCGTTGGCGGCCTGTAGCAGCGAGAGCGAAGGTAGTAGCGAGTTAGTACGAGACAGACGACAGCAAGACCAGCGAGCGTGGACCGCGGCGGACCGTGCCAGACGTGTCAGGGGGAGGTGGGCGGGGGCGGGGGCGGGGTCGATGTGGGGGAGGCGTGGTGACGTCCGGCGCGTGACGAGCGGCGCGTTCGAGAGCAGCGAGCAGCGCGAACGAGGTGGTGCGCGCGTGATGGTGGATGGACAGAGCGTGAGATTGTTGCGAGCAAGAGACGCAGCGTCGTAGAACAGGCGGTTTGCGCGCACAATCAGCCGGACGGGACGCGGGACGGGACACACGCGGCATGTGCAGGAGGTCGGTCGGGGTCGACATGAACAACGGGCATGTGTCAGTGATGGTGATGGGCGCGGCGGGCTCTCTCGATCGATCGCGTGCCGTCGCTCGGGCGCGCGGGCACGCTCTCAAAGGAGGGCTCGGCAGCAGCAGCTACTCACCGTTCGACTCCATAACGCGCGGCGGCGCGTGCGTGCGTGCGTGGCCGTGAGGTCGGTCGGGGAACGCGTGCGAGGCGACGCGGCGGTGGTCAAGTGTGGACGGGTGGGAATGCAGCGAGCGCGTGCGTCGTGAAGGGAAGAGGATGGAGTCGTGCTCTGACGAACGAACGGACGGGCAGTGAAGCGAGAAGCGAGAAGCGAGAAGCGGGGCGACGGCGACGACGCGGCGTGGGAGACGGGCAAGTGGGTGGACGACGGACGGAGATGGACGGCGGAGACGGGATAATGTCGAGGATGAGGAAGAAGTGGAAGACGGAGAGGTTGATGGAGAAGACGAACAACAACAAGACGACAACGACGACGACAACGACAAGGAGCCCGACATCGGCTCCGCTGTCGGCGTCGGGCTAGCTAGCTTGCTTCTCGCTCGATCGCGCGCCGCTGGTCCCATGTTCGGCCTCCCGCATCCCATCTCCGCCCTGAAACCCGCCGCGTGCTCGCTTTGTCGCGGGCCGTCGAAGTTGACGCTCTCACATACGCTCCGTTCATCACTCCGCTCTCCGCTCAGTCCGCTCTCCGCTGGCCACCGGCTGAACTTGCGGCGCCCGCCATCGTCCAGGGCTTCGTCGCTGCCATCGCCAGCAGATTTGCAGCTGCTGTCGTTGTTGTCGCCACCCAACGACGCTGAGTGCCCCGCCGCCCATGTCAACAACCATGTCAACAACCACCGGCTCAACCCTCGCGCAGTCGCTCGCTCACGCTCACGCTCACGGTCCCGCACACGCACACAGCAGCACGCCCGCCCACCTCGCCGCCGAGACAGCAGTCCTGCGCACGCTGTATGCGCGCTCAAAGGCCCAGCACAGGGGGCAAGTCTGGCTTCCGCGTTTGGCGGGGGTGCTCCGCCTCGCTGGCCTGCTGCAGCGTCAGCTGGCCGACTCCAAGGCCAGGCAGCGTGAGAACGCACCAGCGAAGGTCGGGGAGCTCGCGGCTGAGAACGACACACAGCGTGCGCTCGACGACGCGCGGACGGTAGCGCTTGTGCGCCGGGTGAGTGGAGGTTAGTTTTTTGCTGATGGCAGTTCGTGGTCGCGCTTACTGGCGCGGCGAGCCTATCGCAGCAGGTGCTTGCGCTGCACCACTTTATGCCGCTGCATGTGTTGCTTGTTGCGTCGTATGCGCGGTTGCTGGCGGTGACGCTTGCGCTTGGGACGACGCTGGGCGTCAAGGTGGACGAGATGGTCGCTGGGGAGGAGGACGTAGAGGCAGGGGCGAAATCTGCTGCCAGCGAGCAGGTCAAACGCGCAGCTGAGGCTGGGACAGGGAAAGGAGGAGAAAGCTTCCAGACCCAACGAGGAGATGTCGGCGAGCGGATAGAGCGGCCAGCGAAGAAGCGCGCCGTGGACCTGGGTGAGGCGAGCGTTGGTGGGCCGAGCCGGGCCAGCAGCACATCGAAAGCCGGAAAGGAGATGGTCGTGGACAGCGTCGACAACAGCCGCGAGAGCAAGGCTACCGTCGAGCCCATGGACTTGGACCCGCCCTCGCTCTCAACAGAACCCGAACCTAGGCCAAAGAAGAAACCCAGACCCACCGACATCCTCGACTCGATCTTCGCAGCGGCGGACTCTGACGGCGTGCGGTCGGCGGTCTCGTCGCCAGAGCCAGTCAAGGGCAAGACGAAGACCAAGAAGGTCAAGAAGTCGCTCGGCGAGCCCAATGTACCCACCGGGCTGTCCACTGCTTCCAAGGACAAGGCTGTCGAGCCCTCCAGCTCAGAGCCCAAGTTGAAGCCGTCAAAGACCGACTCCAAACCCAAACCCAAGGACAAGAAACGCAAGAAGCACGACGACCTCGACTCCATCTTCGGCTTCTGAACCTCCTCCCAACGCACCGCATCATTTCGCATGGCATAGCATAACTCATAGATTCTACAACATAGCAAACAGCATGTACAACCTGTATTCGGTATCACTCTCGTTCTAGTTATATTCTGTTTCTCTTCATCCATTACTCCTTCCCGACGCCAAGCCGCGCCCACGCGCCGACCAGCTCCTCCGCAGTCATCCGCTCCTCCTCATCCGGCTCCAGCATGCCCCTCAGTACCTCTCGCACTGCGGCGGGCACCCGCCCCCCACCGAGGAAGAGCATGGCAGGCGCGCCGTCATCGTACGCCGGGGTATGCGGCTGCAGCTGCTGCTGGGGGGAGCGGTCGCGCCGTCCGGTGGAGGAGTACGGCGAGGCCGGGGACGACGGCGAGCGCTGGGCGGGCATAGGCGAGCGGGAGGAGCGTGACTCCCCCTCGACGTCGTCGCTCCCCTCTGCGTCCTCTTTCATCTCTGTCGTGTCCAACAACCGCTCGATCGCGTTGTGCGCGCCGCGCTGCCAGGCTGCCCAGAGACGGACACCTGCCGGCGAGGCGTGAGCGCCGTAGCCAACCTCGACGTCCGCGCTGGCTTGTATGCTCTCCGCTGAGCCCACCCGCGCGAGCTGCGGTCGCTCGGGAACGATCTCCTCCACTGCCTCGGGTCCTGGCTCCACCTGTGGCTCCGCGTCCGTCTCGGCGACGCGCTCGGCCTTTCGCACGACCAAGGGGGACGGCGTGTGGTCCCCCGGCCCGCGGAGCGGCGAGTGCTTCAGCGGGACACGCAGACTCCCGCCGCGTTTGATCGCCGGCTCAACGGGCGGTTCTGCCCGCCACGCAGAGGGGTACGGCGACGCCGGGGCACTCTCTTCTGCGCCGATGCGGGCTAGTCGTTCCCGCTCGAGCCAGTCCCATAGGTTCCCCCGGCGGACATGGTGCATCATCTCAACCGGACGCATGCCGCGGTATGGCTCACGCCCTGTCAGACACTGGTACAGCGTCGCGCCCAGGGCGAAGATGTCGACCGGGAAGCCAAAGGGCGCGGTGTTGTCGACCAGCTCGGGAGCTGAAAATGGCAGCGTGCCGAGCCCGACGCCGTCGGTCGGCGGGTGGTCCGGGTGGATGAGGAGGCTGGAGCCAAAGTCCGAGACGCGGAGGTGCAGGTCGGTCGTGAGCTGGGGTTAGTGGCTGTCTTCGAGTAGTACGCACCAGGAGGTTCGACGGCTTGATGTCGAGGTGGACGATGCCACAGGCGTGCACCCAGGCGAGGGCTTCTGCTGCCTCTCGCGCCCATCTGCCCCAGAGGTCGGCGCCGACGAGCCCCGGGCTGGAGCGGAGGAGGCGGTCGAGCGTGCCGAGCGGGCAGTGCTCCAGCACGAGGACGAGGCGGCTGGCGGCCGGCGACGCAGTCTGGTCGAGTAACGCTGGCAGGTTGGGATGGCTGCCTGGGTCCTGCCGCCCGCCGGCGTAGATGGTGCTCGAGCGCTGCCGGCGCGGGCCGTCGACCTGCTCGCTCGCTGTCCGCGCATGCCCCGACGGCGCGGCGTCGATCTCCTTGACGGCTATGAGCTTGACGATGTACATCTGTCCCACGGCCGCTGGCTCCTTTGAGGCTTCGCGCGGCGCCGTCAGTCGGTTGAGGAAGAACGCCTCGCGCAGCCCCATCGTCTGGCTCTCACGATCGGGTGCGAGCCGCTTGGCCGCGCAGAGTGACCACTCCGCATCCAGCTTCTCGCGCTTCTGGGCCGCCAGAAACACAGACGCAAAGCGCCCCTCACCCAGTAGAAACTGCGGTTCGGGAAAGTACCGGAGCGCGACGTCCTCGGCTGTCGGCGGGTGCGGGGGCGTCCACACCGTCGGGGCGAGCGAGGGCGACTGGTGCAGCGGCGTGAGCTGCGGTGGCGAGAGCTGCGCCTGCGGCGAGTCCGGGTGGTGGGCACTGCGGGCGCTGCGGACGCTTGCTTTCCGGCTCAAGCTCGTGTTCGCAGATGGCGACGTCGACATGTCCCGCAGCCGCGGCGCAGGCGGGGGGACATGGTCGGCTGCCGAGGCAAAGAACGAGCTCGTCTTCGAGTCTGACGGCGAGGTGTGGAAGGCTGGTGCGGGCAATGCGTCTGCCATGGATGGGGGTGGGCCAAAGGTGAACACTGGTGGCGGGGGGCAGCCGAAGCCACCGAACGCGGGCGGTAGCTCTATCTTCTCATGGAGGCGTGTCGTAATCTTCCTCACTGGAGCTCGCCTCGGGATGCTGAGGGGCGGGGTACGGGCTGGCGTGCGCGGCGGCGTCAGCGGCGGGGGTGGCGGATCCGGCGTCCAGCTCGCCTGGAACAGGTCGTTGCGCGACCTGCTCACGCTCGCCGGAGGCGGCGAGGGTGCCTGCATCAGGCGGGGAGAGGAGTCGAGTAGATGAGTTGAGTAGCGACGGTCGAATCGAGATGCTGCGGCAGTCGTCGGCTTGTCATGAACAGGTGAGCGGCGGCGGCGGCGGCAGGTGACAACCTTTCGATCAGCGGCGGCGCCGAGTTGATCTGCAGGCCGAGTCGGACAGTGGACGATGCCAGAAGTCCTTCGGCGTGGTCACAAGGCTGAATAGAGTAAACACAGAGAGGGAGTAGCAGCCGGCGACGCCGCGCGGGCGGTGGTCTTGTGGTGGAATGGACGACTGCGAGGGAGAGACGACGGCGGACATCGGCAACGCTTGGCGCCGTTTATAGCGCTCGAACGGAACGAGCGAACGGACTGCGCCGCGGCGTGTTTGCCGCGTCAGCCGGACGGCGAGCTGCGCGCTGTGCGAGTCAGTTTGTTCGCGTCCAGCCGTCTCTGCATGTTGTATGCATCTCTTGTTGTCTATGGGAACGACTCGAATCCACGCTTTGGCTATGCACACGGACAGTCCTTCGCGCTCGCTGCTCGCACTCGCACGCACGCTGATTGTTCGCTCCGCCCCGCGCCTCCTTATCAGTTGCTATCGCGTCGCGGCGCTCCGTCGGCCGTTCATCTACCACTCGATGTTCGCGCCAAACTCGTTGGCCGCCTCGACGAGCAGTTTGGTGATTCCCGGCTCGTGCGCAGAGTGGCCCGCGTCCGCGACGACATGCAGACGCAGGTCGTCGCCCCAGGCCTTCTTGAGGTCATATGCTGAGCGCGCCTGGATGTTAGCGAGATCGATCACTCTGACGCACGGGGCAGACGCAGTCGTAGCGGCCCTGCACGACGACGATCGGGAGATGGCGGCTACGTGGTCAGCTCTTGCTCTTTGGTCTCGACTATGCCGTACATCTTGTCGATCTGCTCCTTCTTGAGCAGATGTCCCTCGGGGAAGAACCCGCCGTTCACAAAGTAGTGGCACTCGATACTAGCGAAGGCCCTGGAGAGTCAGCCGGCGGCATGTCGATGTGGAGCTCCTCACCTCGCCCACTTGACGTTGTTGTCGGCGAGCGCGACCATCGTCGGGTCCTGGTACAGCTTGCTGGTGCTCTCCTCCCAGGTGGCCCACGCCTTGGCAGCCTTGAGCGACACGGCGTCGTCGGGGTTGGTCATCTGCTTGTAGTAGGCGGTAATGAGGTCGGACCGCTCCGCCTCGGGGATGGGCTCGAGGTACTTGTCCCACGCCTCGGGCCAAATGTCTAACGTTAGCAGACGCTCATGCAGCTTGCTTACGGCTCGCGCCGTCCTGGTAGAACCACTCGAGCTCGGAGCGGCGGAGGAGGAAGATGCCGCGCAGGATGAGGGCGGCGCAGCGGTCGGGGTGGGTCTGGGAGTACGCCAGCGAGAGCGTCGAGCCCCTGCCATTAGCAGATACTTTTATCAAGCTCACCAGGAGCCGCCAAAGACGAGCCACTTGGAGATGCCGAGCTCCTCGCGGACCTTCTCGATGTCGGCGACTGGAGGTTAGCGGCCACGTCGAGAGGCTTGGCGCTCACCGAGGTCCCAGGTCGTGTTCTCACGAAGCTCGGCGGTGCTGTTGTCAGCGAGAACTGCCGTCATACTCACGGCTCGCTCTTGCCCGCGCCGCGCTGGTCGATGAACACCATGCGGTAGACCTTGGGGTCGAAGTAGATCGTGTCGCTCGTCGACGTGCCGCCTCCCGGGCCGCCGTGGCTGTCGTCAGCAGGTAGCTCGGTGGGCAAGCGCAGCAACGAGCAAGTCCGCTAAAGGCGCGCGCTCTTCCACTCGCGACATGGCAATCTTGCACCTCGATGCCCAGCCTCTCGCGCTCACTCACAGGAAGATCACAGGCTTGCCCTGCGGGTTGCCCGCCTGCCAGACACTGCCGTCAGCTCGCCGTCCCAGCGCGCAACTCACTGGATGGTGTGGATGTCCGAGACCTTGAGCGAGCGCTCGTCAAATGCCTGCGCGGCGGCGTAGGCGCCAGTTTCGACGGCCATGGTGTCTTGAAAGTAACGAGAGATGTGGAAGACAAAGACAGACGCGACAGGTCGTGACCCATGTGCGGCAGTGGCAGCGTGTTCGGTGCGGTCGTCGGCGACGGAGCATGCCGACGCGGCGATATCCGGATACCCGAGGCTGGCGGGGCTGACCTCGCGCAGCGAGCGATGCACTGCGAGAAGGCATGTTCAAACGCGCAGTTCTGAGAAGAGCGTCGGCAGCAAGCAGCTTCAGGTGAGGAGCGGAGCGGAAGAGAGAGTGCCGTTGTCCTGGCACTGACGGATGACGAGAACGACCCCGCCCCCGCGGAGATCGACTTTGCCACCCAAATCGTCAACATTTCGCAACTGCACTCTCCACCTCTCCTCGCGGCACGATGCCGGCCGACGAGTATGACATCCCGAAGCCGTCCAAGGTCCGCTTGTGCGTGTGTGCTCCGTACCCCCGCTGACGACAGGAAAGAGACCAAGGCGGAGAAGGCGCACAGGCTCTACCGGCGCGAGCAGCGGCGCATGCGGCGGCAGGCTGAGCGCATCGCGCGCGCGAACGCTGCGGCGTCGCCCCCGCGCACGTTCGACACGGAGACGGTCTCCCCGCCAAGATATGGTGCAGCGGCGGAACGCGCAGACCGCGAGGAGTGGGAGGAGAAGCTGGCGTGGCTTGAGGCGGAGGAGCTGTCCAAGGCGAACCCCTTCGCGGCGTGGGAGGGCGCGGGTCAGCGCATCCCGCAACGGCACCAGAGGCAGAGCCGGGAGGGGAGCGGCAGTCGAGGGGGGAGGAGAGACGCAACAGCGGAAGTTGCGGTCGAGGGCGCTGCGGTGCCGCCTCTGGGGGAGATGACGGAGGAGGAGTACTCCAGCTGGGTGAGGGATGGGATGTACCGCCTCAAGCATAGGGAGGAGATCGAGGCGATGGAGCGGCGGCGAGCGGAGCGGCGCGAGGCGGACCGGAAGCGCGAGGTCGAGCGCGAGAAGAGGGAGAGGGAGGAGCGGCGGCGGATCGCCAAGCTCGAGAAGGCGCGGGGGAGGGCTGAGGAGGACGAGAAGAGCAGGCATCGGAAGGCATGGCGGGCTGCTGTTGCGGGCTGGGACGCGCGCGCCGAGGGGATTGGCTTTGCGGATGTGCCGTGGCCGGTGTATGCCGAGGGGAGGGTGCGCGTCGCCGATCTCACACTCGAGAACGTCAAGGGCTTCCTCTGGGCACTGGCTGAGGACGGCGACGACGGCGACGGCGGGAGGAGGAGGGTGCTCCGCGACGCTATCCGCCTGTTCCACCCCGATCGGTTCACGCGCGTGCTGCCGAGGATCAAGGAGCTCGACCGCGAACTCGTCATGGAGGGCGTCGAGCTGTGCTCGCGCCTGATCAACGACCTGCTCTCGAAGTAAAGCATAGACGGTGCCCGCGCACCCCATAGACACCCGCATGGCTCTATCATAATGTACTACATGCATATCTACACGGCCTGGTAATCCATCGTCGTCTCGTGCTTCTTGGCGTCGTTGATCTTACGCACCGCCTTCATGAGGTCGTCCTGCGTGATCGCGTCGCGGTCGTCGCGGATGGCAAACATGCCTGCCTCGGTACAGACGTTGCGCAGGTCTGCGCCGTTGAACCCGTCCGAGAGCTTGACCACCGCCTCGTAGTCGATGTCGCCGCTCTTGTTGATGCCCTTGGCGTGGATCTTGAGAATCTCCAAACGCCCCTGCTCGTTCGGCAGCGGGATCTCAATCTTCCTGTCCAATCGTCCGGGACGCAACAGTGCGGGGTCAAGTGTGTCGGGACGGTTGGTGGCCATGATGAGCTTTGTCCTGCCGAGCGAGTCGAAACCGTCCATCTGGTTGAGCAGCTCCATGAGCGTACGCTGGATCTCGCGGTCGGCACTGGTTCCCTCGGAGAAACGGCGACCACCGATGGCGTCGATCTCGTCCATAAAGATGATGCATGGCTCGTGCTCGCGTGCGTAGGCGAACATCTCACGCACGAGTCGGGCAGACTCTCCGATGTACTTGTCGACGATCTGGAGTGAGCGCGAGTCGGACAGGAAAGACGTACAGCAGAAGAGACGACCTTCAGGAAGTTGGTGTTGAGCGTCGCAGCGACGGCACGGGCGAGGAGTGTCTTTCCGGTTCCGGGCGGGCCATACAGCAGCACACCCTTTGGTGGCTTGATACCAACACGCTCGAACAGTTCCGGGTTCATGAGGGGCAGCTCGATGACCTCACGCAGCTCGCGCACCTGGTCACCGAGACCGCCGATACCAGCAAAGCTGACTGCTCCGGGGTCCTCCAGTGACATCGAGTACACCATCGGGTCGACCTCGCGGGGCAATATGCGCATGATCGTGAGGGTGGTCATGTCGAGGGAGACACGGACGCCAGCCTTGAGCTGCGACGTTAGCGCCAAGTCTCGCCTCGAACAATGCAGCACTCACCTTCTCAGACGGCAGAGTCGGCCTATAAGACACAACGTAGCGCGGCCCAGACGACGCCTTGACAATGACTACAGTCAGCACTTGCACCCCACACAAACCCACATCGCTCATCATCCAGCTGCTTCAGCACCTCGCCGATGATCTGGCCGGTGCTCTGGAGCGCCTTCATGTCGTCCTCGGTCTTCTCATAGTCGGTGTTCAGTGTACGGATGTTCATGCGGACTGCAATCAGCTCTAGCCCCTCGTGTTCGCTCACTCTTCTTGCCGTTGTCCATCTGCGACTGGTGCTCGGCCACTTTCTGCTTGTCAGCTGCTGACCCAACGGCTCACGCACCCTGCGGTACGCTGTGAGCGCCTCGATCTTCTCGGGCGCAAAGCCCGCCGACGACGAGCCCGCCTCTGCTGTTGTTGCCATGCTGCGGGAAGTGTTATGCGGTGATGATGATGCTGTCGTCGAAGTTGGCTGGCGCTCTCGACATCGCCCGCTCGCGAGGTCATCAAGCGTCAACGCGCGGCCCGGGGAGTTTATCTGAGCCACCCGTTTGAGCACGTGGATACCACGTGTACTTTTTACATAATCACACCCGTCCCGGCGGAGATCCCTCAATCTCCACCGCCGGCCACTCAAAATGTCGCGATTGCACTGGGGTCAACAATTTCAGCACCACCGACCGACAAGCGCATGCTTATACGCGCACTCGCCGGCCCCCGCACGACGCTCACGCTCATCCGCAGAGCAGCATACATCCCAGCAGCACGGTTCATGTCGCTCCCCACCCCGCCGTCAGAGCCCGAGTCGAAGCGGGCGCGCGCACAGTCTCCATCGGCCACAGCAAGTGCTTCCACCATGACTGTTCCACTGCCAGCAGCTCCAGCAGCGGCACCGACCCCGGCCCAGAACAAGTTCAAGCATGCTGTTGGTGGGAAGGCGAAGAGGCGGCGTAACCGGCGCATGCTGCCCGAGGCGTACTCGCCTGCTGATGTGACGTACCGCGATGTCACGGAGGCTCTGGGCAAGGAGTATGTCGATGCGGTGCTGGCGCGAGGCGACGAGAGCGAGTGGGAGGCGCCAGAGGGGCTCGAGCTGCAGGGGGAGTACGAGCTGACCCCGGTGTCGATGACTGTGTCTGGTGCGTTGATCAACCACCGTTGAGTCGCTGACCCCAGGGGAGAGCTTGTCGGTGATCGAGAAGGACGGCAAGAAGTGGGCTGTCATCACGCCGTTCGCGCACCCGGGGGACACAATCCGCGCCAAGGTGTTCAAACACGACCGGTTCTGCTCGTTTGCAGACCTAGCCAGCATTGTAACCTACTCGGAGGAGATGCGTGGCGGCGAGGGCGACCGGAGGATACACCCCAACGCGGGGTGCAAGTACTTTGGTGTCTGGTGAGTTTGTCTGCAAGAGCAGCAGCTGACAGCAGCGGCGGGTGCCAGTTCCAGAACGTGCCGTACCCGAAACAGCTGGAGCACAAGCTGCGCACTGTCGACCTGGCGTACAAGCGTTTCTCTGGCCTGCAGGCTGGCGATGTGCCGACAATCCTGCCGACGATCGGCAGCCCGCGGCAATGGGCCTACCGCACCAAGATCACACCGCACTTTGACGCCGCACCCAAGGCAGTCAAGGCGGCGGCTGAGGCTGCGGCAGCGAACGAGGAGGATGCAATGAACGTCGACTCTGGGCGACCGGCGTGGGAGTGCCGCATTGGCTTTGACGCCAAGGGCAAGGGCGGGACACTCGACATCGAGGAGTGCCCCATTGCCACGGACGTGCTCAACGAGCAACTGACAGTCGAGAGGAAGCGCGTGAAGGAGTGAGTCGGTTCGTTTGCTTTGCTGACTGCAGAACCATCATGTCTTACAAGCGCGGCGCGACCGTCCTTCTGCGCGACTCCCTCCCAACCCCCGATCCCATCCCCTCGGCCGAGCAGCCCTTCGATCCCTCCACACCCAATGACCTCCCGCACATCGCCATCACCGACCACAAGGCGCAGGTGTACGAGCGTGTCGGCGACTTCATGTTCTCCTTTGCCGCCGGCTCCTTCTTCCAGAACAACAACTCCATCCTCATCCCCCTCACCGACTACGTCAAGGAGGCGATTTTCCCTCCCGGCTCGACAGCCAAGAGGCCCACCCACCTCGTCGACACGTACTGCGGCTCCGGCCTGTTCGGCATCACCCTCTCCCCCCACTTTGAGAGGATAGCCGGCGTCGAGATCTCCGACGCAAGCATCATCGCAGCCAAGAAGAACGCAGACATGAACGGCCTGGGCGAGAAGAGCACCTGGCTATGTGGCAAGGCCGAGGACATCTTCGGCGGCCTTCCGGACAAGGGCTTTGCTGGCTCGCACTCGTGCGTGGTCATCGACCCACCGCGCAAGGGCTGTGACACCCCCTTCCTCGAGCAGCTGCTCGCGTTCCGCCCTCTCACTGCTGTGTACGTCTCGTGCAATGTGCACACGCAGGCGCGGGATATTGGGTGGTTTGTGGCCGAGTCGGAGCGGCAGGGGCAGGGCAAGTGGCGGTATGTGCTCGAGAGCCTGCGGGGCTTTGACCTGTTCCCGCAGACGGCGCATGTCGAGAGCGTGGGTGTGTTGCGGCTGGTCGAGACGGAGGCGTAGGCGAGATTATAGATGTCATGCAGGTGTACTATAGGGCGTGTACAAGGCTGCTGCTGAGCGTGGCTCGATCGTAGCAGCACAAAGGAGCTCGAAGCAGCATTCAGCTCTTCACCTAGCAACTCTTCCGCTCCGTTCTTTTCCTCCAAACTGCTTATGCAGCTGATGACGTCTCTCCCGCCTCTCTGCTCGCCGCCGTCTGTCCTCTCGTGAGCTGTTGAGTATGCATCGAGACCATCACTCTCCTCCTCAGCACCGCTGCTCGACCTGGACGACCTCCACCCGACGATATCGCCGACGTCCACTGCCCGTTGTGGCGCCGTGCTTACGTAACACCCCCCTCCCCATGCCCTGGCATCGTCACCATGCCTCCAGCTCACCGCCGCGCCGACGGACACGCGATTCCGGACATCGTCGAGCTCGTCAGTCTCATCGTTCTCATCTCTCTCTTTCTCATCTCCATCGACTCTACTCCCCCGTCTCCCGCTCGCCATTGTCATCCCCTGCGAGCGCTCACTCCTAATCCCTCTCCCCTGCACTCGAATCGCGCGGGACAAAACACACTGCGACTCGCGCAGCTAGAACACCGACCCACCCCTCCCAACGCATACGAGCGACTTCACATCCACTTCCCCCCTTCGCGCCTCAGCACTGAGCAACAGACGAGCGCTCCGCCATGGCTGACAAGCCTATCGTCGTGCGTACATCCCAGCTCTGGGCCTTAGATCCTCGCTGACACCTATAGTTCACGGAGCATGTCCAGGTATGCTGCCCAGCTGCGACGCTCGCCCGCTCGCGCACACACGCGCGCCGGCTTGCGTTTAGCTCTCCTTGTGCATCACTAACCCCTCCAGCTCACTGCGCTGGGCATTCAGCCCCAGAGCATTGCGTTCCAGACGTTGACGCTCGAGTCGGACCACTTCATCTGCGTGTACGTCGGCGTAGCCCGAGACAAGAGCGACCAGCTGACAGCAGCCGCGAGACCGTCAACGACACGAACCAGGTGGTCATCGTCGACCTCTCAGATTCGAACAACATCATGAGGCGGCCGAGTGCGTTGCGTTGATGTGCCCCTGCTAACTCCCCAGTCACGGCCGACTCGGCGATCATGCACCCCAAGGAGAAGATCATTGCGCTCAAGGCCGGCCGCCAGCTCCAGGTCTTCAACCTTGCGACAAAGGTCAAGGTCGGCTCGCACGTCATGAACCAGGACGTCCAGTTCTGGGTCTGGATCAACGAGACCACTCTGGGTATCGTCACCGACAACCACGTCTACCACTGGAAGGTCACCGAGGGCGAGGCGGCGCCCAAGAAGCTCTTCGACCGCCACGCCTCGCTCAACGGCAACCAGATCATCAACTACCGCGTGTCCACGGACGAGAAGTGGCTCGTTCTTGTTGGCATCTCCTCGAACCCCGCCGCTGGCCAGCCGGGATCGGGAGCGTTCAAGATCAAGGGCGCGATGCAGCTCTACTCGATTGAGCGTGGCGTCTCGCAGCCTATCGAGGGACACGCCGCAGCCTTCACTCAGGTCAAGATCGACGGCGCGCAGACCCCCAGCAAGCTCTTCTGCTTCGCCGTGCGCACTGGAACCGGCGCAAAGGTAGGCGCGGCTTCTAGTTTTTGTTCTGACAGCAGCTTCACATCGTCGAGATCGGCCACCAGCCGCCAAACCCTCAGTTCGCCAAGAAGGCCGTCGACGTCTTCTTCCCGCCCGAGGCGACCAACGATTTCCCCGTCGCGATGCAGGTCTCTGAGAAGCACGGCATCATCTACCTCGTCACCAAGTTCGGCTTCATCCACTTGTACGAGGTCGAGACCGGCCAGTGCATCTACATGAACCGCATTTCGGGCGACACCATCTTCACCACCGCCCCATACGAGCAGAACGACGGTATCATCGGTGTCAACCGCAAGGGCCAAGTCCTCAGTGTCTCCGTTGACGACAACACCATCGTCCCATACGTTCAGCGTGAGTGCGGTCTGACCATCCAAGCTAACGGCAGAATCGCTCAACAACCCCGAGCTTGCCATCAAGCTCGCCACGCGTGCAGGCCTCCCTGGTGCCGACAACATGATCGTCGACCAGTACGAGCGCTACCTTCAGGCCGGGCAGTACGGCGAGGCCGCCAAGATTGCGGCAACCTCGCCCCGTGGCATCCTGCGTACGCCCCAGACCATCGAGACGTTCAAGAAGCTCCCCAACGTCCCTGGCACGCTCTCGCCTATCCTCCAGTACTTTGGTATCCTGCTCGAGAAGGGAGAGCTCAACAAGCACGAGTCGCTCGAGCTCGCCCGCCCCGTCATCCAGCAGGGCAAGAAGCAGCTGCTCGAGAAGTGGCTCAAGGAGAACAAGCTCGAGTGCTCCGAGGAGCTTGGTGACATGGTCCGCACTGTCGACATGAACCTCGCGCTCTCCGTGTACCTCCGCGCCAACGTCCCCAACAAGGTCGTCGCATGCTTCGCCGAGCTCGGCCAGTTCGACAAGATCGTCCTCTACTCGAAGAAGGTCGGCTACACCCCCGACTATGTGCAGCTCTTGCAGCACCTCGTCCGCATCAACCCGGACAAGGGTGCCGAGTTTGCGACCCAGCTCGTGAACGACGAGAGCGGCCCCATGGTCGACCTCGACCGCGTTGTCGACATCTTCATGGGCCAGAACATGATCCAGCAGGCGACCTCGTTCCTCCTCGACGCGCTCAAGGACAACAAGCCCGAGCAGGGTCCTCTCCAGACCCGCCTGCTCGAGATGAACCTCATTAACGCGCCCCAGGTCGCCGACGCCATCCTTGGCAACGAGATGTTCACTCACTACGACCGCCCCCGCATTGCCAACCTCGCCGAGAAGGCTGGCCTTATGCAGCGCGCTCTCGAGCACTACGAGGACAACAACGATATCAAGCGTGTCGTCGTCCACACCAACCTGTTCAACAACGACTGGCTTGTCAACTACTTTGGCCGCCTCACTGTCGAGCAGTCCTTCGACGCCATGCGCGAGATGCTCAAGTCCAACATGCGCCAGAACCTCCCCATTGTTGTCCAGATCGCAACCAAGTACTCTGACCTCCTTGGCCCTGTCAAGCTCATCGAGATGTTTGAGCAGTTCAAGAGCTCCGAGGGTCTGTACTACTACCTCGGCTCGATTGTCAACCTCTCCGAGGATCCCGAGGTCAACTTCAAGTACATCCAGGCCGCTACCCGCACCGGCCAGATCCGCGAGGTCGAGCGCGTGTGTCGCGAGTCGAACCACTACAACCCCGAGAAGGTCAAGAACTTCCTCAAGGAGGCCAAGCTCTCGGACCAGCTGCCGCTCATCATCGTCTGTGACCGCTTCGACTTTGTCCACGACCTTGTTCTGTACCTCTACCAGAACGGCCTGACCAACTTTATCGAGATCTACGTCCAGCGTGTCAACTCTGCCCGTACTCCTCAGGTCATTGGCGGTCTCCTCGACGTCGACAGCGACGAGGCCACCATCAAGAACCTTCTCATGTCCGTCACTGGCGAGTTCCCCATCGACGAGCTCGTTGAGGAGGTTGAGAAGCGCAACCGCCTCAAGCTCATCCTCCCATGGCTGCAGCAGAAGGTTGAGCAGGGCTCGACCGACCAGGCTGTGTACAACGCCATCGCCAAGATCTCGATCGACTCGAACAACAACCCCGAGGCGTTCCTCAAGGAGAACAACCTCTACGACCCAGCCGTCGTCGGCAAGTACTGCGAGAAGCGCGACCCGTATCTTGCGTACATCGCCTACGCCAAGGGCTTCTGTGACGACGAGCTCATCAACGTCACCAACGACAACCAGATGTACAAGCACCAGGCTCGTTACCTCGTCAAGCGTCGTGATGTCGACCTCTGGACTCAGGTTCTCGACCCCGAGAGCATCCACCGCCGTGCGCTCATCGATCAGGTCATTGCCACTGCCATCCCCGAGTGCACTGACCCCGATGATGTCTCGGTTACTGTCAAGGCCTTCATGCACATGGAGCTCCACGGCCCGCTTCTCGAGCTCCTCGAGAAGATCATCCTCGACGACTCTCCCTTCAAGGACAACAAGTCGCTCCAGAGCCTCATGTTCCTTACTGCCATCCGCAACGACAAGGGCAAGGTCATGGGCTACATCAACAGGCTCGAGGGCTACGATGTCGAGACCATTGCCAAGGTTGCGACCGAGGCTGGTCTCTACGAGGAGGCGTTCACCATCTACTCGAAGCACGACATGCACGCCGAGGCCATGAACGTGCTCGTCGAGCACATGGTGTCGATCGACCGCGGTTTCACCTACGCCAACAAGATCGACCAGCCCTCTGTCTGGAGCCGTCTTGCCAAGGCTCAGCTCGATGGTCTCCGCATCAAGGACTCGATCGACTCGTACATCAAGGCGGAGGACCCGTCCAACTTCCAGGAGGTCATTGAGATTGCCAACCGCGCCGGCAAGCACGAGGACCTCATCCGCTACCTCCAGATGGCTCGCAAGACCGCCCGCGAGCCTGCCATCGACACCGAGCTCGCATACGCCTACGCCAAGACCGACCGTCTCCACGACATGGAGGAGTTCCTCTCCATGACCAACGTCGCGGACATCCTGCAGGTCGGCGAGAAGTGCTTCGACGATGGACTGTACCAGGCTGCCAAGCTGCTGTTCTCGTCCATCTCCAACTGGACTCGTCTCGCGACGACTCTCATCTACCTCGGCGAGAACCAGGCTGCCGTCGACGCCGCGCGCAAGGCCGGCAACACCCAGGTGTGGCAGCAGGTGTTCAAGGCGTGTCTCTCGCCGCAGACTGGATCGGGCCAGAAGGCTGAGCCTGACTTCAAGCTCGCGCAGATCTGTGGTCTGCAGCTGATCGTCCACGCGGAGGAGCTGCCCGGTCTGCTGCGCCAGTTCGAGAGCCAGGGCTACTTCCAGCAGCTGATCTCTCTTCTCGAGGCGGGTCTGGGTCTCGAGCGTGCTCACATGGGTCTGTTCACTGCTCTCGCGGAGGCGTACTCCAAGTACCAGCCCGAGAAGCTCATGGAGTACCTCAAGCTGTACTGGCAGCGTCTCAACCTGCCAAAGGTCATCAAGGCGACCGAGGCCGCTGCGCTGTGGCCGGAGCTTGTGTTCGAGTACATCTCGTACGAGGAGCCGGATAACGCTGCCCTTGCGTGAGTGATGAACTGAGAGAGACCTCCTGGCCTCGTCAGGCGTGTTACGCCCCATATCTTGGACACAGCTGACGGCAGAATGATGGAGCGCTTCGGAGAGTGGAACCACGACCAGTTCCGCTCCGTCATCGTCAAGGTTGCCAACATGGAGATCGCCTACAAGGCCATCTCGTTCTACCTTGCGAGGCAACCCCTTCTCCTCCCCGACCTCCTCGCCGCGCTCTCCCCCCGCCTTGACCACGCGCGTGTTGTCAAGATCCTGCAGAGCGAGGACCACCTCCCATTGGCGAAGCAGTACCTCATCGCAACGCAGAAGCTAAACCTCGCCGTCGTCAACGAGGCGTATCACGACCTGCTCGTCGAGGAGGAGGACCACGTCACTCTTCGCAGCAGCCTCCAGTCCTATGACCAGTACGACGCGATCAAGCTGGCAAAGAAGCTGGAGAAGCACGAGCTGCTCGAGTTCCGCCGCATCGCTGCTCTCCTCTACCGCCTGAACAACAAGTGGGAGGAGTCGCTGAGCCTGAGCAAGGCGGACCGGTTGTTCGCCGACGCGCTCGAGACTGCCGCAGCGAGCAAGTCGACCGAGGTGGCCGAGGAGCTCGGCTCGTACCTCATCGGCATTGGAAACAAGGAGGCGTTCACCGCCCTCCTGTATGTGTGCTACTCGCTCGTCAACGCCGACTGGGTCGAGGAGATGTCGTGGCGCTACTCGCTGGGCGACTTTATCAAGCCCTACCAGCTGCAGCAACAACGCGACCACGCGTCCAAGGTCGCGTCGCTTGAGCGCGAGCTCAAGGAGCTCAAGGCCAAGGCGAAGAAGGACGAGCCGGAGGAGGACTCGATCCTGGCTGGCGGCCTCGGTGGGCGGCTGATGATCGGCGGCCCGGGACCGGCGTATGCCCCGGCACCTGGGGGGATGAATGGCGGGATGATGCCGCAGCAGACCGGGATGCCGATGCAGCAGACCGGGTGGTAGGCTAGCTGCCGTGGCTGTTAGAGAGCTTGGGCATTGCGATGACTAGATATGAATAGTTGCACGAGCGGAGGTCTGCCAGGGCTGATCTGGATGTGGAAACGCGAACGCCCACTGACTGACTAACTCGAACCATCTGCGGTAGCTGAACTCGCACGAGATAGCCAGGCAAGCTGTGATCCGCAGACTTTGCAAGGCGGCCTGCAACCAACTCGGCGATGGCGAGCAGCGAGCTCCTCGTGAGCAGTCGCCGTTAGAAGCTACCGCTCTCCGAGGACATGCCGACCACGTCTACGAGTCTACACCTGCATGCACTACTGAACCATCTTCCACACCTTCACGCTCCCGTCATCCCCGGCCGACGCAAGCACGCCGGGCACTCTAGAGTTCCACGCAACGCTGTTCACATCCGCCACGCCATGCGCACCACGCACCCCCGCGACGGGGGTGAACCCCTCCTCCCCAGCCTGCCAGATGACAATCCGCCCATCCCCACCACCACTCGCCAGAAGACCCAACCCGCCCTCCTCCCCGCCCTCGCCCCAGGAGGTAGAGTACACCGGCCCACTGTGGCCCTGCACGTGCGCGACCTCCCTCATCTCACCAGGGAACCCAGGCTCCTTCTTCCACAGGCGAATACCGCCCCGGTCCCCGCTTGAGGCGAGATATCCACCACCAGGAGCCCAGGACAGTGCCCAGACTGTCTCGGGCTCTTCGAGTGGTGGGATCTCGAGGGTTGCGCTCTCGGCCTCCTCGGGTGTTGGGGTTAATGCTGGAATCACGGGGGCGAGGGTGGCCGGCAGGCGGGGGCGGAGTTTCTGATAGAGCCCCCAGTCGCCGTCGGGATCGTCAAACATCAGGTGGATGTGCGAGTCGTAGCTTGCCGAGGCGAGGATCTGGCGTCAGCGGTAGCACGGGAGCTGGGGTGGGTGTGGTAGGACGTAGGCTGGAGGTGTACCAGGCGGAGCTAGTGCAGACGACGACGACCAGAGAGGTCATGAGGTGTTGTGTCGGTACATCTGTCACTCTTCATCGTATCTGCGCCATCTCCTCCGTGTCCAAGCTGCTTCTCGATCTGGGCGTCCCACTCACCTCCTCTTTGGGGTGCCATGCGACAGCCTTGACGTCGGCAGTCTGCCATCAGCTCAGCCCACCTCGCCAACCCACATGGTCCATCTGCACTGCGATGCACTCGAAGTCCTGATCCGCTGGACGTTAGCATCTCCCGCTCTCCTTCAACTCACGCAGCAGCTCCCACACCCAGCAGCTCCTGTCACGGCTCACACTCGCGAGCAGCCCGCCCTCCGCGCTCCATCCCACATCCTTCGCCTCGTTCTCGTGCCCCTCCAGCGTAGTGACACACTCCCACTCGCCGTCCTCCTCTTCCCATATCGAGACGGTCGAGTCGAACGACGCAGTTGCGAATGCTGCGCCTGATGGCGACCA
Source organism: Cutaneotrichosporon curvatum (assembly GCA_001600275.1). NCBI lineage: Eukaryota > Fungi > Basidiomycota > Tremellomycetes > Trichosporonales > Trichosporonaceae > Cutaneotrichosporon > Cutaneotrichosporon curvatum. The sequence goes on along the minus strand of BCJH01000015.1, from coordinate 220,823 downwards.
AGCCAGTGCGCGGACGGTGCGCTTGTGCCCTGTAGGAATGGAGGAGACGAGCTCAAACCGGTCGCCGGTGTACGACCACAGGCGGACGGTGCGGTCCGTGCTGCAGCTGGCGAGGAGGTTGCGCTGCGGATTGAAGGCGACGCGCCAGGCTGGGTCGTCGTGGCCCGCGAGCTGGGTCAGAAGCTGCAGCTCGGGCATGGCGAAGGGAAGGAGTCGAGGTGGTCGAAGTCGAGAGTGGGCAGACAGACAAAGTCGGATGATAGTCGGATCGATCGAAAGTTGGCCCGTCGCCGCCAAGTCCGATGCCGCTGCGGCGCCCCTTGATTGCCGAACGGAGGTGGGGCGGACTTTGACCTTGCACACTTATCATGACTGTCGACGCGCCTATTCCCGTCACGATCTTCAATGGGTATCTCGGTGGGTTTGGTGCATGGTGAAGGGTGTAGCTAACGGACAGGAGCGGTGCGTGGCTTGTGGAGAGCTATGACTAACGGCAGGGGAAGACGACGACCATTCTGGGTCTGCTCAGCCAGCTGCCCAAGGAGTACAAGGTAGGGTAAAAGGTACGCAGGGAGCTGATAACAGGCTGTCTGGCTGAAGAACGAGTACGGCGATGTCGAGGGTGAGCTTTGACTTAGAGCGCAGCTGACAGCAGTCGACTCGATCCTAGCGCAGCAGTCGAACATCACTGGCGTGTCCGAGATCCTCAACGGCTGCCTGTGCTGCACAATGGTGGGGCTGATGGAGAACGCCCTCATCGAGATCAAGGAAAAGTACCGCCCCGACCGTATTATCATTGAGTCGAGGTGAGTGTGGTGCGTGCATGCGGCTCTGACCCCAGCGGCTCGGCGTTCCCGGCCACGCTCGCGCTCCAGGTGCGCCAGCTCGAGCCACAGGGCTTCAAGCTCGACGGCGTGGTGACAGTCATCGACTGCGTCAACTTCGAGGGCTACGAGGACACCTCGCCGACCGCCAAGCTCCAGGCGCAGTACACCGACCTGCACCTGCTGAGCAAGCACGAGCTCGTGACCGAGCGGCAGCTCGACCTCCTCCTCGACAAGCTCGGCGACCTGACCGACTCGACGCCGCATATCAAGGTGTCCAAGGCGGCACCGTTGCGGCCCGAGCTGGTGTTTGGCCTTGACACGAAGCTGTTTGACAAGGGCAGCGACGAGCAGAACTCGTGGAAGGCGCTCGGGGGTCAGGGCGAGCACATGGACGAGGTGGAGACCAAGAGCGTGTGGCGTGGCGGTTCGAGACCGGGCAAGCATGCGAACTGCGGCGACGAGTGCGAGTTCAGCGCGGAGCCGAGCCCGCCCGTGCCCCTCACTGAGCTCAAGGCTGCGCTGTCGCTCATCGCGCACAGCTCGGAGATCTACCGAGGTGGGTTTGGTCGTTGGGGACAAGCTGACAGATTAGTTAAGGGGATCGTGAGGCTACCGCTCCACACGTATGGTGGCGAGCACGTGTCATACATTCTCAACTGGGCGTTTGGGCGACACGAGCTCACGCGCATGGAGTCGCTCGACAACGCGCCGGATCTGGAGGGCGTGGCGATCAGGCTCACGGTCATGGGGGAGCGGGGGGAGGTTACCCGGCGGGCGCGCAAGCTCGCCGAGGCGCTCGGTGCACAGATGGCATAGGCAGTGTAGATCAGGTGTAGATCATGTGTAGAGGGTAGAGGGTGTAGAGGTAGACCACGGTCACGATGTATCAAGTACGGCGGCTGGTTGGGGACCATTGTCGCTGACCTGTTCAGCAGCCACTGTGGCGCTCGTGAGTCTCGCATACAGCCGACACACGCCGACGACAGACCACATCAGAGCCCCACAACACCAGCTGCTCCTGATGCCAGCTCCGAACACGACCCGTGTGACGTGCTGTGTGTCCTCGCCCTACACTTGTCCATCGCCCCAACGTAGCCTCTCACACTGCTTGTCGCCTGGCCAGCCGCAACGATGCACCCACTCCACCATGATCCCCCTCGTGCCCGTGGGCTTCGCGCACCTCGAGCAGATGGACACGTCGCTGAACCCGGCCATTCTGGCGCTATGGCCGAGCGGGACAGTTCTCGAGGTCAAGGAATGGCGCGACGCGTGTGGGCCGAAGGAAAGGGAGCTCGCGCACCTCGCGGATAGGGTGCTCACGCTGCATCGGGTGGCTACGTCGCTGTCTCTGCTATGTTTCCGGGCGGTGGGGTATGACTGCGAGAATAGAGGGGAGACGATTGAGGGGTTTAGGAATATGGTGCAGCGGTTGGGGCGGTATCGAAGGCGAGCGGATGGGCTGTGAGTGGAGTTGGGTAAAGGGGAGGCGATGAGCGTTGCCGATGAGAATCGTTGAGCTGGGGTCGAGCTGTGATCTGATGCCAGGCTCGAGACCGACCCGGTGGCCGCGGCGGAGGAGTACTACTCTGCGTTGGTCCAACTCAGGCCGTGGTGCTCGACGCCGCTGCTGTTCAGGCGGGAGGACGCGTTTGCACTAGGCATTGCCCAGCTGTGAGTAGACTGGTCAGAGCAGTCAGTAGTCAAGCAGCGCCAGACGTGGCAGTCATGAGCCACCCGCCACGACGCGCTAACAGCAGGGACAGCGGGTGCTGGGCGGGCCTTGCATCAGCGCTCCTCATACTCGAGCAGTACGAGACCGCTGGGCTGTGCGCCCGCATAGCCCGCGAGATGAAGTACGCCGAGCCTGCCGCGCGTATACGCGCGAAAACGAGTAAGTGCGCGTGTGACGGGTAAGCTGAGCGAGCCAGTCCTCCGCGCCGTCAGTGCACGCGAGCCATAGACACCAACAAACAACTTGTAGATCCATGCAATATGTGACAATTGAAACTGAACGAGATGGTAAATTTGAGAGAGGACACATGCGCGCGCTTATAGACGCGCCACGGTCCCGACGTGCTGGGTGCGGGCATTCGCACCCGCCAGCTCGAGACACGCCTCGCCGACGAGCTTGGAGGCATCGCCGGCCATCCCCCAGCTTGCTTGGAAGCCAGCTGGGCCAATACCGTACGCGTGCACGATGCCGACTTTACGGCCGTGGATGTTCCTCGTCTCGCGCTCGACTCGTGGTCCGCCCTTGCGGCTGGGCCGGAAGCCGACACACTCGCGGATCACCTCGATGCCCTCGACTGTCCCGTCCCTACTTAATTCGGGCACGCGGCGAAGACAGTGTTCGAGAATCTGGCGGGTCATCGCTGGGTCGGGCTTGCGCTCCCAGCTTCCGACCTCGTAGCACCCGCCGCAGATTGTCTGGCCGCCCGAGTTTGGTCGTGGGATGATGTATGTCGAGCGGGTGGGGGAGTCGTGCTGCGAGGCGTCCATGACGCAGCGGGTGACTGGTGAGCGGACGAGGACGATCTGTCCGCGAATGGGTTCGACGCTCGCGTCGGCGACGTCCTCGAGTGTTAGTGAGCCGAGGCCGGTGGCGTTGACGACCGCGGTGGTGTGTGGGCCGACGACGTCGCGGAGAGCCTTGACTGACGCACGGCGGAATGTCACGCCGAGGGCGATTGCCTGGGCTTCGAGCCAGCGGATGTACGCTGGCGAGTTGACCGACACAGAGGTGAACGACACGCCGACCGAGTTTGGCGGGCATTCGGATGCCGGCAGGCGGCGGTACTGAGGTCAGCACAGGCTAGCAAATCTAACTCACGTCGTCTGCGACAGTCTCATACCAGTGGTTATGCAGACCGGCCTCGGTCGCTGCGTACCGCAGGATGGGCAGCTCCATTGCGAGGCCCGTGGGGATCAGTTGCTTCAGTTGCTCCCTGCCATCAGCACGCACACCCCCGCTCCACGCACAGAGCCTCGGCCTCCCAGCGGCAGACGTTCGGGTCGATTCCAAAGGGGCACCAGTTGGCTCCCTGCCGTCAGCCTGCTGCTCTCGACACACCACCCACAGCCCACGGGCTGGCCCAGTCCTGGTCTGGTTCATCTTCTGGGAGGTTGCGGGCGACAACCTCGACTTGGTAGCCCTTGCGCGCTAGTAGGAGGGCCGTTGTGAGCCCAATGACTGTGGAGTTAGCACGAGTTCCACTGGTTCATCCCTCGCGAAACCCACCTCCTGCGCCGACGACGACGACGGACGGCGGGGTGGGGCCCAGAGTTGACATGGAGTACGGTGTGGGAGCTGTTCTGGTCCGGTGCGAGGGCAATGGCGAGAACAGAACAGTACGAGGCGGGCGAGGACGTGCGCTAGACGGCGAGAGGGAGCGAGTGGACTCTTTATCGGGCGACTGCGGGCAAGTTGGCGGGCAACGGTTCCACTTCGAGTCGCCTCGTGTCCGCGGTGCGGATGTCGTCCGAGCAGAAGTCTTTGTGTTGATAGAGACCTCACGTGAATAGCACACTAACAGTGGCATGAGCCTCGAGGCCTCGATGCTTCTGTCATGTCTTTCGCTGCCTTGGCTGATGGCGCCGAGACTGTTTGAAAGCGCGTCGTCGCCGGTGCTGCTCCGAGGCCGCTTGCATGTTTTTGCCCACGTCGGATGGGTCCGACGCGGAGATTCATGGGATCTCCGCGTATCGCCCACCATAGGTAGTCACCACCTGTACGCCGAGACTGCCGTCGACGACGCTGTCTTCCACTCTCGGCTTGCTGTCTCCGTCGCCGAAGCATGCACTACCTCCCGTCTCCGTCTCCGTCGCCGCTCTGCCTGCTCACCTCCGCTCGACGGCCCAACCCCGCTGCCACCGCTGACCAACGGCGTACGCTGCTTTGCAAACTTTCCGGACCGGCACGTGCCCCCCACGTGGCCGTTCCGCCGGAATAACCGAGAATTGCCTCTTTGGGATCGGCGTTCGCAGCGGCTGCTCATCGTTCGTCCCGAGTATTGCTCAGCATTGCCAGCGAGCTCTAAGCCGGCGACGGCGAGCGAAGTGATGACGGCGGGTTCGAGAACGTGCTCGGCGTACTCGCGAGGGGGCCGTGCATGGTATATAAGGAGCTGCTCTGACCGCCATCGTCGTTTAACCCAACTTTTCTGACCACCACAGCAACAGCAGTACATGAGCCACCGCTCAGCCATCAACCGCATCGCAACTCAACTCAACAACATCACAAAGCGCACCGCAGCAACTACAGCAATGTCCGCAGCAGCAACAGAAGTCACCCGCACGCCCACCAAGATCGTGTACGCGCACAAGACGCCCGAGGGTGTTGGCGCAACGGTTCGCCGCTCCATCGGCTCGATGAACCTGCGCAACCTCTCCCCGTTCCTCATGCTTGACCATGCATCGGTTGAGAAGGGCGCCGGGTTCCCAGACCACCCCCACCGTGGCCAGACGACCGTCACCTACGTGCTCAGCGGTATGATGCAGCACGAGGACTTCCTCGGCAACGCCGGCCGCCTCGAGACCGGCGACGTCCAGTGGATGACTGCTGGTCGCGGTATCGTCCACTCTGAGATGCCACTGCACGACGAGACCGACGAGGATGCCGTTGCTCTCCAGCTCTGGGTCGACCTCCCCGCCGACCAGAAGATGATCGAGCCGTCGTACCAGGAGAAGAAGGCCAAGGACATCGACACAATCCAGCCCAAGGACGGCGTCGAGATCACCATTGTCTCCGGCGAGTCTCATGGCACCAAGGGCTTTGTCCGCCCCGTCGGCGGCTGCTGGTTCATGGACTTTAAGCTTCAGAAGCCTGGTGTATCTGTCTTCCAGGCCCTGCCCGCTGGCTGGACTGGCTTTGCCTACGTGATCTCCGGCAAGCTCCAGGTCGGCGAGGAGGCTACTCCTGTCGACCAATACAACACCGTCGTGCTCTCCGCTGAGGACGACCAGAACGGCGTCCTCCTTACCCGCCCCGAGGGCACCACCGACGAGACCCGCTTCGTCCTCATTGCCGGCGAGCCGCTCGACCAGCCGGTTATGCAGATGGGCCCCTTCGTCGTCTGCACCCGGGAGGACGCGATCAACGCCATCCGCGACTACAACAGCGGCACGAACGGCTTCGAGGGTGCCGCCGGGTGGAAGAGCAAGATCGGCTCCAAGCTCCACGGCTAAGCAGTAGAATAGAAGACTTCCGTTCAGAAGCCTTTCATCGACCACAAAGCCATTGTACATTAGACGGACAGACAGACTCGGACAGGCATCATTCTCTCACGGCAAAACAGCAAAGCACAACGTACGGGATACGATCGGATCATAAAGAAAGGTTTAGACAGAAGTAATATGCAGAATCATTGTACAGTACATGATGCCCAGCCTCGAGGCGGTGCTGATGTTGTTGTTGTGTGTCAGAAGAAGTTCAGAGCTCGGCGCCTGACGAGTGTCCGACGCCGAGTGATTTCCATCGCCGCCGCCTGACTTGTGAATTTCCGCTCCGGCTCCGTCTCCGTCATACCTCTCGTCGTGCTCAACTCCACCCAACTGACTTTCTAAACTACCAACGACACGGCGCACACCCACACCATGCTCGCCGTGTCTCTCCTCCGCTTCGTATGGCGGCATCCGGTCGCTGCGCTCGTCGCTGCGATCGTGCTGTACGTCCTGGCGCGCTACGCTGCCTCCCGCTGGCGCAAGCACCGCGCAATCGTCAACTACAGGCTGTAAGTGGATCCAGCCTCTCTTCCTCTCTTGCCTAGCTAATCTGGTAGGGAGCAGCGCCGCCGCGCAGGCATCCCCGACAGCGACACACGGCCATGGCTCATTGCCCGCCCCGCAGCCGAGCTCCGGCGCCGCGAGGAGGCCGCGCAGAAGATCGCAGACGATGCCGCGGCGGCCAACAAGCGCGCGTATGAGGCCAAGCGCGTCGAGGTTGAGCAGCTAGGCCACAAGGTGGTCCACACCCTGCGGCGGATGCAGAGCAATGGCGAGCTGACACCCCGCCGTCGTGTTGACAGGCGGTACGAGGAGTGAGTCATCACACGTATATCACTGACGGTAGGTCGTTGGAGTCGTCAGAGGTCGAGCCGTCCGGGAGATCATCGGAGACGCCAGCATGGCAGTCTCCGGCCCGCCCGTCGCCTGTGCAAGTGTCCAGAAGGCGCGACTCTCACACCCGAGGAGCACCTGCTCGCCCGTCGACTCGACCTGCTGGTCCTGCCCGTGCAGTCAGCCGTCGCATGGCTGCGGCCCAGAAGCGCGGTCGTGGGGACACGGACAGTGAGGACTCGGAGCATGAGGAGCGCACGACGCGAAGGAGGCGTAATGGCCGTAGACATCGGGCCCAGGAGCTCGAGAGCATGGACGAGGATGGATCAGAAGACTACATGGACGAGGACGAGTACGACGAGGACTTCGACGGCATGGACGAGGACGACGAGGACTCGGCGCTCGACGACATGGAGGTCGAGCCCAAGCCGCTGGCGAGGAATAGGTCGCTCGCCAAGCGTGGTCGCGAGGAGAAGGACGAGCCGAGGAAACGACGCCGGCAGAAGTCAATGACACCTGGCCTTGGCGGGTCGATGGGTGGGGACGACGAGGAGCCCATGGAGGAGGACGGCTCGTTGGACGAGGACATCTCTGTCAAGGAGGAAGAGGAATCGGTGTCTGCTGATTCAGAGGCCAAGCCAGAGCTCGCTCCGCCGACACTGCTCACCAACACCAGCGCACCCGATAAACTCCCCGTCTACACCGGCACATCACCCGACTGGACCGAAGCCGAGCGGCGCATAGATGCCTCTGGCGTCGTATGGCTCCGCACGAACGACGGCACACAATACCGCCAGGACGAGATACGCATCCCAACCCTCAAGTTCCGTATGCCAAGGGATTCTGAGCACCCCGACGCGCGCAGCGAGAAGGGCGAGCTCGTACGCGCCTGGATACATGAAGGAGCCTACGCCCAACTCAAGGCCGAGGGCCGTCTCCGCTGGCAGGAGGAGAAGGAGGACGCCGAGGAGGAGTCCGGCAAGGGCAAGAGCAAGGGCAAGGAGCCCGCCCGCCCCGCAGCGAAACCTCAGCAAAGCATACCCCGCTCATTCTCGCGTGTCGGGCTGAGCGGCAACTCCTCCAGGCCGCCATCGCGCCCAGAGTCCCCGTACTATGCCAGCACCGCCGGCCTGGACAAGTCGATGGCCTCCCCCGCGCGCAGTAGGCTGAGTTCGCCCGCGCCAGCCCGGTACGGAACCCCTTCGCGCCGCCAGCTGTCTGAGGCCGGCCGCGCCAAACGCCACGATGAGCTCCTCGCAAAGCTGGGATACAGCGACGCCTCCGAGAGCGACGCCACACCCGACACCACAAGCGCAGTTAAGGCCAACCCTCTGGAATCCAGGTTGACTTCCGCTCCTGCCACTTCGTCGCCGCTGTCGAAGGAGGTCACCACCGACCTCGAGGGCAAGGGCAAGGCGCCGGCGGCATCGTTCTCGTTCGGTACCCCATCGACCACGCCTGATGCCAAACCTGCACCCGCGAAGTCTACACCCGCAGAGGGAGCCAAAGCCCCCTTCTCGTTCGGTCTTGGCAAGACGGAGTCAACCCCAGCTGCGCCAGCCACGCCCACTGCATCATCCTCTACTGCCGAGAAGCCAGAGTCCAAGACAGACAAGCCTGCGTTCTCGTTCGGCCTCGGGTCGGCTGCGGAGCCCAAGGCTGCGGCTAAGCCCGCTGAGGAGAAGCTGCCGTTCTCGTTTGGCTCCAAGACGGAGGAGCCCAAGCCTGTCGACAAGCCAGCAGCCTTCTCGTTTGGCACGAGCGCCGCTGAACCCAAGGCAGCGGACAAGCCCGCATCGTTCTCGTTCGGCGCCCCTGCCGCCGAGCCCAAGCCTGCCGACAAGCCGGCGTCGTTCTCGTTCGGCGCCAGCTCGTCGGAGGCCAAGCCTGCGGACAAGCCTGCTTCGTTTTCGTTTGGAGCAAGCCCTGCAACCCAAGCGGCTGAGCCAGCGAAGCCTGCGTCGTTCTCCTTTGGCTCTCCGGCTACCGCCCCCAAGGCTCCCGAAGCTGCCTCGCCTGCTGCATTCTCCTTTGGTGCGCCTAAGCCTGCTGAGGCTGCGGCTGCACCATCGCCAGCACCTGCGGCATCGTTCTCCTTCGGCTCAAAACCTGCCGACCCACCAGCACCTGCAGCACCTGCAGCCTCCGCGGCGTCATTCTCGTTCGGTGCACCATCAGCCGCGCCGGCCGCATCCTCGCCTGCCTCGTTCTCATTCGGTGCCAAGCCGGCTTCGACCACACCGGCGGGCACTCCACCCGCATCAGCAGGGCAGTTCTCCTTCGGCTCTACCTCCTCGCCAGCCCCGGCCCCAGCCGCAGCAGCACCCTCCACCTTCTCATTCTCCGCCAAGCCCGCCGACGCTGCCGCACCCAAGCCATCCTTTTCCTTCGGCAGCTCAGCACCAGCGAGCACCCCAACCGCCCCCTCCACCCCATCATTCAGCTTTGGCTCGGCCCCGGCGGCAGCTGCCCCGTCATCGACCCCGTCGTTTTCATTCGGCGCAGCCAGCCCTGCACCCGCCTTTGGCTCCGGCTCTGGCTCCGCCACGCCAGCACTCAGCTTTGGTGGCTCCGCCCCGGGCACGCCCAGCACCGCTCCGCAGGCGGGCTTCTCCTTCGGCATGAGTGACCCCAGCTCCCCGGCGCTGGGGAACGCCCGGCGCACCCTGAGGCGCAAGTAGCATCTGCATATGTTCACTGTCTTCTCTTCTACTCACCAGTACTGAGTTCGCATAAACATCGCCTGTAATTGTTCATAGTAGTCACCTCTGTCCTCCCCACACGCTGTCGGCCAGCCCTCCCGTCACACGGGGGGCAGCCGTGTACGTTGAACAACGTACGAGCGGAGATTGATCTCGCATTCAGTTGCTTGCACCTATAAGGACTGGCGGGGCAGAGCCTTGCCCCGTGCAGTAGTATCTGGGGCAGACAGAACATCGCCGACGAGAGGCCCGGCATTCGGCCTGTGTTCGTGGCGGAGAGTGGGTGGGAGGGGTAGAAACCAGCCAGTCCCGTGACCAAGTGTGGCGCCGACGGCATGACGTTCCGAGTTGCGTACGTCGATATTACTCGGTCTCGGTCTCGACGTTTGCTGTTCCGTCACGCTCGCCGCTACGTGCCGCGCATCGCCTGTAGATCGCGCTACGTTGCTTCCGAAGCAACGAGTCAGCTGTCGCAAGCTTAATAACCTTGATGAGGGTTGGATAGGCAGACTGCGAAAGGCCAGCTGACCAGGTGACTCGGTCCTCCCGCGCCTGGATGGAGGTGCTCCTCGCTCGGCGGGGCCGTTAGCGCGCTACAAATGGATTAGATCAGGCTCTTGAGTTTCTTCGTGAGATGGGCATTAGTCCGCTTGGCGGCAGCATGCGTCCGCCGTCTGTGCGGCGTCCGCTGACGGCGCCACCCATCGAGAGTACGCCACCCCCCCCTCATCGCGATATCAGTCCTCAGATTCAAGACGAAGGCGATGCCATATCTCATGGCTACTATCCGACCACCACGCACTCAGCAGTGATCCGCACAATATGCATATCCGACCCGCCGTTGCGTCTATCTGCAGATGGCAGCCATATCAGCTGACTTCTTTGTGTATGCACAGCCTCTGAACTTTGGCTCAAGAGCTACCCCATTATAACGCGATGACAACTCAAGAGTCGATCCCCAACCCCAGCTCAGATGCTATCTCTCCCCATTCTCCTCACCATCCTTTACACCGCCGGCATCAGTACCGGCATCAACGCTAGTCCTCTCCGCGAGGAAGGGCTGGAAGCCCGCCAAAGTGGCCAAGTACTCGCCGGTGGCCCAGACTGGACGTACCCCATCCACTCAGGGGCAAGTACTGACCGCTGCCTGGGTGTAAAGTCACCCGTAGCAGGCGCAAATGTCACCATGTGAGCAAGCTCGACGACTGTGTGGTCTTCTCTTCACTAAAACCCCAGTCAGAAGTGCACTTCCCCCAACACGACGTGGCGCATCTACTCGCAGTGCCAGTATGAGCCCACCTGGATGCAACTGGAGGGCACGAATCTGTGCGCGACTGCTGGTGCCGGTACTCCTGTGATTCGGTGCAGCACTCACGCCAGGGGGCCGCTATGGCCAGATGATAAAAAACGGCGACAGGGTATACCTCACTGACTGCGTTGGCGAGCAGTGGCCGTCTGCCTGCTCTGGGCCGTCTCGGGCTATGTGGATTCACAAGATCAACGCTGGGTCCGTTACGTACGAGTTCGGTAGTGAGTCATAATTTCTAGGTCGAGGGGTGCTGTGGGTAGTGGTTAGAGGCTGACTGGGTAGACAAATACTGCCTGGACAATGCGGATGGCGGCCTTGCCATCGGAAACAAGGTGCAGGTCTGGGAGTGCCATGCAAGTGGGCATCCCGATTACCTCAAGCAAACATGGCTTGTACAGGATCCTTAGTGAGGCGTGCAGGTTGAGGGTGAGGACTTTGAAAGTGAATATGTTAGGAGTATCAGTGGAGTGAGCACTCCTTCGTAGTGAGTCATGGACAATGAGCATCCTCTTGCGACCCGCCGCCATTATGTCTATCATGAAAATGCATACAAACCCTAGAGCCACTCAACACTGCTGTCAGCTTTGCCCTCGACGGAGCACTTACGTTCCCGGAGGCTTGGAGGTGATGTCGTAAACGACACGGTTGACACCACGGACCTGCGGTTAGCATACGCCCCGACACCTGCACCCACCTCGTTGGTGATCCTGGACGAGATCTTCTTGAGGACCGCGGGGGGGAACTCGAACCAGTCGGCGGTCATAAAGTCCTCAGTGGAGACCGCACGGAGGGCAATGACCTGGTCGTAGGTGCGGGCGTCGCCCATAACACCGACGGCCTTGACGGGGAGGAGAGCGGCGAACGCCTGCGAGATCGAGTCGTAGAGACCAGCCTCGCGAATCTCGTGGATGTAGATGTCGTCCGCGTGCTGGAGGATGGCAATCTGGTCGCGGGTGACCTCGCCGAGGATACGGATGGCAAGTCCTGGTCCGGGGAAGGGGTGACGGCCGACAAGGTGTGCGGGGATGTCGAGGAGACGGCCGAGGGCACGGACCTCGTCCTTGAAGAGCTCACGCAGGGGCTCGATGAGCTTGAGCTTCATGTCGTCGAGGAGACCACCGACGTTGTGGTGGGTCTTGATGGTCGCCGAGGGGCCCTTGAACGAGATGGACTCGATGACATCGGGGTAGAGGGTGCCCTGGAGGAGCCACTCGATGGGGCCCTTCTCCTTGTCGGCCTCGCACTCCTTCTCGATACGGGTAGCCTCACGCTCAAACACCTCGATAAAGGTGTTGCCGATGATCTTGCGCTTCTTCTCGGGGTCCTCGACACCAACAAGACGGCCGAGGAACTCGTCGGACGCGTCGACGACAGTGAGGTTGACCTTGAGGTCCTCAACCAGCATCTTCTTGACCTTCTTGGCCTCGTCCTTGCGGAGGACACCGTTGTCGACCATGATCGCGTGGAAGCGGTCGCCGATAGCCTCGTGCATGATCTTAGCGGCGACAGTCGAGTCGACACCACCAGACACAGCACCGATAACCTGACCCTTGTCGCCACAGATCTCACGGATACGCGCAATCTCCTTGGGAATAAAGGTCTCCATGCTCCATCCGCCCTTGATGCCACAGACATTGTGGACGAACGCACCGATGACCTCCTTACCCTTGGGGGAGTGGGTCACCTCGGGGTGGAACTGCACTCCATAGATGGGCTTGGACTCGTGGGCGATGGCAGTGAAGGGGGAGGTGGGGGTCTTGGCGACCGCGACAAAGTTGGGAGGGAGAGCAGTGAGCTGGTCGCCGTGAGACATCCAGACCTGGAGGCCCTGGGGGCCGAGCTCGATGCCCTCGAAGAGCGCGTCCTGGCTGGGCACGCCGGTCTTGATGACCTCGATGTGAGCGGAGCCGTACTCGCGGTGGGTGTGAGCGTCGACCTTGCCACCGTGGGTAAGGGCGATCTCCTGGAGACCGTAGCAGATGCCCATGACGGGGACACCGGCGGTGAACACAGCGGGGTCGACGTGGGGGGCATCATCGGCGTACACAGAGTATGGCGAGCCGGAGAGGATGATGCCTGTAGGTTAGCCAAGAGTTGCACCTGAGTCCACTACACACCCTTGGGCTTCCACTTGAGGTCGGCCATCTTCTGCGTGCATGGCAGCATCTCGCAGTAGACGTTGAGCTCACGGCATCGTCGGGTGATGAGGTGCGAGTACTGCGTGGTCAGCCGATGCGCTAAATCTCGAAGCAGTTGCATAGCACACTCGTACGCACCTGCGATCCAAAGTCAAGGATGAGGATCGAGTCGTACAGGTCGTGGATCTCCGCGGACGCCGACATAATTGCTGATGCTGATGGGTGTTGGTTTGGGTGCCGCCGACTTGATGGATGGCGTCGATAACGTCCAGAAATCTTGTCGAGCCTCAGGAACGGAGGCAAATTTCTGACGTCTGGTTGCCGGAGGTCACGTGACTTCGGGAGATCTGCGATCGGCACGGTGTTGTGTGTATCTTCTTGTGTGTATCTTCTTGTGTGTATGCCGGTTGTCTTCTTCGCGTACTGATGTCCTTGCCGGCGTCAGCTCATCCTCGCACTGCTGTTGCATGACATTCTAAAAGCTCTCGTCGCTACCACTCCCACTCCCCTTGCCATACAGCCCCCAGCTAACCTGCGGCCCACAGCATATCTCGGTCGCGACGACCTGTCCGGTCTGATCGGGCGGTTGGATGGCCGATACGTCCCAGGCACGAGCCGGACGTCACCGAGAATGGTCCACATGCTGCACACGGACTAACTGGAATCGAACGTCCAACCACCACGCTGGTCTTCAGGTCGATAACTGCCCATCTCCGCTCGACGCTTGCTCATATATCTAGATCGGGTAGCAGTGCTGTGCTGCAGCTCTTTCCTCTACCTCTTTATCGATCATCTGCCGACCGCCAACACCATGCGCGCCGGCCTCCTCCTCCCCCTGCTCATGCCTCTGGCGCAGGCATTCCGCTTCCCATTCCCAATGGCGTCAATGTCCGACTCTCTTGCGGTCGACCTCGCTGCCTCTCTGCTCAGCTCGAGCCCGGGAGCCAACCCCATGACCGTCCTCTCGCCCGCGAGCGACATCACGCTTGCCCAGATCCCCGGTGACGACCACTACACGCTCACCAGTGCTCTGCACCCCAACCACAAGGTGCGCATCAAGAGCACCAGCGGCTGGTGTGACCCGGGCGTGCGCTCGTACTCGGGCTACATCGACACCGGGTTCGGCAAGGAGCTTTTCTTCTACTTCTTCGAGTCGCGCCACAAGCCCAAGGAGGACCCAGTCATCATGTGGATCAACGGCGGGCCTGGTTGCTCGTCCTCCATCGGTCTGTTCATGGAGCTTGGCCCCTGCACCGTCCGCAACGATCCCAAGAATGCGAACGACACCCAGATCAACCCGCACTCGTGGAACGAGCACGCCAACATCTTCTTTGTTGACGAGCCGGTCAACGTCGGCTTCAGCCAGGCCAAGAACGGCCAGGTCGTCGGTACGGCCGAGGAGGCCGGACAGGACATTGCTGCATTCGTCTCCATCTTCTTCGAGACCTTCAAGGAGTACGAGGGCCGCGCTTTCCACATGGCCGGCGAGTCCTACGGTGGTCGCTACCTTCCCGTCTTTGCTTCGGCCGTCTACGACAACAACAAGGCCCTCATCGCCGCCAAGAAGGAGCCCATCAACCTTCAGTCGGTGATGATCGGCAATGGAATGACTGACAGGTGTAAGCTGCTGTTCGCCAGTCAGCCCCAGCTGACCCCCAGACGCGACGACCGAGTCGTACTTCCCCTATCAGTGCACGATACACGCGGACCTCAACCAGACAGTGCAGGACATAGGGACGTGTGTTGAGATGGCGGAGGCTGTGCCCAAGTGCCACAAGATGACCAAAGCGGCCTGCATCGACTCGCACGATGAGACCCAGTGCTCCCTCGCGATGATGTACTGCAGCGACACCCTTGACGCGTCCTTCCTCCGCGCCGGGATCAACCCGTACGATGTGACCAAGAAGTGCACGATCGAAGAGCTCTCCGACTCATTGTGCTACCCCGAGACTAAGAAGATTGGCACCTACCTCAACCTCAAGGATGTGCGCGAGACGCTCGGCGTCCCTACCGACGGGCATGACTGGACAAGCTGTAACATGGGAGTCAATTATGCCTTCTCTCGCAGCTTGGACTCGTCGGGCCAGACATGGCTGTACGTCACCCAGCTGCTCGAGCGGGGCGTGCGCGTGCTCAACGTGAGTAGTGTAGTGTAGGCGCTGCGCGGAGTAGGGGCAGCGACCAGGGGGAGATCAAGTCCATACTGACACCAGTACGTCGGAACCCTCGACTTCATCTGCAACTACATCGGCAACGAGATCTGGATGGAGAGGTTGAAGTGGACCGGTAAGCAGGGCTACAACGACGCCAAGTACGAAGACTGGAAGGTCAAGGGCAAGAAGGCGGGCGTCTACAAGACGTACAAGAACCTGTCCTTCCTGCAGGTCTACGGTGCAGGCCACATGGTCCCCATGGACCAGCCGGTCAACTCGCTGTCTTTTGTCCGCGACTGGCTCAGCGCGGGCAAGGTGCAGGCCGAGTAAGTGCCGCGATGGGGTTGAGCAGGCCGCCGTGAGATGGTGTGCTGCATGCCCGTTGAATGCGCTCTACCATAGAGAAGTAGCAAGAAGAGAGGACAGATGAATCTATGCATATTATGCAAACTACTCCCCCAGCCGCCCGAACAGATTCCCCACTACTCCAGCGCCGCCCTCCTGGCTCTTGTAGCTCTCGAGAAGATGCTTCATCATCGTGTACTCGTTCTTCTGATCCGCGTCGAGCTGGTCGACTTCAGGGATGTCATCTCCGTCCGGCACCTCGCCGGCATCCACCAGGGCCTGGCGCAGCTCTGCGTCCATGGCAGCGAGAGCGTCGTCATCCATAGCATCCAGCTCCTCCTCTGTAGGCAAAGTAGTCAGGCTGAGCTTGGACTTGGCCGTGGACTTGGACTTGGATTTGGCTTTAGGCGCGGACTCTGCCTTAGCCTTGGGCTGAGTCGACGCCGCGGGCTTCGTAAACTGCACCTTTGGCGCTGCCTCCTCCTTTGGCGTCTGCTTTGCGCGCGCCAGCTCGGCATCCATCGCGGCCATCATGCTCTCAAAGGAGTTGAGCGCAGCATTGGGCTTGCCCTCCTCCTTCTCAACCTCCATCGGCTCCGCCTTGGGCTCAGGTTCTTGCTCCTCCGCCTTGCTCTTGCCCTTACCCTCGGCAGGGATAAACGCTGTCATCAGCTTCGCCACAAAAAGCACTCACCGCCTCGCTCCCGTCTGTTGGCCAGAATACCCTCCCACATCTCGTCGTCAATGCCGAGCGCCTTCCGCGAGAACTGCAGGAAGTCGGCCTGCTCATTCTCCATGTCCACATCGGGCTCCTCCTTGAGCTTGGAATGGTCGCCTCCCCACACCCTCTGGCGCATCTGCTCGTCGATGTCGTCGCCTAAGCGCAGGGCCTTGGCTCGCTCGCGGTCCTGCTTGTCCTCATCATCCCCTTCATCCTCGTCGCTGATCTCCTCGATCCGCGCGGGCCCGTCCGCCTCCGCACCATCACCCCACTTCATCTCCGCGAGGTGGCGGCCCAGACTCCCTTCAGCAGGCAGATCGCCTTCATCGCTATCCGAGTCCGACTCGACGCCGTCGTACTTCATCTTCTCGAAGACTGGCGGCCTCATCTTCGGCGGCAGGAGTGAGTCACCATATGCCGAGCCAGCGACGGTACCCTTCCTCTCCGGCTCGGGCTCCATCTCCGCGTCGTCGTCGTCGGCGTCCTTGCGTCCCCACTCGCCCTCGTTCAGCGCGGGCACAAGCTCGCGCATTGCCTTTTCTCGCTGTTCGGGCGTGACCTCCTCGCCCTCTTCCGAGTCCGTGTCCATGTCATCGTCACTTAGCTCACTGCCGTCAGCCCAGGCTTCCCACAACGACGTACTCTGCAAATCTTGCGCCGTCCAGATCGCCCTGTCCACCAACAAAGGCCTGCACCTTCGCCGCAAGGTCCTGCAGTGCCTTGCCGTGCTCCTCCGTCATCTCCACTGGCCCACTAGGTGGCGGCGCAGCACCACCAGCAGTACGCAGGAGCATGGCATCCAGCTCGTCCGGGTCGACCTCGAGCCACTTGTCGCTGTCTTCCGGGTCATTCGGGCCTGCAACAAGCGCGTCCACCGGGGTGTCCTTCGACTCCTCGACTGCCTGATCGACGAGGTATGCAAACGACGGGCGCTGCTGTGTAGTACTGTTGTCAGCGCGCCCCTCTACCAAACTCACTCAGCCGACCGCGCCTCGACCCAGCCCTTGGCGGCAGCTGCCTCTCTCTCCTTCCACTTTGCGCTGCCCTCCATCTCCCCGCCGAAGAAGCCGGCAGAAGTAAGATCGGCAATGTACTTCGCATACCCCGGGTCAGCGCGTGCCGCCTCGCCGGTATCTCCATCTGCCGCGCGTCCCTTCCGCCCGCCCTCACGATACATGATCTCGAACCCAGTCGCGATCTTGACCCCCAGGTCGCGGTATCGGCGCTCGTCGCCCTCGTCCTCGCGCACATGCCACTCTGGACCAAACACCCGCGGGGGGTGGTACACCTGTCCCTGGAGTTGTGCGTACGCCGCGCGAGTCATCAGCACAGGCGTGAGTATCGCCGGAGATGGTGGGAAGTGGGTCATTCGTGCCGCGGCCTGCTGTCAGTGATTTCACAAAGTTGTACCCACCCTCAGCTGAGCCGGGTCGCGGACGTAGAAGCCCTCCACCGCGCGCTGGATCAGCTCCGGGCGCTGTGACAGTGCACGGGCTACCTTCTCTGGGAGGTAGGCCTTTGCGCGATGTTGGTGTGTAGCCAAAGCAGCGGGGTAACTGCTGTCAGCAGTGTCATTATCAGCCGCCTACCATGATATCCGCTCCCATACAGCGGTCTCGACCTCGGCCGGAGCGCGGTACTTCCCCGTCCTGACTGCTGCGATCGCGTCCTCAGCGCTGACCCAAGCGTCGGGATCTACCGCGCGGCCCTTGTCGTCGTAGTCCTCGTCCGCGACCTGTCGTGGTCGGGTTGAAGCGTCAGAGCGCACAGAAAGAGGCAGGAGGTGCAGGTGGCCGCCGTGCAGCCAGAGCTGGAGTTAGCGGGGATGCATGTAAGCACATACGCGATTGTCCGCATTCTCTGGGGCTACCCATGGTGGGAGGGCATGTGCCGCCTCGATGAGCATGAACTCGCCGTCTGTGTCACGGATGCTGTCGTCAGCTGGCAGATTGGCAGTCGCACCACGCCACGGTCACCGAGCACACGCATTTGTAGCGCTGAGCAAGAGGATCCTCATCACAAGCTTGACGACCCCGCAGACCGACTCACCTGATGACAGCATCCCCCCATCGCCTGCTGACCTCCCGCAACAACCAAACAACAAGCCACTCATCATCCACCGCATCGCCAACGCGCATAGTCCCAGCGAGGACCGCGTCCGTCCCCTTCTCCTTCCCCTTCACACTATCCCCACCCCCTCCCTTCCCGCTGTTCCCCACGTCCCCCGACTCGACCTTGAGCTCCCATGGGTCCTTGTTCCACAACCACGGATGGGGGAGGAGACTCTCGACCTGCGATGAGATGAGCGTCGCCTGTGCCTCGGGATCAGAGGTCGGCACATGCACCGCGTAGTGCAGTGTGTCCTCTGCAATCGTGGGGAGGGGAAAGGCGCGTTTCTCCTCCATCGTGGGTTGCGCTTGCGTTGCTGTACGGTGCAATGTCGAGTGGTCGAACGCGGTGGATTGCGGTGGAGGCCGAGTTCGAACTTTACGACGTGCGGGGGTATTTGGGTGGCGAGTGGCAGAGGCGACTCACCAAGCAACACCGATGGTTGCCGATGGATGCCCTTCATCAGGTCAGTCTGAGGATCGTTCACAACGTCAGTCTTGCATAGACGCAGCTGCATTAGGCATCATTGCATGGCATAAGCTAGTGTGTCTGCGTACAGGCAAGAGTGCGCCGGCTGCGGCCGGCGACCGTCATGATATGGAGGCGAGGGGGCATATATGCGAGGCGTGAGAGATAAGTGTATGGAATGGGATCACATGCGCACGGGGCTGGGACGGGGGGGCTGGCTCTGGTAATGGGGGTGGCGGAAGGGGGATTGGTCGTTGACGGGCGTGTTGGGCTCGCTGCCTGGCCGGCGGTCGGCCATGGGCTCGACGCGCAGTGTGCCGTCGCCGGAGAACAGCGCCGGGCGCTGAGCGACGCGGCTGCGTGTCGGCATGGTGGGGTATATGGACGACGCGGGCGTCGACGAGGGGAGGTTCTCGAGCTCGGCCTTGAGACGCTGGTAGACCGTCTTGAAGGTTGAGTGTGCGCCGCGCTCGAGCGTGAGCATCACCTGTGTGCGGAAGACCGAGCGGCTCGCGTTCACGGGGATGCGGTCAAACTCGACGCGGAAACGCACGCCCTTAACAGTCTCGCCGCCGTCGCGCATGTCGGGCTGCTTGCACTTCAGGTAGGCAATGCCGTTCGAGTCCTCAGCCTGCTTGACGATGACGCGCATGTCAGTGAGCGCCCTGGCAGTCGCCTTGCGGCCGTCCGAGATGGTCGGGACGTTGATGTAGATCTCGCACGCGGCAGGCTTGAACGAGAAGAGGTTATTGAACCACGAGCGCTTGCCGGCAGTGTCGACAACAGGCGCGGGTGCGACAGCGTCGCTCTTCTTGCGCTTGCGCAGCATACCAAAGCCATCGGCAGCGCGGTGCGCCGAGAAGCCCGAGTGCTTGGTGTTGCTGCCCCAGGAGGCTGCACCGACATCGTCGACGTCGCTGCCGTCGATGAAGGCGTACGAGTCCTCGCGACCAAGGAGAGACTCGATGTGGTGCTCGAGAACAGCCGGTGCCGGGCGGGGTGGTGCCGGTCGGCTGGCGCGTGGCGGGGGAGGTGCCGAGCGCTCGGCCTTGAGCGCAGCCGCGGGAACTGCAGGAAGCATCGCGTGCTCGTAGCCACTTGGGTTGGGCGTGAACAAAGCGTGAGACATGACCGACGGCGACTCGGGGCGGCTGGAGTGCGAGCGGGAGCGGTAGCTGCCCGAGTGGTGGCTCCAGCGGCCAGACACTGGGGGCGGCCCGCTGCGCGAAGGAGCGCGAGGAGCAGGGCCAAGACCCACGGCCGGGCTAACAGGCGACCGCATGCTCGGCACAGGCGAGGGCGCGGCATACATACGACCGGAGCGCACAGAGTGCGCATAGATTGATGCAGTGTCGGCCTCGGTCTCGTCGTCGTCGGCATCGGCGAACTGGTCGTCGGGCTCCAGAGACGGCGTCTCGAGAGGGGTAGAGCCACCAACATGAAGACTGGGCTCGAGCTGGGGTGCAGCCTCGGATATCGGAGACTGGTTGACCATGTACTGTAAGTACGCCTGGAACTCGGGGCTCTGGATCGCAGAGCTGTTCGAGTTGTCCGAAGCGGTCGACGAGCGGATGCTGATCGAGTTGAGCTGGTTGGCAATCTCGAACAGGAAGGTCTGGAGCTGAGGGTTCTCGACGCGAGGGGGCGATAATGGTAATGTGTTGGGAGACTCTGCGAGCGCTGGCGACCTGGGGGTGTGGAGGCCACCGGGTACAGGGCTGTTGGCCGGCAGAGGAGACAGAGGAGCCTGCTGTTCCCTGTCGCTGCCGAGGTCGATGACAGGCGGGGAGTCCATCTTGACCGGGGTAGCCTCCTGGAGCTGGATCTCGGGCGCTGGGATAGAATGGCCGCCAGTCGACGTCGGTGGACGGATCGATCGAGGCCCTGCCGGTGCTGGAGCGCGAGGGCCAAGCTTGGACGGCGTGCGTGTAACAGGAGAGTCGGCCGGCGCGTGAACCATAGCAGCTGCCTTCTTGGGAGTAGGCGCTTGCGGGCGGGGAGGAGGGGTACCGCGGTTCTGGATGTAGTCGTTCTCGGCCAGTGGTGCGGGCTTGCGGCGCACAGTGGATGGCTGGGGAACAGCGGGAGCAGGAGCAACGCGGCGCTGCTTGGAGGCATCCCGCTTGCTCGAGACTGCAGCAGTGCGCGAGTGAGGACGCGCGCGGCGCTCATCCATGTCATCGTCACTGTCGGCATCCATGTTGTAGTTTTCGAGATGACGGTTGCGGTACTTGACGAGGAGGTGGTAGATAGCCTTCTCCCATGTCTTGTCCTGGCTCATAAGAGACTTGTAGATGTCTCCTTCTGATGCTCCGTGCCACAGTGTCCTCATGTTGCCCATGATATCCTCGTCAATGTCCTCGCTGCGCACCGGCCTTGCCATCTCGCCTAATGCGAGTGGCGTAGGCATGGGGCGGCCGCCTGTCAAACGTAACGGGTGGCGGGTGAAGAATGGGTGAGCCATAACCTCGGGCATGGTGATACGCTCCTCGGGCTCCTTTTCAAGCATGCGCGAGAGCAGATCCTGTGCAGCTGGGTCGATGTCGGTAGGCATGTCAAAGACGCCCGCCTTGACTTTCTGCAGCAGCGTGCGGATGTTGTCATCGTCAAAGGGTAAACGACCCGTCAGGAGGGCAAACAGGATAATGCCACACGACCAGATGTCACTGGCCGTGCCGTTGTACGTTCGTCCCGCGACAATCTCGGGCGACGCGTAATGCGGTGAGCCACAACTTGTCTCGAGCAGGCGCTCTTCAGACTGCCACGCGGCCATGCCAAAGTCTGCGACCTTGATGTTCTTGTCCTTGTCGAGAAGGAGGTTTTCCGGCTTCAGGTCGCGATGGCAAATGTTGAAGCGGTGGCAGTAGTCCACCGCGTGGATGATCTGCTGGAAGTAGTGCAGTGCCTCCAGAGGTGGCAGACGTCCGCGGCGGACGAGGTAGTCGAAGAGCTCGCCACCTGGGACGTACTCCATAACGAGGTAGCTGTAGTGTAAGCAGGGCGTGACGGGCGCGTGACCGGAGGATTACGCAAACTCACAGTTCAGAGCTGGTCTCCCAAACATCGTATAGTGAGAGGACATTGGGGTGGTCTATGAGCTTCATGATGACGATCTCGCGCTCGATACCTAGCAGAACCTTTTCTGCGCGGTTGCCGACCTCTGACATGGACAGACGCGACGAGAGGATCATTCCCTTGGGGACGATCTTGACGGCGGCGTACTGGCCAGTGATGGCATGTTTTGCGATTTTGACACGGCCTATACGTGGTGGTCAGTACTGGTTCTACTACTCTAACACTGCTTCGCGAAAGGCGGAGTGCAGTTTGATGCGCACCTGATGAGCCCTTGCCAATGGTCCTGCCTATGCGCCATTGGCCAATCTGTTTTGCGTCGCCATCACGGCTGCTGGAGCCCGATGTGGAGGAAAGGCGGTTGCTCTTGGGCCGCTCGCGCTCGGGCTGGCTACTGGGTCCCGCAGCCGACGCGCGGCGGGACACGGATGGCCGATGTTGAACAGCGGCCATGTTTGGTCAAGGGGGGGATATGGGGGTGTGGTGGTGAGATGGGGGTTGGTGTGTGTGCGCCGATCGCGGTCCGTGTAGTCGCAGTTACTACCACGGCGGTGTCGATGTCGGCGTCTGATGAGATGTGATGGGCCACAAAGCGAGTACAAAAGAAAAGGAGGAGAGAGCCGCTACAGGTGACTGCTGGAGGTTGTAATGGAGAGTTGGCCGGCGGGGTAGTGGTCGATCAGAGCCTACTGCAAAAGCTGTCGCACGCGCTTAAGGAATCTCGCACCAGAGGATGCGATGCCGGAAGTCGATAGTGGGGGGATAGCTCTGTCGAAGCCAAGAGCAGGGGGTGGCGTGGAGTGGAATGTCGTCGATAGGGAGCCAAGAAGAGTATGAGCAACAGCAACGAGCAGGAGATTGCAGTAAGGAGTGGTGGTTGAGAGAGGGGACGACAGATCGTAGAGTATGGGAATGGATGCTTGCTGCCAGAGCAGTGTTGGTGCCGTACCTTCCAGCCTGGCTCACACTCAATGGCCCACTCGACCACTGGGTAGACTGGGCTGCTGGGCTGGCTGGGCTGGCTGAACCGCCTGGTGCTCACCGTACGGCGCGTCTCTCGTAAACCGGGGGCAAGGCTACTCAAACTCGCTCTGTTGGTGTCCCTGGCGACCCAAAAAGTCAGGCGCGCAGTGCTTGTTCTTGCGCCGGGCAGCCAATCGGGCGCCAGTGCTCTCGAGCAAACTCGAACCTGCCGGCCCACCCCCAACCCCTGGTGCCATGCCCTATTACCCAATGTTTGTCCTATTTTCTGGCTGTCTTGTAATTTGGTCGTCAGCCCCCGCAGGCTAAAGAGCGTCAGAATGGCCGCCAGGACGTGCCCTGCAGTATCCAGGAGCCGTCGTACATCAACCCCCCTCGGTCAATCTGCTGGAGCTTGGCCAGATGTGGGATTCACCACCAAACAACGCCGCGACGCCGCTGCCGCTTTAGGCTTCAGGCATCGTCGGCATCAAGTTATCGCAGTGTCAGGCTCCAAGAGGGAGGGGAGGAGGAGGGGTCTGCTGTACGCCGTCAGACACAACAACTGGGCCAAGCGACGGCGGCGTCGTAGCTGCTTTCATTTGTCTGGCCATCCTGGGTCAGTCCCATCCGGTGGGCGAGCGAGCTCCAGCCCTGTTCAATCGCCACCCCTCGTCCTCTCCGACATTCCACACCGGTAGAGCATCTTGCTCGCCGGCTTCAAACACTCCATGGCCCCTTGCATCCTGGCCCTGGTGTGAACGTCATCGATGTCGCATGTCGCTGTGATCTTCAAGCGTGCACGCTAGACGGGAAGGTTGAGGCGATCTCGCCAGCCATTGGACATGGGACATGTACCGCTCGCACCAGTCGGTCTGCGGGCTCAGTAGTGTGACATGAGGTAGAGATTTTCCAACCCAACCCTTGGAGAGGTGTTGAGGTGCATGCAGCATGGCGACGTTCGGGATTGGCAGGCTGTGGCAATGTAGATGGCTCGTTGTGGAAGCCGGGGCAGTAGCCTCCCACATGAACATCCCCGGGTGTTCCAGTACCCACCCCCTGCTGCCGAGGAGTGTGGATATAAATCGAACGCGCTCTGAAACATTTCCTCCAGTACGCGTCGTGGCAACGCGTATGGGGCTGAATCGTTGAATGTCATGTATATGGGGCCATGGGGTGCATGGACATTGCCCATCACGGCATAATCGCAGCATCCTCTTGCTCGGCTGCAGTCGCAGCAGCAACAGCACCTGCGCCAGGAGGATCTCATGGCTCGCTTGCTGATTCTCACACCGCAGTGCCATGTCGGGCAGGCGCCGCAGTGCAATCCACCCACGTTGTGTATTCCCGAAATAAGGATACGCGCAGCGGCATGGCTTACAGGCATCGGCACCTAATCAATCGCGATCAATTACGCCGCAAGCCACCACCATCAGACGCGCAGAAACGCCGCAGGGAGAAAGCACGGGCATGCGCACGAGCTAGTGCTAGCAGTTGTCAGGTTGTTGTGGTCCATTGAGTTGCGTGTTGTCCTGGCGATTGTCCTGTCGTCCGAGCTGCTCGGTTGATTTTGGTGGACTAGCAGATCCCGAGCGTGGAGGGTACCTGCGCCGGCTCGTATAGCGATGTTTGCATCGTACCTTGTGGCCGAGCGGAAAGCATGCTAGCAAGCAGCAGGCGTCAAAGAAAGCATGCACGTAAAGGTAGGCCTCCTCCTATGGCGATAAAAACGCCCCCGGCCAACCTTGATCAAGTGTCGCAATACGACGCGTCGAGCAAGGCACATCATGGCTGACGGCAACCGTAACCTTGTCTTGCCGTACCATTCGCGTCATGTTTCTCACTGCAGGCGTCTCTCCCTGCCCAGCCGGCGCACTATCCAGGCTTGGCTGGGACATTGGATGACGGCAGAGAACGGGGAACAAGGGGTGGGGTGCAGTCGACGCGTCGTCAGTGCTTGGAATCTGCTTCTACGTGCTGCGAGATGAGGCCAAGCTCGAGCATGCCGACTTTATGAGCATTAGTGCACTGCAGGAGTTCGCTTCGCTTCCATCAGATCCTCCTGTGAAACGCGAAGTCGAGACGAAGGAGAGCCTGGTAATGAGCTCGCAGCAGGGGTGTCGGATACGGCACACGACCATCCGTCCCGCGGCATGCAACGCGCTGCAAGACTGGAAGATCGTTTAGCAACGGCATGGGTAACGATGCTGCAATGTTCGCTGCCTCTGCAAATGAAGGGGTAGGTCTTGAAACGCTCATGTGGCACCCGCGGTAGTAACTCGAGAGCTGAACGTCAGCTGGCAGCAGTGACATAATGACGATCTCACAACCGCCTGCTTGCTTGATCTCAGTGTTGCTCCTGCCCACGCTGCAATTATACTTGAGGCTAGCGACAGTGGCGTCTCCTGTGGCACGATTGGTACCTTCAATACTCACTGCTACCCGCGATGTTCACTACTTACTACTCACTCCTTACCGCTTACTGCGCGCTGTTTGACGGCGGATGGTCGTGTCGAGTCAGACTTGAATGAGGAAACTGAGAATCAGAGAGGGACACTTTCGCCTCATCGCCCCTTCTTCGAGGTGGAGGATCGGCGTCTGCCCAGCCGCACGCCCCATCTCGCAAGCATCTGTTAGCGCAACAGCTGACAGACACCAAACATGACCTCCTTCTCACCGCAACATGCCTAAAAGCACTCACAATTCACTACCAGGAGCTTCAGCATCGCGCAGCCTTACCTCGCCCGCTCGTAACTACACTTGCGCGACCCGGACAGCGCTTCTCCCTCCTCACCGCCGCGCGATCAGAAGTCCACCCAGGACAAACCAAAGACCAAGGCCAAGCCTGAAGGCAGCAGCAGAGGCAAGGGGAAGGCTTGGACTGGGGAAGAGTATGTCGCCCTCTTCGGGCATGTAGCCAAACATGGAGCCCGCTTCTCCGACTTCAAGGACGCAGTGGTGGGTCGCACCGCCAACCAGGCGTACTTGGCTTGGTCGTGAGTAGTCGGCGACCTGCTCAGCCCAGCAAGTGCGTTGCGCTGACTTGTCGCGCCGCCCTCCTGGCCAAGGGGAAGTGAAAGTCGAGAGAGCTATGATGATAACTCAGCTCGCCCCTAACTGCGAAGATGGGTGTGGTAGAGTCGCCTGCTGATCATGGGAAAGGTCTGTGTATGCAGCTATGTGCCAGCGCCCTACTACATTCTCATCTTCTCAGCCTGACCACACCTTTGGCATCTACACTTTTCACAGATATCACTTAACATGCCTAAGCGGCAGCGCGCTATATCCAGCGAGTCCGAATCAAGCTCCAGCCTTGTGGCAGCCGACTCGGCTAGCCCAACGCGCGACGGCAGTGGCACTCAGGACACCAAACCTATCATCAAGAAGCACAAGCAGCAACAGCAGGCCGATGGAACCACTCCCCGTGGGAAGGGCAAGCCATGGTCCCCGCAAGAGGACGTTCTTCTGTTCAAGCATGTCCTTGCACACGGGAAGACGGCGTGGGAGGACGCTGTCCCTGGTCGGACGAAGAATCAGGCGCGGCAGGCATGGTGGGTGTGGTTGATCTGTGAGCCCGCGCCGCTGACAACAGGAAGAACAGACTGGAGAAGGAGATTGTGGGGCTCTTGCTGAAGAAGTCCGGAGGGCAGGTGTAGTTAAAGCTCGTTGAGCAGCGTGTACGCAGTGAGGAGGAATGGCTGCTGGCAGGTGGCACTAGCAGAGCTCTCGTCAGCGACAACAAGTCATGTGAGATTAGCAGCCTGCATAACAAGCGAAGCTCAATGCATGTTTGTATACATTCATGTCCACTGGCAGGTCGATGTAGTTGTAGCTGTTGCACAGACAGACACCACGCCGGTGCAGAGCAAAAAGACTGGCCGCCCCAGCAGAGGCACTCGGCCTACGGGTCGAAACGTCGATGTGTCACCATGCTCACTTGTTTAGGGCTGCACAATGAGCACCGATAGCTGCTTCCCGCAGACCAGTACACCAACCGTGAGCGACCAGCCGGTAGACAGGGCGTGCAGAGCCCTCTTGAACAGAGCGTCAGCACTCAAGACGGGCGGGAGGCGATGTCAATGTTGCTAGTTCGGTCCGATCAATCCGGCCACAGCTTGTGTGTATACGGCCCATTTGTGTGTATGACGTTATCACTTTTATCAGAGTAATACACGTGTGATGAAAAGGCCTGATTACGCCCGAGCCCGGTTCGAGCTGTCGACCTCCACTCCCCATCCACAACTGGGACAGCTCTCGACGGCCATCCCATCAAACCTGTCGACTGCATCTCCCCATCTCCACAGCAAGCCATCCTACTCCTCGTCTCTTCCCTTCACATAGCTCTTCGGCACGACCGCATTCCTTCCCAGACGCACAGCTCAACATGCCCCCAAAGGCAGCGGTCACGCGGGGCCCATCCCCGACGCCTCCTCCGCCGCCCCCAGCTCTCAATGACGCGAACGACATCCTCGTCATCCAGGATCTCATGGACACGATTGACCAGATCCCAATAGAGCTTACCCGTGTGCACAGTGACCTGAATGAGTTGGGCGCGGTATTGTATTGTGAGTGATAGATTGCACCTCTCGATTACACCCGGGCCCGCTGACTCGCAGCGACGCTTTGCAACCTCGAGCGCAAGCTGCATCAGCTGATAGACTGGGTGCAGAGCCCACACGTCGACCCCGCACAGCGCTTTCAGCTGCTTCAGGAGATTGCAGAGGAGGCAGCGAGGTACAAGCTCGGCGGGGATGACAAGATACGCGTGGCTGGCGGGGCGTGCGACGGGGTGAGTAACTGGTCCGGGGGTTATTGCTGACGCCTGCAGATCATGGGCCATCAGAGGCATATCATGGACCTGCTCGCTGCATCCACGTTGCTGGAGAAGGACCCGCCATCGCCGTATACTGCATCGCTCATATTGCCTACAGCCCCTGTACAGCCTCCGACCCGCCGCGGCGGACGCACAACCGGTTCGCCATTCAATGACCGCGGCACGCCCACCAAGCGCAAGAAGAGCCGCAAGGAGGCCGTGGGCAAGGACGACGACGACATGTCGAGCGTCAACGGAGGGGAGAAGAAGAAGGTGCCGCAGAAGAGGAAAAAGTGAGTATAGCGAGCGCTGGCGTTATGGGCAGTGCTGACGACAGGCCGCGTGGTGTGTCGCCCAGCGAGAGCGTTGCATCCAATACATACGCCAAGCCATCGGAACCTGTGGCCCGCACGGCGCGCCAGATAGCCGCGGCAGCAGCCAAGGCCAAGGCTGCGGCGCGGATGGCAGCGGACGAGTCGGACGAGGAGACGGGCGACGAGGAGCCACGGCGCGGCAGCAAACCCATGCAGCCGACGGTGTCGAACGACAGCCTCGCCCCGTCTGGTGCGCTTGGAATAGACATAGGCACGTCTCGCGAGGGGAGCGCGACCAAGACCGCGCCCGCCGCGCCCAGCAACGGCAAGGCGCGGGGTCGGAAGCGCCCCCATGGCGAGGACGACGACGAGGACGACGAGGAAGAGGAAGAAGGCCCACCCGCGAAGCGCAGTGCTAAGAAGTACGATGAGGCCGACGTTCCAGAGGACACGGGTGCCGATCAAAACGAGGTCGACTCAAAGGTGTACTGCACGTGTCGCCAGTTCTCGTATGGCGAGATGATCGGGTGTGACGACGACGACTGCGAGATAGAATGGGTGAGTGGGGAGGGCAGGCCGTGTATACCGAGATTACGTTGTCGGGCCGAGCTGACAGCAGTACCACGTCGCGTGTCTTGGTCTCGACAAGCCTCCCGAGGGCACATGGATATGCCCGCAGTGCCTGGAGCGCCGCAAGCGCAATCCCAAGGCGAAGAAGTCGTCCAAGTCGAGCAAGAGGCGATAGGCGTGTGCGGTGGTGGCGCTAGATTGCAGGCTGGGTGTATTTTCATGTATAGTATTGCGTGTATGGCTGGTTTGACGGTTAGGGGGTACACTGATCACCTAGCCAGACGGCCGTGCTACTACAGCTCACCGGTGCTGTGGGTGTTTCGCGGTGCACGGACAGGACGTTGTCGTCACTGACGAGCGTTCGTCGCAGCGCGGACAGAACACAGGTCAGGCTGATCACGCTTTCTGGTGTCACAGACAGGTACGCCGAGGAGGTGTCACAACTTGAAGTCGCATGCGAACCACCTACTACTGCTGTGCGGACCACGCGGTTGTTGGCGACAAAGTGGTAGGGCCCATCTCACTTCTTCATGGTGGGGTTGAGCCTGGTCCAGGCGCCGCATGCAGCAGCTGCGAACTCGCTCACGGAACGCTGAGTTGCATAACTTGTTCCGGGGAAAGTGTGGGGTTGGACAAACGTCAAGTCGGACTACGCGCCCATGCAAAGGTCAGGCCGGTCAGGTTAGTCTTAATGCAAGTCATTCGCAGACATGAACGGAATTGCTGCTACTGGCCTTCTATCCAGCTGTGTGGCACACAATCCGGTACAGTCCGAAATCCCCGCAAAATCGTTGAAAACCGGTGATATTCACCACACCAGCGTGATCACCACATGCACCACGAAGGCGAAAACAGTGGCAGTGACTATGTGTTGCAAGTGACATGATATCGTCAGCAGATGGGCACGCTTACTTGACGTGAGCATCTCTGCATATCAGCCGTAATATAATGTACTATGGCGCGCTGTTGAGACTCGATGTAGTCCTCTGCCGGAACCACTAGCCACCTACTACGGCACCCACGTTGCAGGAAGGCAAGTCCAGCACTAACCCGAGTGCTAGATTACTTTACTTTCGCGCGACATACAGCCGCAACTGATGGTATCGTGGAAGTCTCGGCATCTTCATCGTTGGAGGGACTGTCATTCGAAGCAGGTTCCTCGGTGGTGATCTTGCTTGTGGAAGTTTCGCTTGTCACTGGCTGGCTTGTGGGGTCACCGGATACTGTGGCACTGCTTGTGGCTGATTCAGCTTCCTCAGACTCTGATGAAGGGTAAATGTATTCGATAGTGATGTTTGGATCGGGGTAGTACGCCCCGTCCACCATGCGATCAGCAAACCACCAAGACGTTCTGCAGCGTCAGCATACTGTAGGACTGCGGAATGAGCCGCTGGGCTGACGTACCCATTGAGAAAGTACGGAATTGCTGAAGTGCTCATCAGATGGACTCCGCTGCCTTCCGTGGCTTCGTTGGTTGATAGTGTCACCACATATTCCACTGATGGGTCGAGACTAAGGGGCATGATGGCCCCGGTAGAGTACCAGGGTCTGTCGCAGTTGTAACTAAGGGGGATGTCGGTGGGGAGCTCTGGTGTGACCTTGGCGTACACTGTCCCGAAGCCTGGGCCAATAACTACGTGCAACATCCACCAGGATGTGTTCATCGGCACAGGCACTCGAACATGACTGCTGCCGTGCAGGACTATGGTTGGCATGATCGCGACTGACAATCTATCAGCAACAGTTCAATCCGATGTAACGAGTACGCGACGTACCTTCCAGAGCGAAATGAGAAGTCAAGGGCTCCTCCTCAGTCGACCATTCGAATACCGTTGACGGTCTTTCATCTTTTGTCCGATCTTCATGGTCGAGGGTAGTCGGTATAGAAAAGTACGCTGTGTTCGTGGTGAGGGCCTCCTTCGACCAGCCAGAGTCTCCCATAAATTCGCTACCCGATCAGTCATGCAACGATCTGCAGCGTCCGTAGAGGGACCTACCGTCCGGGTTCAACGATGGTGTTGTGGTGAGTTTGAATCCCGAGAAGCGTTAGGTTGCCCTTGAGGCTGGGGCCAGTCGCAATGGTGAGGTTGTGGAGGCCGTGTTCTGTTTCTACTTTGAACAGACCCAATTGCTCGAGAGACGGGTACAGAAGAACCTGATCTCGGACTGAAACACCGTCGAGATAGATGTCCAACGTATCAGTCGAGTTTAGTTCTTCGTCCGCTACGCCTTGAAGATAGCCAATCACGTCAATCCTGTCGCCCATCCACAACATTGTTGCAGAACAATCCGGGGTGAGGGCACTGATGCTGAACTCGCCCGGGTCATTACCATGCAAGAAGGCATCGGCATGGTGGTTTTCCCACCCGGGATCAGGGGCTTTCATGCCATTGAAGAGATGTTCCCAATCTCCTTTGAGCTCGTTGAATGCTGTATATGTGTAGAGGTGTGTGCCACGGATAACACCTTCGTTCGTATTGGTAATTGTTTCTTCTTCCTGTCTAGTGAAGACGTGATGGGTGGAGAAGATTGGACCCGGCGCGGTGTTGGGGCCGAGTATTGATCCCAAGTTGTCATCCAGGAAGGGGTAGGAAAGAGAGTGGTGAGACATTGTAGATATATACTTACGCCAGCAACTGAGTAGCCTGAGTGGTGTTGCAGAGTTTGGGCGGAGGAGAGAGGAGGCTAGCGAGTGTGGTGGATTGCGAAGCCGCAACAAAGACGAGAGGGACGAATTCGAGCGCGATTAGATGTTGAAGGAGTGTGAGGTACCCGAAGGAAAAGAGATGGTGGCAGTTGCTTTTGCGTTGTTGGGGTCGCAGAGAGTGGAGTGTGCTGGACGAGTGGAACGGCAGAAGGAGCTTTATACGGCAACTCCTGAGGATCGATGATTGCGGGGTGTGATTGCCCACCATACAGTAGCTCGGTAGCTGGGCGTGAATGAACACTGCATCAATGTGATCTTTCCTCTTGCAGCTCCTGCAAAGGTTAGTGCGTGATGGCTGAGTTATAGTACAACAAGTAGTGAGCTACCGAAGTATCTGGTGTGTGCCTGGCCGGACAGGAAGATGGATGGTCCTGCGTTCCTACGGAAGTACCACATCTCACATTGTCATGTCAAAGCGCGACAAGGTCGACATTGTTCTGAAAACCACACAGTCTGTTGATCCAGTGTGTTACCTTCAAGCACGGTTTCCAGCTGACTTTGTGTTGAAGAAAGAATGTGATGGTGGCAAGTCCGAAAGGTGTCCCGGAAAGTGCCACTCACACCTGGCGATCTGTACAGTACCAATGTGACATTTTTTTTTTACAACGTCCGAGAGCCGGATTTGCACAACTAGTTTTGGACAAAGTGTGGGAGTGAACAGACGTAGAATCGGACTATGCCTATGCAGAGGCCAGGTCAGTCTTGATGCAAGTCATTTGCAGACATGAGCGAGTTTGTTGCTCCGGGTAACTTTGTGGTCAGAATCGAAAATCCTATCAAATCGCAAAAAATCGGTGATAACCACCACCATCAACAGTGCAAAGTGGACAGTGTCAAGCGCAGCAGAAGCCAGAATAATCTCGGCGGACGGGCATACCGACTAATCATGGACATATTCGCATATTAACCGCTATGATACTGTACGTTGAGTATAGTTGAGATTCGCCGTGGTCTTTTGCTGAAAGCAACTACTGTATGTAGCTATGGTATTAGCTACCACAGCCATCCGTAGATCAATGCAACTCTGGAATTAGCCCGCCGGTCGGTTACTTGACTTTCGAAAGACACATAGCTGCACCTAATGGCACCGTGGAAGTATCGGTATACCCGTCGTTGGTAGGACTGTCATCCGAAGTAGGCTCTTCCGTTGCAATCTTGCTTGTGGAAGTCTCGCTTGTCACCGGCTGGCTTGTGGAGGACTCGATCGTCTCCGACTCCGTAGATGGAAGGTCGTCGTAGGTTTCGTAGGTGAAATTGGGATCGGGGTAGTACACACCATCCACCCTGCGCTCAGGCCACCACCAGTCCGTCCTGCAGCGTCAGCTGGTCGACTGATAATGCGGCAATGATTGCGGAGATCATGTCGGGCAGACGTACCCGTTGAGAAAGTATGGATTGACAATAGTCGAGTGCAAGTGTACTCCCAGACCAGCTGTTTCCTCTCTGCTTGACAGTGTCACGACGTATTCTACCGCTGGGTCGAGAACAGTCGGCATTATGATTGGCGACGCGTACCAGGTTCTGTTGCAGTCATTGCTGATGGGAAGTGTGTTGGGCGGCTGCGGCGTGAACTCAGCATACACAGTTCCAAAGTCAGGGCCCATCATGACACCCAACATCCAAACGGTTGTGTTCATGGGTAACGCCATCTTCAATTGGCTGGTACCATGCAGAACTGCTGTCTCCCACGTGAACGATCCTTGCTTGTCTAACAATTCAGCGTGCACACTGGCGGTGGCCGTATATTGTATTGTATAACGACCTGTCTGCAACTCACGTTGGATATCAAAAGAGGCAGTCAGAGGCTCATCCTGAGATGACCACTTAAGATCAATCGACCCCGTGGTGTTCAGATTTCCGGTCCCTATGCGTTCCCCATCCATTGCGAAGGGTAACATGTTCGACATCATGACTTCTGTCGTCCAAGGAATGAGCGGGACGATCTCACTGTCCCGTTAGCCTAGCGCCCCGTGCGATGAGAAACAGGATACCCACCGTTCCGGTTCGACGATGGCGGTGTAGTAAAGGTGCGTCCCGATGAATGTTAAGTTACCTTTGAAGCTAGAACCAGTAACAACGGTAAGGTTGTGGTGTCCGTGATTCGCCGCAGCGGAGAAGAGGCGTCTGTCGTCGTTTCCAAGATGCAGTGGAGTTTGATCACGGATAGATTTTCCGTCCAGGAAGATGTCCATTATGTCTGTCGAGTTTAATTCTTCGGCAGCTACGCCTTCCAAAGTGCCGTAGACCTCAATCATTTCACCTTTCCAAAGATGCGTCATGGAGCAACCAGGAGTGAAGGCACTTATGACTTCGACGGATGATTCTCCGCCCGAAAGAGGGCCGTATACATGGTTCTCCCACTCTGGTCCAGGAGCTTCTGCGCCGTTGTAGAGCTGTTTCCAGTCTCCTCGAATCTCGTTGGGTAACCAGGCTCTCTGTGTGATGCCAGTATATAAGAAGCCATCGTTCGTGTTGGTCGTTTGATTTGCCTTTTCTAGGTCTCTCGCGACTACGTGAGTAGAGGCGAAATGGGAACTGAGCGCAGTGATGCCGCTAAAGCTCGAAGCAGCGCCGTTTGCCAGGAAGGGGTTGAAAAGAGAGTGGTGGATCATTCTTGCTATACTTGCACCAGCAGCCGAGCTGTATCGCAAGCTGTAGGCGGAGGGAGACGGATCTAGGGAGGGTCGTGGATTGTAATGTCGCAGACAACGACGAAGGGATTATGGAGTGAGAAGTGTGGATGTTAAAAGGAGTGTGAGGTACGCGAAGAGAGAGAAGAGGCGGCAGTCCCGTCTGCGTTGTTGGAGTGTCAGAAAGTCGGAGTGTGCTGGACAATGGCACAGCAGAGCGAGATATATACAGTGTCTCAAGCAGCCTTCATGATTGCGGGGTGGGCATTTGTTCACACTAACTCGGTACGGAATCGACACGACATTCTGATTCACCTACTTGCTGTTCCTTTCAAAGGTCAGTGCGTGATGGCTAAGATGCAGTACAACGAGTAGCGGGCTACCGAGGTATATATGGTGTGTATTTGGCCGGACGCGGAGGAGATGGATGGTCCAGCATCCTCATGCAAACGTCACATCTCACATTGTAGAGTCAATGCGCGTTAGGAGTGAGATTGTCACACAAGCCAAACGTTTTATTGTGCCAGTATGTCACGTTTGAGCACAGTCTCTAGCTGAATCTGTGCTGAAGAAAGAATGTGATGGCAAGACCGAAAGGCAGTCCGAAAGTGCCACTCTCGACCGGGGGTCCAGACCATTGTGTCCTGCTTCTTTGCAACAACCGAACCATCAAAGCAGTGGGTATTGAACGCAGCTCTGACAGACTGATACTTCCTTGTATGCTGTCGCAGTGCAGCTATTCGCATGCATTCTTCTCCGCCTGACTTGAGAAGCACCCACCCTCACCAAGCAAGTCGTACAAAAGAGCACCTCACTTGACAGGAACGTGGACGTCGCTCAGGCACCAGGCACCTTATCAGAGGTAGTGATGAGCGATGGTTGCCTCCTTTGACAATTGTTTGCTGCTCGTCTAAATCACACTTCGCGATGCCGTCGGCAGCAGCAGCAGCAGCGACGATCACGTTCGCCCGTCTCACCGACGCATCTCCTGCTGCGATACTTCCCGCTGTGGTTGCAATCGACTCGGGCTTCACCGAAGATGTCATTACCAGGGCGCTCAACCACGGCGAGCCCGACGACCCAGGCACGCCCGAAGGCATGGCATACTGGACACCGCATGTGCGGGTCAGCGTCCTCGACATGGAGGCGTACACAGCGTCGGTAGATGGCGAGGTGGTGGCCGTTCTGCTGGCCAAGCCTCCAGGTGTGGTCTTGGGTGAAACGTTAGTTGTATACTAGCGCTGATGCCGAGCTGACGACAGCCCGAATGCTCCCGGGCCTGTTAACGGCAACACATCAGGCATGAAGCAGGACATGATGGACGCGCTAGAGGACGTGAGTGGCTGCTGCTGCAGACGATCACGGCTAACCGGTCAGATTGATAAGCACTTGAAGAACTTTTCGATTGACGCCTTTGGTGCTCAAGCCTTTGACGATTCGTGGAACATCACCAACCTGGCCACAAGCAGACAGCACCAACGGAAAGGGTACGGCGGGGCATTGCTGGAGGCTTTTCTCGAGATGGTCAAGTCGCGAGGGAACCAGCCGGTGACTCTGGTCACTATGACGCTTGAGCATGGTGAGGCTGGTGTCCGATCCCGCTGACGTTGCCAGTGAAGTTCTATGCGCGCTTTGGATTCAAAGTCGTAGCTGAGTCGAATCATCCTGTCATGGGCACGCCGCTGGACTGGTGGGCCATGAGCACGAATCCATAAGCTGCGGATGAGCAGGACGAGGTTCTCGCTCTATGCTATAGCGTCGTCACCGTGGCTGGCGATATATCATGCTCCTTATCCACACATACTGCATCTGCACGCCCTTTGATGTACGCGTTCACTTCTCACGCGCTTTCTGCGCAAGCCACGGGCCTAGCGTCTTTCTGCCGTCAGCTTCGCCAAAGGTCGAACACATACGTCCACCTGTTGTTAGCGCTACATGCGTGCAACCTACTTGTCGTAGCACTGCTTCGTGCTCTTCCCGTGCACGGCATTCTCGAAGCCGTTATAGCTGGCCTGCCCCTTGATGGCAGCGTGGAAGAGAGCTTCCGACTCATCTGGCGTCCATTTCGACACCGCCCTCGACTGCTTCGGCTTGGTCTCCTTGGTATTCGGCATGGGCTTCACACCAAACTCAGGCGTGTAGTCGGCATTGGCAGCCTCGATATCGACTTCGAGCTTGACAAGCTTGCGCTTCTTCGCACCGCGCTCTTCATACGACATGATGCAGGATGGACGATGGTGTGAGAACACGAAGAGACGGGCGTCGTCTATCACATAATGCGCTCACCACACACATGCTGTTTGTATGACCACATCCCTCGATCCCTCGCAACTGGTGCTGTGGCACCACGCACTGGGGGCATCCGCGTAGGTCTACAGCGCTGCTGGGCCATTGAGCCTTCCCATCGCCACTCTCGACGGCACGCAGCACTCTGCCCTGTTCTCACCGTGACACAAAAGCGTTGCAGCAGACGCACTCGACTGCCACCAGCACGAAGACTCACCTTGCGAGGGGGGCGTGCCATGCTGGCTGCTCACGATGGACTCTCCCAATGGCAGTAGCCGGGGGCGCAGATCACCGACATCGCAATATGCCGATGTCCGACCAGTGATCGCCGATTACCTGCGAAGCCTTGCAAGCTGTCGTCTCCGCCGATGCCCCAACATGGTACGTTCTTTGCCCATGATACTTCTGCAGCCCTTGAAGCCATGCATGTGCAGCGATTGGTTGATTAGTCGCGGATAGAGCGCTGGAATCAGATGGGAGGTACTGCCACATATCGGCTACCTCCACCTCCACCTCCACTCTGACTCCCACTCGAGCGCATCACGACTGACAGCTATCGACTTATCTTCCCATATCACACACAGCTTCGCATGACTGGAGGCAAGGTACGTGCATTACCATGCTACTGCTGACCTCAGGCAGGCATCAGTTGGCCCGTTCAGGAGGAGTCATCCGACCCCGTGGCCAAGTTCTTCCAGCCGGGCTCAGTGCGCACTATCGATAAACGCACACCTGACACCAGCGGCTGACATGGCACTACAACTGGAACAAGAACTGGGATGTTCTGCTGCCTGGTACTACTCCTGGTATTAGTATCAATGCCGAGTTTGTGCCCATGATGTGAGGCTCGTCCCAATATAAGCAGCTGATCGAAGCTTCGCCCCGGCATACCTGCGCAACGAGTACGGCCTGCAACAAGGTTGGAAGCTGCTCCTGGGGTACAATGAGCCTGGTGAGTCTGGTTGTACGCAGGTAACTCATCAAGACCACAAGAACGAAGATGTGGCCGTTGCAGTGTCGCCCAAAGAAGCTGCTCACGCGTGAGTTGGAGCACCTTCCTTCCTCTGATCAGTCTGACGTGAAGGTGGATTGAGCTCGCCAAGCTCCGCGCTCCAGGAACAAGACTCGCCTCTCCAGCAATAGCCTACGATATGGCATGGCTGCAGGTAAGAAGCAAGAGATACGCGCTTGCTCACCGCAGGAATGGTTCTCCCTCATTCCCCAAGACACCCGGCCTGACCTCCTCGCCGTCCATGTCTACACGACAACGGTTGACAGCCTGCGCGCAAAGTTGGAGGAGTACTATCGCACGTTCGGCTTGCCCATCATTCTCACAGAGTTCGCAATGACTGTGGGCTAGCTACTGCTAGCACGGCTGATGGCAGAGCTTCGATCCTAACGTGCCCCCACCACAAAGTCAGCAGCAGGTGCATGACTTCATGGGTATGCCACTGCGCGGACGGGCTAACCCGCAGGCGAGGCAACGGCTTGGCTTGATGC
Organism: Cutaneotrichosporon curvatum; assembly: GCA_001600275.1. NCBI lineage: Eukaryota > Fungi > Basidiomycota > Tremellomycetes > Trichosporonales > Trichosporonaceae > Cutaneotrichosporon > Cutaneotrichosporon curvatum. The sequence continues at coordinate 183,145 of BCJH01000015.1, read as the reverse complement.
AACGCCTTGGATTGAGTGAGGAGATGTAAGCGAGTACTGCTTACGCCAGGCGGTATGCGTGGTTCGGCGCTGTGCGCAACGGCTACAACTTGCACGGTGTGCACGAGTACAACAGACTCATGGACGCGGAGGGCAACGTCACACCACTGTGAGAGGCTCTGCTGCAGACTCTGACCACAGTGGACAGCAATACATTGCTGGAGGTCACGACTAGAGCCAAGCCAGCTTGGCGTAATGTACACATTCGTCTGCTCGCACTCCAGACCCACGCTCTCTAGTCACGACTGATCACACATTCGCGTCCCGCTCCGTGTCCTCTCACGACACGTCCCGCTAACTGCTTTTGACGAGCCTCACCCGCCCCCGCCAGGTCCGCGAGTCCCTTTCTCCTTCGCGCAATGGTGGAGATACGGCAAGAGGGTGTTCCTACCATCAGCAAGGCCTCACTACACCAACCAACCTCCACGTCTGGTTACACTGCATCCCTGTACGTCCGGGGATCTTGCCCTCATAGTTGGCCCTGGACGCGCCACCACCCTCCAACGCGATAGTGAGCAGCTGGTCGAGCTCCTCTCCCGTCCATGGGCGACCTGGATTCTTGGTGCTACGCGATTTGGTCTTCGGCTTGGCCTCTTTCTTGCCGCTGGGCTCGGGCTTGACTTTCACTCCTGCCGCGCCGCTGCGCTTGCCCGGGCGCTCGTCGGGATCAGGCGAGACGGAGACTGCAACAAGCTTGCGCTTTCTGGGGGGCCCTATGGGCGAGGGTGAGGGGATATCGAGGGAGCTGGACGGCGAAGGTGAGCGCATTGGGGAGTGTCAAAGTGTGAGAATTGAGGGAGAGCCCAGGGATGATACAAGCGCGCCCTCTCCTTTGGGCTGTGTGCTCTCGCCATGCTGAGGTGAGAAGGGATTCGCAACATGGTGGTCGCTTTTGTGCACTCTCCTTCTGCTGCTTAGCAACCTGCTCGACTGTGTGGAGTCAGTGCTAAATGAGCAGCGTCAATCGTTGATCGGATTGGTCTCGACATTGACGATCACTTCGACTTCAGGAGGCAGTGAGGTAGTCATCAGATGGCCGGCTGAGGCCAGCAGCACTTGCGCGACGAAGTGTCAAGTACTTGTCTGTCCAGCAGACAATGACTTGAATCGTGTGAAGAGGTAGGACTAGGAGGACTCCCAACTCATCGATGACTGTGGCATCACTATTGCCGCACCATGCCGCACGGTAACTGCCACACGCGCCTCATCAGCATGTCCATCACCCGACCTTCATCGTATGAGCCTCTCCAGGTCGATTGCCTCGTGCCGGGCGGTAGCCTAAATTTGAGAGCTCTGGAAAGGCAGTCCGCGACGCAACTGCGCAACGAACTGAGACCGGCAAGGCCATCGTTCATTCACAGGGCAGACAATGCTACTGTACAGTTCGGTCTTCTCATCCTCCCCGCACACGATGTCCTGCATCCTCGTTGTCCTGCAATGCGTCCTGAGATACATCTCCGCTCATCCCCATCCCTTCACCCCCACCTTCACCGCACTGCCACCCCTGCCCGCCCGAGCTGGCGATCTGAACACTTGCGTGCGTGCGTTCAATTGCCGGCGACAGATACCTCGTTTGCAGCATACGCCGGCAAGCGTCGTGCAGCACGGGCACCTGACCGGATAGATCTACATCAACTTCTCACTCCCACTCCCACTCGACCCCCAACATTCCCATTCACGCATTCACGGGCAAGGATCGCATGTCGCATGGATCAACGAAATGGTCATGTCATGTCATGTCGTGCCACATGCCACCGTCCATGACGCCAGCGCCTACGCCTAAGCCTACATCCAGCCGCCATCCATCCCTGTACGCGCATCTCTCCGCCATGGCATGGCGGCACGTAACGCCTCCAATTGAGCCATCCACGATGCTCAGGTCGCCGCATCTCTCCGCGATGTATCCGCTCCACTTGTTTCCGCTCGCTCGCTCGGCACGGCAGCGGCGAGCGGTCAGCGGCCAGCATGATATCTCTCCGGTGGATGGCGTGGTATGCCCAGAGCACGCGGCTTCTAGGCACTGGGCACTGGGCACTAGGTACTACACCGGGCACGGGGGCGCGATGCTCGGGCATGCATCGACGCAATGACCGATGACGGCGAGGCGTGGCGAGCGCGAGCGCGACGGGGCAAGGGCATGGGCATCAAAGGCTAAAGCGAGGGCGGTGGCGAGTGCCTTGCGATCAGCCAGACGTGCCTCGTCAACCCGAGCCAAAAGTTCATGAAATCACCTCGTCACCACACCCCCCTCGTGCACAGCTCTGCCGTACGACGCGGCTCATCTGCGAAAGCGAACGAAACAGCCGCGGCGCGCATCTCGCAACCGGAGGATAGAGCAGATTGCGACGTTACGCTCCGGCGTCTGCTCTAATTGCGTGTTGCTGCTGCTGCAAGTGGTAGTCGCGAGGTTACGTGTTTCGCCACCCACCAGTGCCAACATGACAACACGCAGCGACGACCGACGGCCACCCCCCCTCGCTGCCAGCACATTGCCGTCACTCGACCGATCGGGTGTCGACGTCCTCCGCCAGCTCGTATCCTTTGATCTGGGCGGATCTGAAACTTGTCGATAGCACACATCCGTCCCTGTGGACGCCTGCGGATGAGATCACGGTCCCCAAGCCCCCTCGCTTCGCTTCGCATCGCATCCTCTGATCTCATCATAGCTGGCGAAGATAGGGCGAGTGCGACGGTGCAGCATCTGGGCGTCTGCGTATGTATCTGGAATAATGATGCATCTGGTCCTGGTCTGGGACCTGGTCCACTGGGCCCCCCGCAGAGCACACTACCCGCCGACGACCGGCAGATGGTTAGGTTGGAGGAGTACGACTCCACCCACCGGACCTCATGCCTATATCCATCCATCCCATCCACCTCCCGCAGCAGCACTCCCACGCTACTTACGCGGCCGGGTGATCTCTGCCTCGGGTCGGCGGCATGTGTGCGTACTACAATGCAAGCACATACGTAGGCATGCATGCATGCATGCAGTGATGATCGCTAGGCTGGCCGCCATGTCCGCGCGTCGCGCGCGACGACCAAAATGTCATTTTCCATCTAGCCCGACGTGGTCGACGTGCAGGTACCTTTCAATGGTAGATCTGAGCCTCGCCTCGCACTCGACAAGCGTACGCCTGTGCTCGCGCTTGCGCTCGGTAACGCCACACCAACCCGCAGTGGGAATGATGTCGGTTCCGTGTGCAACGGGCAGCTCTTGTTCCTGTCCGTCGCACCCACAGCCCGCAGACACCTCGTCCGTGCTGAGTTTGCCTGTTACGCAATGCCACTACGACGCCAGCACAGCCGCGTTTAGTGTCGTTCCAGTTCCAGAGTGGCGTCGTGGCGTCGAGCGGGTATCTCGTAAACCTGTTTACATCGGGTGGTTTGGCTTCTACCTCTATAGCTACAATGGTGTCGCGGTCTCAGTCAACGTGGACGCTGAGAGGGACGGGAAGTGGCATTTGGGGGGTTGGGGGAGTCGACTCTGTCGCTCGCTCCATAATGGGATGATACGAAACGGAATGAAAAATGGGAATGATGCAGACATGGTTGGATGTGGACGTGGACGTGAAACGTGGCGTGGTCGTGGCGATTGGAGAGAAGAATGTGGACGTTTTGTGTTACGTCGACAGAGTAAGAGTCGCAAGAGGATTGCTGGATAGCCCAAAAATTATAGACAGGTCTAGGCAAGTGGTGGTGGCCGCTGGCTTAGAAGCTGTGGAGGGCGGGTGTGGACCACTCGCTGACGCTGTGGCACACGGGCGCAGGCCGCACATTGACAAACGCATTGTCAGAACCAGAACTCCAGCGCGGGTTGTGCCCGGCCCTCCATTGGTGTCGAGACCACATTTGCTGCGCGTCTTGCGCTGTGGGCTGAACCTGCTGCTGATGAGCGGGCCAACCGTACGCATAACCAGGTGGCCCTGCGTTGGCGAATGGCGCAGGTTGCGGGTTACCAAAGTGCGCGTACTGTTGCTGTTGCTGCTGCTGCACTTGTTGCTGCTGCTGTGGCTGTGGCCGCTGATGCTGCTGTGGCGCCATCTGAAGCTGCTGTTGCTGCAGAGCCCCAGAGTACATGCCGTTCGCAAACATCGGGTCAACTGGCGAGGCGAGGTCCACCTGGCTGTTGTTCATGACCTCCTGCGCGCCATACGGGTTGCTAGGGTAGCCATACGCGGTACCAGCGTCAAAGTAGTGAGGAATGGCCTTGTGGTAGCGAATATCGGGACCGAACTGCGGTGTCGCAGCTGCTTGCAAGAAGTACAAGCGGGGCTGAGCAGGCAAGCGCCAGTGCTCGTCCTTGCCAAAGTGGATCGGCTCGACAGGGTACCCGCCGTTTTCCCAGTTTTCGGCCTGCAGGCCGTTGTTGGGCATCATGGACCCGGCTAGGTCCTGACCCGGGAGGGTGTCACGTCCACCATTGACGGGAAGGCGCGCGATTTGCCGGTTGAGCGATGCCGACCTGCTCAAGGTCGGGACTGGAGCAGTGGTGATAGAGCTTGCAGGCGTAGGGAGAGCCACTGGGAGGCTGGGGGCCTGGGCGTGCAGGACAAACGACGACTTGCGCGCACCGAGACGTGCCGCTTCGTACATGCCAGTGTTGTGCAAGACGTCGGTCGAGAACGCATCCTTGGCAGATCGCTTGCGTAACGCGGCGTCGCCCGACGGGGGGCTGTAGTAGCCCAGTGGCGGTGACGCAGAGCGTGCACGAGTCGATGCAGAGAACGCATGTCCGCCAGCGCTGAGAGGGGCGTTGTCGCCGCGCTCACGTGAACGAACGTGGGCGTCGAGCATAGCCCTCCACGTCTGGAACTCGTCCGTGCTGACGCAGAGGTTGAACTCGAGGGCGTCTAGCCACTCGAGCTCGTACTCGTTGACGTCCTTGACTGGCAAGCCCAGAAACTGCGACCATGTCGTGTTGGTATACGTGTTGTCGTCCAGGTACTTGTTGGCAAGCATCAGTCCGGTCACGAACGCTTGAGCTTCGGACACTTCGGCCTTGTAAGGCTGCCGTTGCCCCATGGCCATGATCTTCTTGTACTTGTAGGTGTACATGAGGGCGAGAATGGTGACTGAGAAGGAGACCTGTGTGCTGTGTAAGACCGAGTACACGAACTGTGAGAAGGGGAGGTTGGGCTGTAACTGGTTCGGATGCACGTTGTTCTGGATAGGATGTCTTGGCCGCCCTTCGCTGTCAAAAGGTCGCGAGGTGGAGGAAAGGATGTTCTCGCTCGCGCGGCGCATGACGGGCGATCGTGTGCGAGGTGGCGCGAACATGTCGGCATACCAGAAGTACCAGAAGGTCTGGGCTGCGAATGTCAGATCGGCTTCTCCTGCTGCACTAGAACACGCACCTGTGTAGGAAGCCAAAGGCGTGAGATAGCCCGGCTTGGACTCGTCCGTGCCCGGCTGTGCCAGGCGCATATCAATCCGCTTCGAGGGCGGAGGCGATGGCGGTCGGATGGGAGCCTGGTTGCTTATCGACAATGGTGCCATGTAGGTGTGGAGGGGACATGGCAGTCCATTCGGATCGGCCTTGACCATCAACGGGTCCTCGACAACACCACCATAAGAAGCGTCGTACTCGGTCCCGGGAGCGCCCCAAACCTCAGGGAGATAAGAGTCCATGGCAGTCGTCGGTCCGTTGTGCATTGTCATGGGCGGAGTCTGGGGGCCCATACAGCCGGGCACGAGGGCGGCCGGTGCTGCCCACGCCAGAGGCGATGTGCGGTGCAGCGATGATGGTGACGATGACGCAGGAGGTGACAGAGACACCGACGATCGGTACGCCTGTGGCTGGTAGGAGAACGAAGGCGGTTGTTGTTGTTGTTGTTGCAGCAGCTGCTGATGTTGTTGCTGCTGCTGCACGGGAGGCTGTGGTAGCGGTGGCTGGTGATGTTGTACCGGTTGAGGTAGCTGCTGCTGCTGCTGCTGCTGATGGAAAGCCACCGGGGCCTCTTGGCCCCAGTGAGCTTGTTGCGGAGGCTGCAAGATGGAAATGTTGACGGCCTGTTGTGGGGTGCGCCCACACAGACCTATATTGCCACTAGCTGCAGCTGTGGGGGAGAAGCGAGGCTGCCACGGGTCAGCAGTGACCTCGGCGCGACGACCACGATGGTCCACTCACTTGTTCCAACCTGCACTCAGTCGACCGACGATGACGGTATAGTGGGAATGGTCGAGGCGATGAGGGTCGATATCAAGAAGGGAAACGGGCGCCTTTAAGATATGTTTTCGTGTGCTGGAAAGAATTGTCAGTGTCTGATCTGTCTCGAACGGGCGGCGCTGCGCTGGTGACTGTGCGATCGGGATCGCCTGTGTCGCGAGGACGGGGCAGAAGAAGGGGAGACTGATTGCCATGTTTTGGGAGCGAAGGAACATGAAGTGATGCTTGGATGGAAGGAAGGGATCGGTATGCAGCCACCGCTCTGGCACAATGTTCCAAGCGCTCGCACACAATCACAGCTCGGCGCCTCCAGCCGCATGGCGACCAGCATGGTCCCGCCGAGCCAAAGGAGAATGAGGGCCAAGCGCAGAAAAACACCATCACTATTCAACTCACTGATTGTGCCTCGAGACAGCTTCACCAATGCAATGGCTACCGTGGGGGACGTGTCGGGCCTGAGATACTAGCCTGATCTGGTTCGTCGGTATCCGAGCAGAATAGAGGGGGAGTGACGAGCAAGTGCTCTGCGCGCGTTTTGAAGGGATCAGCCACAGATGCTCGAGAATATCAAGCCTGCTGCCTCAGAAGCGCAGCTTTTTGTTGTTGACGTTGTTCTCCCACAGGGAGGGGGCGTCAACTACTATGTCGAGCACTCAGCCGATGAAGGGAGTGAGTGACACAGGTGGGGGCAAGGGAGAGACACAGATCGCACTCTCGGAATAGTTGCTTCTTCGGTGGCTAAGAGCCGCGGATTGCTCTCGAGGTGGAGGGAGACGAGTGGCGGGGACGTGCAGATGACCGAGCACAGTGCAGAGAGGGACACACCACCTGTTGTCGTGTCGTGTCGTTGTCGTCAGGGCGCTGGCTGCCAGGCTTGTGCGGGTGGGTACCGGCAACACTGATGGGCGAGAGCTACGCACACAGATCACAACCCCCGATTATGGCTGGCTGGCTGGTATGCGCGCGGTGTGGCTGTGAGGGACGTGTCCGTGGGCGCGTTCGGGCCGATGCTCAGCCACGATTTATTGCTGTTGTCCTGATGGGTTGCGCTTGAGTGACGAACCTGCACCCTTCAAGCGGTGAACCGTTGTGCCGAAGCTGATGTCTGCCGACGTTTGAGGATATACACACACACCAAAGTGGCGCAGGGTGTCGAGACGTGTGGCCGGCTTCGGGTTGTAGAACAAGCGATGTGTAGTGGCTTGCGTACCGTACGTTGTGCGTGCGTGCGTGAGGCCGACTGTGTGTGTGGTGACCGTGTTCTAGACAGGTAGGCGTATAGAGCGGCGGCTCGCGTTCAGAGTGTGGGGCAAGCGGACGAGGACAGTGAGAGGTGTGTTGGAGGTGGAGGGAGTGTGAACGAGCGACCCAGTCTAGGTGGTAGGTGCAATGTCAACGGGTGATGAGGCTGATTGAGGTCGTTGGTAGACGTGTGCTGGGCGTGTGTGCGCGTGAACGAGGGGGAGGTCGGTCGCTGTCGAGAGTAATGAGAAAGGCGAAGAGAGAGTCGTTGGCGAGACACACAAGCTGGGATGGCGAGGAGTGTAATGTGCCCGAGGGCGTTCAAGAGATGAACAAGATGGAAGAAGCGAAAGCAACAGCAGCAAGTAGATGTGTGCGCTTACAGAATGGAAAGAGAAAGCGAAAGCGATGCGTTTGTGCAGAGAGTTGCTGTGCTTTCCTGGGCTCCTGCTGCGTGGGGTGGTCGGTCGTTCGTGGTCGTAGACACAGAGATTAGGTGGTGGCTGCTGGCCTGGCCGAATGAGTAGCAGCTAGGTAGCTATGTAGCAGGTAGAAGCGATTGTAGTATTGCCCTGTGGTCGCACCTGTTTCGGAACGACTACTCGCTTTGGAGGCTCCTCATCTAACCCACAAGGGCAAGCATTCTCCCTCGTCTGTCAGTCAGAGAGAGCAAGTCGGGTAGAGAGGTAGGACGGTAGCACCTAAGACCGAAGGGCTGCGGGGTTGAGAGGGGAGAGAGGGACGGCACAGGGGAGAGGGAAGGAGGGAATGGGAGAGTAAGGGAAAACAGAACGCGGCGCGGTGAGTGGATGTGGAAGTGGATGTGGAGAGTGGATGTTGGACGTCGACGAGGAGGAGGACGAGGAGGAGGACGAGGAGGAAAAGGAAGATCAGCCAAGCATGCCACCTTCTCTCTTGCGCGCGAGGAAGGTGAGGAAGGTGAGGAAGGCGAGGAAGGTCCAGAGACAGGGAAGTGAATCCCGGCGGGGGCGGTGTGTAGCACTCTGCTGGACTCCAGACAAACGGCTACTCTCTTTCCATCTCATCTCTCGTCTCTCTCTCTCATCTGCATCACCTGCATCACCTGCATCGCCGGCACGGGCGGCAGGCAGGGAGTAGTCGAAAGGATAAAATGCGAGGTGCTGCGGCGCGTGCAGAGGCGCTCGGTGGCAAAATAGTGGTACTAGATCGCTAGAATTACGGCTCGTAATCTGTGCCATGCAGCGTGTCCTGTGCAATGTCCTACATGTCCTACATGTCCTGTGAGTTCTGTAGCCTCGTCCTTGCCGTGCCGCCCATCCATGTCATCTCGTGGTCATATTATCTCTCCTAGCGACGTCTAGTTGGCACATGCCGCGCGAGAACCCTCCCCGCGTCCGCTGCTTTACCTGAGTTTGAGCCTTGTTGCCTGCCCTTGTCATCGTCGGTCTCCTTACTCCTCCCCGTGCCCGGCCGGCTCTTTCTGGTTGCCATCTCTAGCTCTCCCTCTCTCTCTCTCTGGCCATGTCGTACATGTAGACTAGCTTAGCTACAAGAAGTGCACATGTAATCCAGGGGCCAAGCCGCGCGGCCCAACATTCGGTAATGCATTGGAACCTGTCACACCTGATGTACCTCGCCCGCCTCCACCCGTTGGCGGCGCGGCCAGCAAGCCCCTGGTTTATTTGGCGCCGGCGGCTTAAAGAAGGGGTTTGGGGCTGCGCGAGCAAGGCGGCTCTGGACTTGGATGGAGCTCCAAAGACCGCGTCGTCGTCTCGGTCGAGCCAAGCAAGAAAGTAAGCAAGCGGTCTTGCCGGTTGTCCGTCCCTGTGTTTTTCCTTCTGATACTCCCTTCCTGCTCGTTCGACGTCCCAAAAAGCCTGATTGAGATCTCTCAATGCACTAAAAGATGGGTTTTAGGGAACTGGGAACGAGAACGGGTTCGTGCTCTTCCAATCGAGATGATGGCGGCGGGCGGCTGTCGTACCTTGCCTACGACATCTTTCCACCCTAACCCACACCTCCTTCCCATTCAGTCCCTGCACGCCGCCTCCGCCGCCTGAATCATCAGACATCCATCATACTTCCAGATGCCGCGAAAGAGAGACGCCTCTTCCTCCACCTCGTCGTCGCTCGTCTCAACATGACATGACGCCTGCGCGGCGCGGCGCGGCGCCAAAGCTTGGCTGCTTTGGTTCCAAGCCCCCCCCCCCCCTCCCCCTACGCCGGGATGCTCGGTCACTGAACTCGGGAGGCAGCGCGGCATTTGCTAGCGCGGGTCTCACAAGAGCCAAGACTTGTCTGTCATTCCCACTCGCCCATATGATTTTCGCACCGACCTGCGACGTCACAGTCGGTCAATGCTGCATGCACGCGAATATGCTCGCACGCGAGAGAGAGCACAAGGTACATTGTGCAGGGGGGAGGGCAGGCATCGCGTCGAGTTGCGCTTAGCTATGGCAAAGATTTCTTCACCTCTGTCCTTTCGACTGAGGCGATCAGGCGACAAGCACTGGCCAGACGACGGTACACCCCCATCTCGGTCGCAACAACATCTTGTCAGTAGAAATCGCCGTTCCTCGGTTACCTGATAGTGCGGCCAGGCGATTACCCAACTTTGCACAATTCGTTTAACGTTGCTTTGGGTTCCCCTGGCACGTCAAATGTGCTACTACTACTGCTATAGCCGTCGGCCCCGTCTTGTCCCAATCTACCCCTCCCTATCTTGCAGCCCCAAAGCCTTTACGGCATTATCCCTTTGCTACCATAGATTTTACATGCACTTGTCCTGTCTGCCATCCCTGTAAACCTACCCTGCGTGCTGCCGTTGTAGCTGACATCAGACGCCCCACAACGCTACCCAACTCCACCTCCCTCCCCCACACACCCTCCCACGACCCTTCCATACCCGATAAGGCCGTGACCGAAGAGGGAAAATGTCAGCCAGCCTTAAGGGATGGGCCGACAAGACGGGGCGGGTGAAATCATAAATGGCGTCGCAAGCTGTTACATTTTTGTCTCTTTTTGACTATTTTAATTTCCGGTGCCGTCCAGTCGTCCAGTCGTAAAGGTCAGCCCGCTCGCCGTCCAGCCGTCCAGCAGCGGGTGTCACCGTGAACAGGGGCCATGACGATATGAATGACCTAAGGCCCGACCCCGTCTCCCCCCTCCCCCCCAACTCCCCTCTTCCCACTCCCAGATCTCTCGTCCAATTGACATCAGCCGTCGTGGCGATAATGATCATCCTAACGAACGTTAACGTACAGGGAGTAGCTTCAGGTACTCGACCCAAACTCCTCTTCTGAAAGGGAGCTTGCATCGCGGGTCCCTTGACTAGATACTAAGATGCCAGCAGTGCCTGTACCAAGCCGCCTGGGTCTACCGAGATCGACGAGTGACCCCCGCTTGTCGCGCATTTTGCGAAATCGGGTCTATTTGAGGCTGCCGCATTCATATTCCTCTCCTCGCAGCCGCCCATGGCTGGCTAGCGTCATTTGATTGTTTGTGTCTGTTCTGTTCTTCCTGCAACGCCGGTGCCGTCCTACATTCTCGAGCCCGCTCTCAGAAACCCTGTACTACTCTGTTCGATCTTACGGCATGACCATATGCCACAGATGAAAAGAATGGAGGTGCTCGCGTGCTGGCTCCATTCCGGCTGGGCTGTGTGTCCGTCCCTTGTGCGACATGCTACACTACGCCATGACCGGATGCAGTCGGAGGTGGTGATGGTCAGATGGCCATCTGACTCATGCCGCCGCAGCCACACTTTTTTGTCGCAGCATTGTTGCCCCTAGCTTCTCGCTCGCTCGCTCGCTCACTCGGTCGTGTGCAGAGCAGGCACTGCAATCCTCATTCTGGCCCCTATCAATGGGTAAGCCCTGCCCTAGCTCCACGACATTGACGCAGGCGATTTACAACATGGAACAGGTGCGTGTGTCGGCTGAAATGCCCATTGTATACACACACGTAGCGCGCGCGCGGCGGATGCGAGTAGTCGCCGTGACCTGCCAATACGACACACCTACACGGCGGCTTGAACGGCTTATGCAGCCAAGCAAGGCCATTCGCCGTGCCCAGGACCTGACGCTCGGTCATCGCTACGCCGCCAGATACACTCATACATTGACGGCGACCGAACAGATGGAGAGCATGTTCCTGAGTGAGCAATGCCGCACCAGCCGTCCGGCGTTGTCGACGCCATCATTTGTTCTTGCCAGTGCCCTGAAACATCCACTTTTGCCTCTCCAAGTCAATCTTGGTTGGCTGGACGAGTCCGTGACATCTGACACGCGGATGCGCCATGGACCGAGCGATCGAGAGAAGGAGAAGAAAAAAAAGTCAAAGAAGCGGGTTGCAGGAGTGTCTGGGCCATGTCGACGGAGTCTGTCTCTCTCTTCGGTATCTTTGTGGTCATGATGCAACCGGCCGTCCTCCACTCTCCCGTTGTTTCATACTCTATCTGTAGCATCGATGCCGTCTTACCTCTCTTACCGCGTAGCCATGCATCTCCGACAAGACGTCTCGAACTTGGCGACTGGTCTTACCGGGTTCCCCCTGGCCCCGCAGAACACCCCGCTGCCGTACACACATGCACTTCTAACGTACTGACTGGTTCCACGTTTCGGTGACTGCACAAGATAGTTCACTTTCTGGCTACCCCGTATCCGCAGCGCTACGGGGTCGCGGGGAGACAAGGGACCGGCAAGTGCTCATGTACCGATATATCTTGATCGATAGATACATCCAGACCCAGACATTCACGCACATCCGTAATCTTGGTGTGCCGGCTGTGCGCACACTACTTCCTCTCTCGTCCGTTGGACGTTGTCCATCAGCTGGGTCCCGTCTGGACGAGATTCCCCGCCTAACGTACGTGTCGTTAGCTCGTCGTTTGCTCTTTCCACATCGAACCCTGCGGGCACCCAATTCCTGCATGCTTCCGATCCTATTGTCAACTGTGCATTCTGTGAGCGTGATCTATGCGCTCGCTTAGCAGTGTAGGTCTCAGCTGCCGTAATGTCTCCAATGTTTCCAGTTTTAGTTTGGACCGTGTCTCAGACTGTGCGCAGACCAGTGGACCAGTTACCCATGTCCACTTTCTCATTGCCACTGACCGCGACGGGCGGTGGCGCGCAGCCAGTGGTGCTCGCCAGTCGCCGGTCGAGGCGGCTCAGGTGTGAGGACGAAGCCACTCAGCCACGCGATGCGCATGACCAAGGTAGGCCACCACTGCCGCCTCCGCCGCTGCCTCTGCCTCGCGTAACCAGCAAGCCACGTAGCCACATTGCCACCGCCACGCCACGCCACGCCGCGCGCTGCGCCAGCCGACGCCAGCCAGCCAGCCAAGCGTGCCAAGTCGCACCTGGCATCCCTTGCCCACGCCGAGCACGCCTGATCCACGCCTGTCTCCGCCTTGAATTCAGCATTCGCTGTTTGTTAATAGGTGACAAACCGCGTACAGCCGCCAACTGCCACTGATTGACAGAGTGGCAGCCCGCATTGTTTCGCGTCAGCATTCGCGCATTTTTCTTTTCCATTCGCAGCCGTGTAGCCGCCATTAGCGGCTGCAGTTTCCAACCCCCCTCTCTGCTTGCAATTCTTCCTCTCGTCCCCCTCTTTTTGCATGTTGCATCGCATCGCGTTTCCATACCGCCTGCTCCATGGTCAGCAGGTAGTCGTAGTGTGCTGCGGCAGAGTCGATAACGACATCGGGCAGAGCGGATGGACACTGACACTACGGACCTGTAGATCCCGTGCCGCGCCGTGCCGCACCGTGAGACGAGCCGATGTCAGCTCGCTGCGCGCTGCGCACGCGCAGTGCCACTGCACCGCTCCACTCGTCTACGACTGGTCGATATCGTTCCTCGTGGCTAGCGATTTGCCGATCGCCCCCTATCTCCCTCCCATATCCATCTCCATACCCCGAGCCGAAAGAGCACATCTAGATTGCGATGAAGTCGATGCATGCTGTAAGAAGAAGTCAGGTCCTACCGGAGCAGAAGAGGATCAAGAGGTGGTGCGTGCCTGATGTGTAAACCGAGTAGTGCGGGAGGAGCGGCAAGCCGAGGTTGTTTAGGCTGGTCAACGTAACCCGCCGTAACTGGCTTATTGCGCTTCGGGTGACTGGTGCCATCTCATCTTCGGCACGGGCTGCTAAGTTGCAGGAGTAGGCTGGATCGAGCTGCTGGACTGGATCATGTCGTGAACTCGACGCTGAAACGAAACTGAGGGATGGGAGAGTGGGGTAGTTGGGAGGGAGGCTGGTGCCAGGTAGTGTGATGTGGCTGATCGCTCCGCCCCGCTCGGGTCAGTGGGAGTGGGAGACGAAGTGTGAGTCACCCGGGAAAGGGGGAGTTGGCAGGAGATGTGAGCTTCAGTTCAAGGAGGTCACGTTCACTGAGAGGCTGGTGGGCAGGTGACACAGGGCGACGACGAGGTCAGCGACGAGAACAGCCGTGTCTCTGTCGACGACGATGACTAGCTGGGAACGAGGCGAGGGACGACGCGACGTCAGTTCCGTGTTCCGTGTTCCTGCGCTTCCAGTGGATCTCGGAGTCGATACAGTTACAGCTTTCGCCGCGGCTGTCGCGCATAACCTTGTCGATGTAACGCAAGAGATGGAACAGGACGGCGCGCTTGCATGTGCGTGCATCTCCTGTGATCTCGCAAAGTCAAGAGCAAGCTTGAGAGCTTGAGAGTCGCACCTCTGATGGCATGCGACACTGAGACACAGATCTCTGGCACATGACATACACACAACTCAAACTGTATCAAGCGTGCCAAGAGCGGTCACGTGAGGAGATAACGACGGGATATTGTCGGATATACTGGAGTGTAGCATGTAGCACACACAAGCTGTACACACAAGACGCATCCTTACCTCTGCTGTTACTCCATGTCCTATGCATTCGATCCTCTTGCAGACTGCTATCGACGATAACGATGTTTGACGCTGTCGTCACGTCTGAGATGGAAGTTGTGTTCGTGCTGATGATGACGATCAGGAGTCTGACAACAACATTGCTGACCGACAACCCAACCGTCGTCACCAAATAGCAGCATGACCAAATCTCCACCTCCACTCTGCACCTCCCTCCACCACCACCATGCCTCGCCGGAATCCCAACAAACAGGTCGTCCCCGCCAAGCGCGCAGGCAACGAGCTGCACAAGCTCTCAGCCGCAGAGGTAGCCCAGCTCACCCGCTCAGGCGAGCTCAAGGTCGTCGACTAGTGCGTAACTCTGCTCGCCTTCGCTGACCGCAGCGCTACTGCCCTGCTCGCTCGCATCCGAAAACGTGACGCAGCAGTGCACGCCTGGGTCCACATCGATGCCGACAATGTCATGGAGTATGCCAGGTTGCTGGACTCTGTGCCGGCTGAGAACCGCCGTCCCCTGCATGGCGTAGCTGTTGGAGTCAAGGACGTGATCTACACTTCTGACCAGCCTACCAGGCTGGGTTCGGCCGCGTACAACAACCACCCGGGTGATGGCTCAGACGCAGCCGCGGTGGCCACGCTGCGCGCTATGGGTGCTTTGATTCTGGGCAAGACGCACACGACTGAGTTTGCCTGGTGAGTAGGGGTGTGCAGCGGGCTGCACGCTGACGCGGGCGCTGACTCCAGCTCGCACGACGGTCCGGCGACGAACAACCCCCACGACCCGAAACGCACTCCTGGAGGTAGCAGTTCAGGCTCGGCTGCTGCTGTCGCCGACTTCCAGGTCCCGCTGGCTATCGGATCGCAAACTGGAGGGAGCATCATCCGCCCTGCGTCGTACACCGGTGTCTACGGGTTCAAGCCGACATGGGGTGCCATCTCACGCGACGGCGTCAAGGTCTGTGAGTATTAGTTCTCGACATGTCAACACCGCTAACGAGCAGTCTCGCTGTCCTTTGACACTGTTGGTCTGTTCGCCCGTTCCATGGACGACATCGACCTTCTAGTCGAGGCATTCCTGCTGAAGGACGACGCACCGCTCCCTCCCACTCCCTTGTCAGTAAAGGACGCCAAGTTCGGCTTCGTGCGCGGCCCGACATGGGACCAGGCAGAGGAGGGCACCATCTCCGCCATGAAGAAGGCCAAGGAGGCGCTCATCGCTGCCGGCGCCACTGTTGAGGACGTGGACCTGCCTGCAGAGTTCGACAAGGTCATCGAGTGGCACAAGACCGTCACTACGGGCGAGGGACGTGCCTCCTTCTGGCCAGACTACCTCACCAGCGCAGGCAAGCTCACCCCCTCTGTGCGCAAGCTCATCGAGGACGGCATGACGCTCTCGCGTTCGGATCTGTCCTCTGCCCTCGACGGCATCGCTGCCCTCCGCCCCAAGATCGACGCCATCGCAGCGCAGTACACGGCCCTCATCGCTCCCTCAGCGATGGGCGAGGCTCCGCTGTTCGACTCGACGCGCTCGACGGGCAAGCACACCTTCAACGCTCTCTGGACGGCGCTGCATGTCCCTGTTATCAATGTGCCCGGTCTGAAGGGGAGCAATGGCATGCCGGTTGGCATCTCGGTCGTATGCCCGAGGTACCATGACCAGGCGCTTGTGCGCACTGCCAGGGCGGTAGGGGACGTGCTCAGCCCCAAGCCGAAGGCCAAGGCGCCCGAGGCGAAGGCGGAGGAGAAGGAGCAAGCTACTGCCAACATTGACATCGACATTGACATTGACATCGACCAGTGATCCGGAATGCATGCATGCTGCATATGTGGTTGTTGACTTTGGACTTTTGTACATGAAAGACGTCATATTAGGCGTGAGACGTCAAGCGGGCCTATTTGATCGTCTCCGCGCCTATTCCGCCACGCCGGCTACCTACGCGACGTCAGTGTGTGTACTCATTCCTCCACCTCGTTGTCCGGCCCGTCTGTGACCACCACTACGCCACCCGCGGCGAGCACCATCCAACTCGTCACTATCAAGCACTTCCAGCTCCATACCAGCCCACGCCCGCTCTCGGCTGACTCTGTGCCAAGAGCACCACCCACTTCGCCGTTCAGTTCCCCGTTGCCACCTGTTGATTCAGCACGCGCCTCACCCTGGCGGGGTGTGGACGTCGAGCGCGCACACTCGCGGTCGTCTGACGCGTTGCTCCCTAGATCCACCTGACCCAGCGACGTGCACGCCTGATAGGTACTGCTTATAACGCACCTGCTCTGTGGTGGTCTTGAGCACAGGCCCCGGTGCGCCGACGAGCAGCCATGACCGACGACAACGATCAAGGGGGGCGTCCGAAAGCGGACCAACCACCACACCGCGCTCAGTCATCCTCCTCGACCCAGTCCCACTCCTACTACGTCTCGCCTCCGGATGACTACTCTCAAGATCAGCCTCCAGGACCCAAGCAGGCCCGGGGGGTGGACAACAACCTACCCCAGCGGACACAGGACCGCCCGCCGCCACTAGCGAAGAGTCAGTCCAGTGGCCCGAAGCTCGGCTTGTTCCGCAAGTCTCATCGCGGCAGCAGGTCTACTACTCCGTCCCCGCTTCCCCTGGACGAGGATGAAGACGACGAATGGCTACTCGAAGGCATGTCCAACAACGGCCAGGTCAATGCCACTGTCTCTGTCGGCCGTGAGGCGAGCACGTTGTCGAAATCAGTTGACACACTTTCACTCAACGACGATCCCCTCCCTCCCCCTGTTGCTTCTTCATCGCAGGAACGGCCAGAGAAGCGGCGGGGAAGCAAGGGCCGCAGCTTAGCCAAGAAGACGTCGCGCCTGTTTCACCGCTCAACGAATGGCCACAGCAATTCGCACGACGATGCTGCCCCTGCGCCCTCCTCCTCTGGGACGACATTGCCCATCCCGCTGGCCGGGCGGCACTCGTCATTCTCATCGACGGGATCTGGGGACACATCAACCTCGCGCAAGTCCGGCCTCGTGCAGGCAGGCAAGGGATCACCCAAGCGTTCCCAGCTGGAGACCCAGCCGTCGTCCTGGCATCCGCCGCCGACTCATACCCAGCGCAGAGCATCGTCGTCCACGCAAGAGTCGTCTGAAACGTCGTCCACACATGGGGTACCCCCTCCGCATCCGCTCCGGCATAAGCAGAGCGGAACGAATCTGAACTCGTCCGCTCCGTCATGGAACCGCCACTCTGCGCCGCCACGAGCACACGGCTCGGGACAGCAATACACACGCCAGGAGACCAGTGGTGTCGGTGGCCGCATGTCCAGCTGGGTGTCCAACATCTTCAACAGCAACGACAACTCGAGCAACAACTCGCCGTCGTCCGTCGCCTCCGAGTCGACACAGCTCCCTCCCTCGCCATTACGCAAGGGCCCGTCTGCGGCTGCGTCGTTTTTCAGCGGCGTGCGAAACAAGGCAGTGGGCGGCATGCGATATCTTCTAGACTCGGACGCACAGCCAGATCAGTGTCAGGAGACGATGTGGGTCATGGGTGTGGCGCACCCAGGCTGGACTCCAGACGAGTTTCAGGCCAGCGAACAGCCAACGACGTCGGCAGCAGCGGCGCAGGGCAAGCCCGCCTCACCTTGGATGACTCGGGTGAAGGACTCGAACGGGGGCCAGGCTTCGCCACCCAAGCAGGGACTAAGCGGCTTATTCTCGTCTAGCTTCAACCTCGCGCAGCAGGCCGAGCCGTCTACCCCACCAGCAGACTCGTTGGGCAAGCCTCCCAAGCCGAAGGAGAAGGAAAAGGAGCTCAAGTGGCCACAGGACTGTGAGCACCGGTCTTGACATCGCTGACCCCAGTTCACGACGACTTCAGATCGCGAGTCTGGTGTACCTACCGCAGCCAGTACGCACCGATCCTCCCCCTGCCGCAGCATTACCTTCTGCCAAACCCGGAGGCGTATTACGGTGCATTCCCCGCTGACAGTGGCCCTTCGTCACTCCCGACGCCTGGGCAGATGAGCACGGGCTCGCAGCAGTCTCGGCAGTCGAACGGGCCATGGGGATGGGTCAAGGGCGACGAGCGGGGCTTGACAAGCGACTCCGGGTGGGGGTGTATGCTGCGAACTGGCCAGAGCATGCTGGCCAACGCACTCATCTCTGTCCAGTTGGGGCGAGACTGGAGGCTGCCTAGCAAGCCTAGTGTTGCTCCTGATTCGCGGCAGGAGCTGTCCCAGCTCGAAGCGTACGCGAAGTACGTGCAGATCCTGTCGTGGTTCCTCGACGACCCGTCTCCTCTTTGCCCATTCAGCGTCCACCGCATGGCGCTCATCGGCAAAGAGCTAGGCAAGGAAGTTGGCGAGTGGTTTGGCCCCAGCACCGCTGCTGGCGCGTTGAAGACGCTCGCCAACTCGTTCCCTATCTGTGGTCTATCAGTGGCTACCGCTGTCGATGGCACGATCTACCGGTCAGACGTGTACGCTGCATCTCACACGTCCTCCGACCACTGGACGTCGGACCCGCCGGACGGGCCAAGGTCTAGCTCGGTCACTCCTGGGACGTGGGGAGACCAAGCCGTCCTCATCCTCATTGGCATCCGTCTGGGTCTGGACGGTGTCAACCCGTTGTATTACGACTCTATCAAGGTGAGATCTGGTCTATTCCCCACTGATGCCAGACACTGTTCACATTCCCTCAGTCTGTCGGCATCGCTGGCGGCCGCCCCTCCTCCTCGTACTACTTTGTCGCCTCTCAGGCCAACTCCCTATTCTACCTCGACCCACACTTCACCCGTCCTGCTGTCCCACTCCGCGTCCCGCCATTATCTGCTGCCGTTCCCCCGTCGGAGGCAGGGGCTGGCGCAAGCGCAACCCGTGGTACGGATGACACGCCGCTCGCCGAGAGCCCCGTGACGACGCCAGTAGGAGACCTGTCTGGCTCGCTCGATGGCAGTTCGCTCGGACGGCGGGAGTCGGGACGAGCGGCAGCTGTGCAGGCGTCGCGCGCCGAGTCAGCATCGCCAGCTCTGTCGTTGGAGCCACAGTCGCCCACTACGCCCACGAAGAGCAACCATGTCCGCACGGCGAGCGAGTCGGCTCGCGACGAGGAGGTTACGCCGTCACCGACGCCATCTCCCCAAGCACACACTCGTACTTCATCTCTCCCCGCGTCGTCCAGAGCGTCCCTGCCCGTGGATCAGCAGACAGCTTGGTACGCGAACGCGTACAGCGAGGCGCAGCTCCAGAGCTTCCACTGCGACCGTGTCAAGAAGCTGCCACTGTCTGGCATGGACCCCAGCATGCTCTTGGGCTTCCTGTGTACTTCCGAGGCGGAGTTTGACGACTTTTGTGACCGCGTAGCGAAGCTTCCGCAGAAAATCTTCGTCGTGCAGGACGAGCTCCCAACGTGGAGTGACGACGAGGACGGCGCGCTCGAGAGCGTGTCGGAGCCGGTCTCCGGCCCGGAGCTGAGCGACGACGAGTCCGGCTCCAGCGAGCGCAATGTGTCTAGCGTCCTTGCTGCTGCGGACGAAGTCGACGAGTTCGGCCGCATAACCTCACGCCCGACCTCACCTGGCCAGACCATAGTCCGCTCCGCAACACCCTCAGGCGCCTTCTCGACTCTGCGCAAACCTCCGCGTGACGAGTTCGAGCTCATCGCATCGGATTTACCAGTCGAGCAAAGGCCGGACGTCGAGCGCACTGTTACCGCCCGACCTGCCTTCAAGCGGCACAGCCGTGGCTCATCCGAACGCAGCGCCGCACACTCCCGCGGCTCCTCTCTCGACCTCATCAACGTCGAGATGCCAGTCGACCCTAGACCCGAAGTCGAGCGCTCCACCACCGCCCGGCCAGGGAGCGACGCTGCGCATAGCAGGGGATCGTCGGTGGACTACGGGTCAGGAGTGGGCGGTGCACCCCCCATGCCGGCGGATGAGGACGACGACATCGAGATGCTCCGGCCTGAGTCGTCGGATCTGTCCAGTGTTGTGGATGAGGAGTCGTTCCCCCGCCGCTCGTATGAGAGTGCCGAGGTTGTGTCTTCCGCGGACACGTCGTTCGATATGGGGGATGATGTGGCCAGGCCTTTTGCGGCGGTGAACGTCGAGGACCCCCGGGCGGCGGGAGCTGTCAAGGAGGAGACTGGAGAGGCCACCGCGGTTGAGACGCCCATCTCGTCTGGAGCTGTTGAGGCGCCTGAGGCTTCTACCGCCGATGAACCCAACGCTCCTGCGGCGGTCGAGGCACCAGTGGCGGTCGAAGCTTCGGCAACGGTTGAAGCTTCAGTGGCGCGCGGGGCTGCGCTGGGCGAGGAAGAGGACGCGGCTTCTAGGAACAAGAAACCTAAGGCAGTCGATGTCGCAGAGGAGAAGGAGCTGGAAGCATCTGCAACGGTCGAGGATATGACCTCCCACATTGATGCTGATGAGACGAAGGAGAAGAAAGAAGTACCAGAGCAAAGCAACAACGAGTCAGTCTCCGCCACGAAGACGCCGGCATAACCTTTGCTTCACACACATTGTCGAACATTGGATGTCTGAGATGTCGCAGTTGTTATAGTTGTAAGAATAGCCGATGGCATAGCAGCGCATCGTATGTCCACCACCCCACGACCAGATCCGTCGCTGCAGTCTATGCAGTGTCCGTGCATCGATACTCTACACTCTAGCATCTCTGTCGAGCCGCCTCTTCCCTCCTTAGAGAGCGGGCTCTACGCGGCGCTGGCGAAGCTTGACGCCAACGTCCTCACCCCCAGCAACAGGCATGACCTCCACCACCTCCTCGATGAGCGAGGCCTTCTCGTTCGTCTCCTCAACGGTAGACTTCTCCACCAGGATGGGCACCGGGACCTTCCCGTTGCCGTTCGGCACAGCCTTGGCCTCAAGCTTGGCCTTCTCCGCCTCCGCGACCTCCTCTGGCGTTGCCTCGCGTGCGAGCGAACCGACTGGCGCCTTGCCCATCAGATACAGCTGCACGAGGGCATGGCGCGCAGTCGCAACAGGGCGAGAAATGACCGGCGCGATAAGCTGCCGTCAGCTACCTCCTCTGGATCTACTCACCATCTTGTTCCACCCGAGAAAGAGCGACACCGCGCCCATAAGCACAACGGAACGCGCAATGCTCGTGATAGCAGCCTTGGCCTCCTTCAGGTCGTAGTCCTCTACCGTGGTGTCGAGTAGCTCATAGTCCTTCGGGTCGCGGGGCTGCTCCTGCCCGGTGACAGTCTGCAAGACGATAGCCTTGGCCTTGGCGATCGTGCGTGCTGGCTTGACTTTGATTGCTGTGCGGTCGTTCCTCTTCCGAATCTGGCGTCAGTTGAGATTCAGGACGTTAGTCACCCCCTCAGGCAGGTGAGACAGATGATCTGCAGGAAGTGTACGCACCAGCTTGGTGATGTAGAGGAAAACGAGGATCGCAGCGACGTGCACGATGACAAAGGCCCAGCGCAGCCACTGTACAGTCGTGGGGCGGGCGAGGTCGAGCTGCTTCGTCACGCCCATGGAGGCGACGCGGACGGCGAGCATCGTGCCGACCTTGTCGACTACTTTGCGGGAGCGAAGCGCCGCGGGCACGCGGGCTGCGAATGTCGAGACTGCCATCGCTAGAAGTCGGAAGAGTTAAGTGGTGAGTGGAGGAGGGGAATGTGAACTGTTATAGCACAAGCCTGGGCAGCGACCACGTCTTGAACGGTGATGAGGAGCTGGAAAGAGTGGAAGTCGTCAAAGGAATCGGCTGACGGATGACACGACAAACGCGTTTCAACAATGTTCCCGGCAGGCACCGATTCAGGCACACCCGGTTGTTATCATCGGAGATCGGCAGATGGGCTCGCTTGGCGGGTGAGAGATCGCTCAGCAGTGCCACGGGTTGATGAGACGTCGTGTGCGGTGGTGAGCGAGGTGGTGTGGTGATGTACTTCTTATGGGAACGTGAAGTGAGCGTCTCCGACTAGTTCGGCGTGCATATTGTAGTCCAGTCTGACACAGGGGGGGTGATGCTTGATGTGGATTTGTCTCTGATTTTATCTCATTAATCAAACCACAGTGATATCATCTAGAGCTGCACGATAGATGACCTGCAAAAGCGCGAATCGTTTAGGTAAATCACTTGCATCTAGTGGTATAAACGGAGAAGGAAACGGAGAAGAGAAGAGATGTTCTCTAGGGATCTGGACGTGGCGCATGGAAAACAGCGCGGGCCATGGTCAAGACTCTGAGAGTCATTTTACGTGTAAGCCTTGCGGCGTTGGTAGCGTTTATGCTGGGCGCGATTCTGCTGGTAGCGCCTCTGCTGATCCTCGAAGATGTAGTACAGGGCCAGGGACTCGATAACTTGACCATTCACGGGGTTGCGAGTCTGAGAAGGATTACAGAACGCCCGAAAGTGCCCGTCAAGAAGTAGGCGGCCACAGGATGAGAATGTGTGAACGGCGGGGTAGTAATTGTCGCGGAAGTGGGCGAAGTTGGCGGCTGGCTTGCGGAACATCCTGTAATCGCTTGAGTGAGTTTAGGTGGGGATCGAGGCGGCGAGGGAAGGTGAGTTAGGGGAGAGGGGCGGGGCGGGGAGTCAAGGGGAGGAAGTGGAAGACTCGATGGCGGTCATCAGCAACGTCAGTTGAATGTTATATGTACTGCAGTCATCAGGACAAGGACAAAGTCGGTGCAAGCTTCATGTCGCCAAATATCGTTACAGCTGTGCGAGGTGATATTTTACGACACGCACCGACATGGATGGAAAATGATGGCCGATAGTAGCCATCACGGTCTACACAGCTTTGGGTATTGCCACACCTCGATTCTCGCGCACTGTGCCATCGTGTTGATGCTCAGGTCTGTCCTTTGAACGGCAGAGAGGTTGCCGTTCGTGTTGACTGAATGCACGCCGTTGTCGATTACTGAGTACATCAATCCCAGTTCACGCTTCACTTCTGACACGGCGCGCTACAACTTGGCAGGCGCCTGGCTCTTCTCTTCTTCCTTCATGCGCGCAACAGCACGCTGGTACGCAGGCCGTGCCTTCACGCGCTTCATCCACGCCTGGGTGTTGGGCCCAAGCGGCACCTTGCTCGCGCCCACCGCGCTCACAGGCGTGAGCATCATGAACTACCGTCAGCGCACACCAAACACCCAACCCACGTCGCCGAGACCGATCTTGTCCCCGCCAGAGAACCACTCGTTCTTGCCGAGGTACTTCTCGACCTCCGCCATCGCGAGCGTGACGTGCCCATTGCTCCAGTCATCGAACCAGCCCTTGAGCGCGTCGGCGCCCTTCGCCTCCTCGGGGGTGAGGTTCTTCTTCGTGTACTTGGCCCCGAGGCCGAGGAACACCGCCGGCTGGTAGAAAAGCATAACGCTCCCCTCGGAGAAGTAGCCCCAGAACGTCGACTGGGAGGAAGAAGTTGTCTCAACGTTGGCGTGAGGGTACCTGGCCAGGAGGTCCGTGATGATTGCGCCAGACTCGTAGATGAGCTCCCCGTCGACAGTGACCGCGGGCGACTTGCTCAGCGGAGTGACGTCCTTCATCGTCCGCGCCGCGCCCTGGACCATGTAGTGGACTTTGACATCGTAGGGGAGTTCGAGCTCCTGCGCGTTAGTGCCTCTCCTAAAGCGATAGCAACGACGTCCATAACCCCAATCGCCCACCAAGGCTCCCTCAGCCAGCACTCACCTCAAGGAGCCAGAAGATGCGGCTGCCACGCGACGCCCGGAGGTGGTGCAGGACAATCTTGGGCTGCGACATGGCGAGTGAGCAAGACCAAGCAGCGAGCAGCTCGCGATCGGCAATGCAGCTAGCTGCCCACTGCTGCCGTTGTGGAGGCCGCTTGTGATGGTGGCCAGCGCCGGTCGCTCCGACCGCCCCGGTGGGCGGCGATAGCCGACACCGGCATTCGGCTACCATTACCGAGCGGATGCTCCATCCTAATCTCGAAGTTATCACTGATCTTTGCTTGACTTCATCGAACACTGCTGCACTCCTCGTCGCTGCCAGAACAACCCCCGCCGTCATGTCGATCCCCGCTATCCCCTCGCGCAAAAACCAGGACCCGGCGCATGTGATGGACTTCCCATCGCTGAACCTGGGCCACTCGCCCTGCTCCAAGACGGACTTCTACATCGTTGACCTGGATATTCATGTCTACGGCCTGGAGGAGATCAAGGGCTCGACGCGGCCTGTCGCTGCTATCGTGAGGCGCCCGTCCATCCTCCGCTAACATCAGATCATCTCCCACGGGTGGGCGAACAACGCTGCGCAGATGGAGAACATGTCGCACGCTCTCTTCGGCGAGATCCGTAAGCGGAGTGCCGCGGACCCGTCCACTTGGAAGCGGGATGTGATCGTCGTGACTCTGGTGAGGCAGAAGCCAAGTGGCGCAGCTAATGGCAGGACCAGCGCAACCACGGCACGAGGAGGCTGAAGAAGGACCAGCTGTCGTACAACAAGAACCCACGGAGGCTGTGAGTGGGTACATGAGTGGAGTGCTGACAGCAGAGAGGCGATGGCCGCGACTGTCAGTGAGTAGTCACCCAGTGTTGAGGCATTTCTGACGACAGCCGGCGGCGTGCAGGACAACCAGCTGGTCATGAAGTTCCTCGAGGACTACATCTTCCCCCTTGGCGAGCGCAAGATCGTCGAGTTCATGGTCACCGGTGTGTCCCTTGGCGGTGAGTCACCAACTCCCACAGCTTGACCCCACGTACTAACCCCAGGACACGTCGTCTGGCGCCTGCTCAAGGAGGACCCGTCTGTGCGCATCGCCGTTCCCATCATCGCCGTCCCCGCCGACTCCCTCGTCAACGTCCACACCCCCCGCTTCGTGGCCGACAAGACCATCGGCACGGACAAGATGTACTACCCCAAAGCCGCGCGCGAATTCTACGAGTCCAAGTCGCCCAAGGGCGTCTACGCCGGGAAGAAGATCTGCGCTCTCCACGGCAGTGTGGACGAGGTGGTGCCCTACCGCGCGGGACAGGAGGACTGGCTGAACAACATCGTCCCCGAGGCGGGTAAGGGCAACACCGCGCAGTGGATCCAGGAGGGCCGGGGACACATCTGCACGCCTGAGATGGTCGGGAAGACGGCCGAGTGGTTCTACCGCTGGGGTGTGGCGCAGGCCGAGGACGGGGCACAGGCCAAGCTCTGAGGGGCTGAGCTGGGCAGCATGCATGGTATACGACTGCTGAGGGTGCATCTTGTTCTATCTTCTACAACTTGGACTGGCGGGCCTTGTGCTGAGCGTAGAGCTTGTGCACGACCTTCTTGATGTCTGCTTTGAGGTACTTGCCATTTGCGTTCATCGCTGCTGTCAGCCGCGTCGATGCAGGTACTCACGAAGTAGCTCGTCCGATACCCACACGAACACGGGGCGCGCCTCGCGCCGGAGTCTGGGGTCAGCCAGTGTTTTCACACGCTGCTCACCTCGGAGTGGCCAGCTCAATAACGCTCTCAGCCGTAGCCTTTTGCCCCGGCTTGAGACTAACTGCCACAGCGACCAGCTCGCCGAGCAAGTCATCCGGTACAGGTACAGACGCAGCCTCGGCAATGCGATCGTCGAGGTAGATAGCATTCTCGACCTCTTCAGATGCGATGTTCTCCCCTCCGCGGATGATGATATCCTTGACTGCCGTCAGCGAACCCAGTGCCCCCACCCACTCCGATCAGAGAGGTACACGAATCCCTCCTCGTCGATGCACCCGGCGTCTCCGGTGTCCATCCACCCGTCCTCTGTGATGGCCTTGCGCGTCGCCTCGGGATCGTTGAGGTACCCCGAGAGAATGTTGAACCCCCTCACCTCCATGCACCCGACCTGGTTCGGCCCGAGGACTTTGCGCGTCTCAATGTCAACCACGCGCACCTCGTTAGACGGGATCGGCGGGCCGCAGCTCTTGGGCTGGGGTCAGCTTTGCACTGAAGGAGAACCAACGCGCTCGAGGTAGTCGTCCCCTACGAAGGAGGTGATGAGCCCCATCGCCTCGGTCATGCCCCAGGCGTGGTTCCTGCTGTCAGCGGGGTAGAGGGTTGGCGTACAAGATGAGGTCGGGCCAGCGCTTCTTCATGTCGTTACCCAGGCGTGCGGGGGGCGCTGCGCCGCCGTACATTGCAGCTGTGAGCTCAAAGTCGGCAGGCAGGTCGGGCGACTGCAGAATGGCCGAGGAGATGGCGGGGACGCTGGAGTCAGTTGGAGCCAGTACTCGCGTTGCAGGAGGCATACTCACCCGCTGACCTGGTTGATCTGGTACTTGATCATGAGCTGGACCGCCTCTTTCGCGCTCCAGCGGCGCATGAAGTGCAGCTTCTTCCCGTCGTTGAAGGAGAGGAGGAACTGCCCGTTCCCGGTGATATGGAAGAGGGGCACGACGTGCAGCCCGCGTGTCTGCTCCTCCTTCTCCATAAGCGCGAGCTGGAGTGCCATGTCAACGGGTGCACCGGCACGCATAGCCGCGCGGACGATGGCTGGTGTCAGCTGTGCTTGAGCTACCGACTCACTCGCCTGTCCCGCGCGGAGGTTGTGCAGCAGCCCCTGCTGGGTCATGGGCACGCCCTTTGGCATGCCCGTCGTTCCGGAGGTGAAGAAGACAGACCCGTCGCTCTGGGGAGTGAGCTCCTCGAGCCCGTCGCCGGCGGTCACGCCCAGGATGGCGTCAGTCGACACGCGGAGGTTGAAGAGGTCGACGGTCTGGCGTCAGCGCGGACGCTCCTCAGCGTACAGGGTGGTCCTTGTGCTGCAGGTGCGACATTGTCGACCACGCCAGGATCTGCCGTCAGCTTATTACCGCGACATACATACCGGTCCAACACCGGACTGCTTCAGCTTGCCTGCGAACGGCGCTACCGCATCAGCCGACTTGGCGTCGGCCAGGACGAGCACCGGCTTGGACAAGGTCAGACAGTGCACCAGCGCATCAGGCTGAACCCAGCTATTGATGATAGTCGGCACCGCGCCGATGAGGTGCAGCGCAATCCACGAGACCGCCCACCTGTCGTCAGCCGCTTCTAGATTACACCCACTCGACACTGTTGAAGCCAAGGATGCCGACACGGGTGCCCTGCCGCACGCCGTGGGTCTCGCGCAGCCACGCGCCGACGACGGTCGCGCGCTTGTGGATCTCGCCAAAGGTGTAGTCGAAGCGCTCGTCCTTGGGGTGCGGCTCGTCGCGCGGAGCGTTGATGAACACGCGCGCGGCCCAGCGGTTCATGTTCTCGACGAGGTACGGGCGCACCATGCGGTGGCACTGGGGTTAGGCGAGCTCACTGCCCTCGAGATCGAGCGACTCACCCGCTTCCAGACCTTGTAGTCGCGCCCGTTGATCTCCTCCTCGCCCATCTCGAAGAGCGTCCCCGGGCGGATGAACTGCGCATCGCCTGTGGTCAGTGCCGCCAGTGTGCCCACTCACACTCAGCGATCGTGGGCTGCTTCCTCTCTGAGTTGGCCATGTTGAGCAGCAGCAGCAGCGGTGGTGATTAACTTTGTCTTGCAGCTGGCTGTTCACTACCTGTGTACATAGAGGCACCGCTCATACCCGCCCGGTCTTATGTACAACCTGGCAGGTGTTCATGGGGATGCACAGGCTGGTAGCGTCGCGCGTATACTCGATCGAAAGTTACCGGTGTCAAGTGACTACACAGCTGAGCCACCGCCCACCACCGGCAGCACCGAGCAGCGGCGCGAGCATAAGCATGGCCAAGCTAGACCGACCGCCGCCGCGATGCGCGATGGCTTCGGTCAGCAGCCGATGGCCGCGCAGGCTACATCCATACCCAGCACGACAGCCAGAGCATCACCGCGAAAGGCGGAACGGGCACGAGGCTGGGGGCTGTGGTGGGCTCGGGAACTGGCTATGCGCATGTGCATGCCCGAAATCCCAGTGCAGTGGGCATCGGCCGCCATGTTCGCGTGTTTCGCGCGGATTGAATGCCGGGCGGGGGCTGTGGAATGCCGAGATGTCAACAATGGCAAGACATCGGGCAGGCAAGCGATCTCCGACGAGGGGGTGTACAGGAGTATATGCATCTATCCGGTTTGCTACTATGGTGCAGGCTCGGTGGCGTCTGCGGGCTCTGCTGCTGGCTCTGCGGGCGCGGCAGCGGTCTCTGCCTCAGCTGGGGCAGCAGGCGTCTCAGTTGACTCGGCGGTCTCGGCTGGCTCAACGACCTCTGTCGGCTCAGTAGCGGCTGGGGGCTCAGCAACGGGAGGCTCGACAGCAGTGGGCTCGACGACGGCGGGCTCCTCTGCAGCGGGCTCCTCAACAGTGGGCTCAGCAGGAGTTGGCTCGACAGCAGCCGCTGGCTCGGCGACTGACTCAGCAGGCTCAACCACGGGCTCGACTACAGGCTTAGCGAGAGGCTCGACGACGGGCTCAGCCACAGCCTCGACGACGGGCTCAGCCACAGCCTCGACGACGGGCTCAGCCACAGGCTCATCCACAGAAGCCTCCACGGCCTCGACCTTCTCCTCCGGCTCAGCCATAGTCACGTCCCCGTCGTCCGCAGGAGCGTGTGCCGGCTCCGCAACCTCCTCGACAACGACCGCAGCCTCCGCTGGTGCGGCTGCCTCAGTCGCGACAGGCTCGTCAACCACAATATCCTCCGCTGCCGATGGCAGCTCCGCTGGCGCCGCGACCTCTGGCTCGGCCGCAGATGGCTCGGGCACAGTAGACTCCACGACCGGCTCAGCGGCCTCGGCCACCAGAGCTGGTGCCTCCACTGCCTCAGCGGGCACCTCAGGAGTTGCCTCAGCCACAACCGTCGTAGATGCAGCTGCCTCGGCGACTTGCGGGACTGCCGCTTCCGCTGATGGCAGGTCCGCCGGCTTCGTGTCGACCTCCTCGACTTCGATCTTGGCCTCCTGCACGACAGCTGGCTCCACCACCGCCTCGGGCACCTCCGCCTCCTTAACCGCTTCTGGTGCGGCCTCTGTCGCCTCAGGTGCTGCCGGCACAGCAGGCGATGCAGACGCTGCTGGCTCCTCAGACTCGGCGGGGATCACAGGCTTGACGGCTGGACTGTCGGCCGCAGGCGTGGGGATAGCTGGAGAGCCGACAGCTGGTGTACTCAACGCTGGTGTGCGGATGGCGGGGGAATCAGCAGCTGGGGTGGGCAACGCTGGTGGTTCGAGGATGGCTGGCGTGCCCTCGACGGTGTCTGCGACGGCTGGGGTGCCTGTTGCGCGAGCAGGGGTCTCTGTCGCTCGTGCTGGTGTTGCTGCGTTTGTTGGGGGTTCTGTTGCTTCGTCTTCGGATACGCCGTCGTCTGTGGCCATCTCCTCGTCGTCGTGGAAGGGGCTTGCGGTCTGCTGTCAGCGGGACGGGCGGGAGGGGCAGGCGACTGCTCGAGAGGTGGGACGCGGTTGACGAGTCGGATGAAGTGACAGACAGTAGCTGTGCGGAACGCGATTGCGCTCTGATCCTCTACTCATCTTCCGTTTGTCATCGCGTCCCAGCTCCCTGCTGCACAGCCACCTCTTAAGACTCACCTCGTCTACGCGCAGCCACTTGCACACCTTGAAGGTGCTGCCCTCGGGCAGGCCAGAAGGCTGCATCCATCCCTTGCGCCAGCGCTTGACTCTGTCTGTCAGCAAGTCGCCAATACAAAAGGGAGCACGAAGGTAGTTGCGTGCAAGTGCCACTGCCAAAGATCGCAAGCGCGCGATGGTGCGAGGCCAGAGGATGGCAGATCGACTCTCGCTCGCTCGAAGGCCAGCCGAGCCGACTCACGGGGCAAGCAGCTGTCGCTGGTAGGCCTCAGAGGCCGTGCTGGACGTGAAGCGGCCTTGTATACGGCGGCCTGGGGGTCAGCATGCGTCGTGGAGAGTGTGCCAGTGGACGCACCGTGTGACATGGTCGACTGCGATGGTGGATGGAGAGATTAGAGTAATGTCAACACGCGTGACGATCGGCGGCACCAAGTGGCAGCAGGGAGTGTGAATGAGGCACCGCGATTGGGAGAGCACAGCGAGAGCGAGACGACGCAGACGACGAACGACACTCTCATCAATCTCATGCACGGCAAAGACGTCGCTCAGAGTCGAGTGTTGCTCACCGTCGAAAACGGATGCATGTGTAACGTTGTGAGGAGAGTGCTCGTCGTAGCTGTCGCAGTGAGCCAGTCAGGCTTCTTACCTTCCTCCCCAGCCAGACATACCCTTCCCTCAGCTTCCTCCCAGCTCGTCTGCATGCCTCTCGCAACTGCAGATTCTACACAGTGCTCAATCCCATCTTCGTCTGCACACTCTCGTATGCATCCTACTCTGACCCTCTATGCTGCCCACTGCTGTATACCACCACCCACTGCTGCCCAAAGTGGCAAGCGCGCGGCGGCTGCATGGCCTGGCTATAGATGGACGGAAGCAAATATGCGGCTGAAGCTGAGGCTGAGAGGCAAGGAAGGCGAGGAAGGTGTACTGCGGGCTGTTTTGACTCCGCCACGCTGCCACTCTTCCTCTCGACCACCTTCCCCTCTCCGCTGCCCATGTCCGTCCCATCCATCTCCATCTCCGAGAGACATCAGTAATCTCCCCTCCTCCATCGCCGTCGACATAGTCAACTCTCAGTCTGACATCGACACAGCACATCCGATCGCATAGAGCCACCCCGAGTCTATCCGCAGTGTGAACACGGCGCAGACACAAAAAAGCAGCAGACCGCCCCCCGAGTCTCGATCAACTTGCACAGGCAGGCAGCTCTCCAGCCGCCACTGCACTCTCCATCCTCCCAACAACCACCTCCAACGCCCATCCTTCTTGCACTTCCCACACCTTACCACCCTCTATCCCCTCTCTCACCATGTCTGAGCCATCCTCTGCGCGTCAGTCGCCCAAGCTCGAGCAAGCGGCGAACGAGTCGACAGCAGCTTCCTCGGGCGAGGCTGTCATCGACCCGGAACTCGCAGACCTCCCCCCACCCCCACACCACTCCAACGGCGCAAGCCCGTCTGCCGCGCCAACGCTCGCACAAGCCCGCGAGTCGTCCTACCCCTCTGGCCCACCTGGGCAGCCGACGAGCATCACCGAGTCGATTGCAAGCGCGCCGAACCCGCATACCGCAGATTTCTCCCCTTTGCCATTTACGCAGGACGAATCTTTAGACCCGCTCGCGCTCGACAACGCTGCAGGCGAGGAGCCCGGATCCCCAAACGCGCGTCTGATGCGTGCAATCGCGCCGCCGAACGCAGCACAGCCCAACCCGAACTGGCCTGCGGTGAGTGCCACACGTCCCGAAATAAATCAATATACCCAAGTGGCATTTGCTGACTGCCACACAGCCCCCACCGAATGCCAGCGTGAATCTCTTCATCGGTAAGTGCCACGGGGTGGATGCATCGGATGTGTGCATCGACTGACATCCAGGTCGTGCATTGCTCTCAAACGGTAACGACAACTGGCCTTTGGTAAGCACTGATTCCTCCACCTTCCTCCGCTACCCCACCTTCCTCACCTCCCACCTTCCTCCCCCACGTCCCCCGCTGACAGCAGAAACCCAACGACATTGTCAGCTGGATCCGCAAACACTACCCCGACGAGTGGGACGGAGATGAGGGGCGCTGCAGTGCACACCGCGTGCGCACGTACCTCGCACGCAAGGGCGCGGACATGTACTACGAGAAGCTCAACCAGGGCTGCATCGCCGGCTGGCGCATCCGCCAGAACCACCTCTGGCGTTTCGAGAATGGCGGCTTCCAGGGACGCGGCATGAAGCAGGAGGAAGCGATGGCCGCGCAGCAGAAGGAGAACGAGGCCGCGGCAACAGCAGCACACAAGGCAGCAGCGGCGGCCGCGCTCGCACAGGGACATCCGGGGATCAAGACGTCCATGTCGGCCTCGAGTGGGCTCGACGGCCAGCCGGCAGCCAAGCGCCCGCGCAAGGCGAACGGCCAGGCGCGGAGGAAGAACGAGAAGAAGAAGGACGACTACGACTACGGCAGCTACGCGTACCCTGGAGAAGGGGTTGGCACGAGCGCCGCCTCCGCCACGACGTACGAGCAGCAGTTGCCAACAGCAGCCAGTGGGAGCGCAGCGAGCGGTACCCCGGCAGAGGAGCCGCGCCACGCGAGTCAGGAGCCCGACCTTGACGTCAACGTGGTGCAGCAGGCGATGGCGGCTGCGAGTGCGGTGGCTGCTGGCCAGATGGACGAGCTCGAGATGGGCATGCAGTTGCCCATCGAGATGCAAATGCACTCGAGCTCTCACGATGACGGTTACGAGGGCCAATACGGCGAGCAGGGGTACGGGTATACTGGGCAGTACCAGCAGGGGCAGTAGGTGGGAGAGGGAAGGAGTGAGGAGGAGGACGGTAGAGGAGGCTTGTCGGCAGGAGTATACATTGCGGTGTAGAATGTCCGAGGAGGACAGGTAACATGAGAGTCATGTAGTCATGTAGGCATGCGAGACGTGCTGCAGCACTGCCAGTACTGCAAGGCTATCAGCAGCGATCCCGGGCGATGAGACCAAAGCAGCTGTAGCGATCTGTATCCCGAAGCGACGTCTTGCCTGACCAACGCTCCAGAGTTCGGATCGTAGTACACGTCCATGCACACGCTGGCCATTATCACAGTCTCAGCTCATTCATCATCTGTGCTCTGGCTGCTCCATCAGTGAGCTGCCGAGAACTGCCGAGAACTGCACGCGCAGCTGCACGTCAACATGGCTCGCTCTGGCTGTACACACAAACACACACACCGCCTTCCCAACCACACACAATCGGAAAAGACACCTGCCACACATATAACCCCGAACGTGGCACCTCCTCACACCTCGATTTTGCCACCGCGTCGAGAGCGTCCTTCACAAAAGAAGTCCGAGCAACGACACTCAACTACCTCAAACCAAACCTATAGACATCTAAAAATGGCAGCCGTAGCTACCAAGCCGTGAGTGGAGCGCGCGCGCGCGCCTGGGAGGATAGCGCTGACAAGCAGACTGAAGAGCGACTGGGCGGAGGAGGACGACAACCGTGAGTGGAGGAGCGCGAGGAGGATGAGCAAGCGGAATGAGAATGAGGATGTAGCAAGCGCGTTCGTCCCGTCATGTAGGCGACTACCGCTTGCTGTGAAACCGCTGCTCGCTGCATACTCGCGTGCTGCCCGCCTGTGGCGAGCTTCGCGCTAACCCCAGTCGAGCTCCCCCCACCGACGGAGACAACAGGCGCGGACGGGATCACCACCATCGTGTCGTGGAAGCTCGATGAGCAGGACCGCAAGGTCAAGGTCACGCGCAGGGTGCGCCGCAAGATGCAGACCTCCATGGTGTCGCATGCGGTTGCGGAGAGGAAGCAGTGGGCTAAGTGAGTAGCGAGACGAGAGCGTGCCGAAGGCAGGCGAGCGGGCGAGCGGGCGTGACAAGAGTGTGCGAGGGAGGTGACTAAGCGGTAGAGCGGGCAGGCTGGTGGCAGTGGGAGCTGCCTGCCCCGCTGCGTCGTGAACTTTGCCGCGTCCGATGCTGGTGACTGTCGCCAGTCCCTTTCCTATACCGCCCGCCGCTCCTTGCGCTCGCGTCGCGTGACGCCGGCTGACCCCAGATTCGGCGACGACAAGGGCAAGGCTGCCGGCCCCGACCGCCAAACCACCATCATCGGCGACAACATCTTCTTCAAGGTCGCCCCCGTGAACCGCGCCGCCCAGGCCGACGCTGCTGCCGCCGCCGCTGCCGAGGAGGCAGCCAAGGCCGCCCCCTCCAAGACCTTTACCTGTCGTCTCTGTGGTCTCGGCCATTTCACCTCCAAGTGTCCCTACCGCGACCAGCTCGACATGCTCGACTCGGCCGCCGACGTCCCGCCAGAGGAGGGCCCCGCTGCCGGTGGCCTCGCTGCCCGCGGCGCCTCCACCACCGGACGGTACGTCACCCCCGCGCAGCGTGCGGGCGGCGGCGGTGCCGGCGAGAGCATGTTCCGCTCGCGCGACGACCTCCCTACTCTCCGTGTTACTTCGCTCTCTGTCGATGCGCAGGACGAGGACCTGCGTGCCCTGTTCGAGCGCTTTGGCCGCCTTGCGCGCGCTAACGTCGTGCGCGACCGCGAGACCCGCGAGTCGAAGGGTTTCGGATTCGTGTCGTTCGAGAGCAAGGCGGATGCCGAGGTTGCGCTCCAGAAGATGAACGGGTATGGTTACGACAGTCTTATTCTCAATGTGTCGTGGAGCCGTGAGTCGAGTTCAAGGGGTTAGAGCTGACGTGCAGAGCCTCGCGAGCCGCGCCCGAACTAGGAGTGGGAGTAGGATCATATGCATTTGTACGCTATGGCCGGCGGCCAGCGAGCTGCTAATTTGCTCACTCCGTGCTTACATCCTGACATATCGCCGGTAACACTGCATTGACTTCTACCGGGCTATAACACTGCCTTCCGAATTGCTTTTCCGTTTCTGTTTTCGAGAATACACTTGCTCACCGATTGACCGGTACTCACACTGGGTCGGCTCACTTGTCCTTGGGCGGGGGACGCGGAGGATCCTTGGGCGGGGGACGCGGATAGAAGTAAACCTTACGGCCGCACCACGAACACTCGGTAGTGAAGTCGTCTAGGCCCGGAACAGGAATTAGCTTCAGCACGCATTTGTCTGCGGTCAGTCAGTCACGTCATCTTCAGTGCAGAGGAGAGGTAAAACAGTGGCAAGGGGCAGTTGGCGAGAGGGGAGAGGGGGATACTCACCGCCGCGGTCACGTCCATTGTTGCCGCGGCAAGGGGGAAGGACGGGTTGCTTTCCCCAAGGGTGATATACGCGGGGCATGGTGAGATGGAGAGGGGGTCAGAGGTTGATGAGGGCGGATGGGGGGGCGGTAGCGAAAGGGGTGAGGAGGGGAGTGGAGAGCGGGGAGTGGATGAGGTTGGAGCATCTGTTGAGACCAAGCGCTTGCATGAATGATGGCTTATATATGGGCATTCCGGAGAGTGATGGAGAGGTGGGTATGTGTTGTTGATGGAGAAGCTACGATGGCGAAGCCACTACAAAACAGCCACGATGCAAGGACATGAAACAGTGTCGATTTTACGGATTTTGCGAGTTTTCCATCTAAGTTGGCTGACTAGCGCTGACTTGTCGTCACGCTTCCGTGTGATCTTCGGATAGCAGCTGTGGTTCGCGTCGCTGTTGTACTTGGTGGTTTCGGGTCTGTGTTATGTCCTCTGCCCCTGCACTGGCAGAGTGCAGTGACATGTCCCATGGTACGCGCTCTCATCGGCGCCACCCTCGCTGACGCTGGGTTGACCTCAGGCCCCTTCGCTGTGCTTCTTTCCACGCCCTTTCTTGCGGTGAAATTGAGGTTTATGCAGTCGTACGTTATGGCGATACAAAGCAGCCAGCGCTACAAGTCTCCCACAGTCGATTGCTCACGCCGTCACTTGCTCACGCAGTCAGTTCCTCACGTTGTTAGTTGCTCACGTCCTGACATATCGCCGGCAACATTGCATCAACTTCTACCGGACTATGACACCATTTCCACCTCTCTGCTAATCTACATCTGTTCTCGAGAATAACTTCCTCATTGACCATTCCAGTACTCAGACCAGAGCAACTCACAAATGCTTAGGCCTGGGAGGCGGCTTGAAATCAACCTTGCGTTTGCAGAAGTAACACTCTGTAGTGTTGTCGTTCTGCCACGCGTCCCTCATCGGGCGCAAGACGCATCTATCTGGGGTAAGTCAGTCGCGTGCTGCCGAGTGGAGGGGAGGGAACGCGAAAGGGTATGGAGAGGAGAGGAGATACTCACTACCACGGTTTTGGCCGCGCAAATTGCCGGGGCAACGGGGGATCTTGGGCTTGGATCCATAAGCGTGGGGGCCGCCAGGCATCGCGACTGAGAGAAGGTGTAGGAAGTTAATGAGAAAGGCGGTAGCAAGCGTACGATCCGGACGAGTTGGGGAGTGAAGAGTGAAGAGTGCGAGTAGTAGGGGGGATTAGAGATGGTGGTGAAGCCCAGCGCTGCATGATGCCTTATATGCCAGCTCATCGCCCACAGCTGCGATGGTGAGCAGGGTCTGTATCGTCGGCAACGAAGTCACACTGGGAAGACACGAGGCATTTGTCGATTTTACTGATTTTCGTGAGTTTTCCACACGGGTGTCCTGCAGGGTTGGTGACTTCTTACTGACCTTCTCGTGCAATCTTCTCAAAGATGCTCTTGTTCGCGTTGCTGCCAGGCTGGAGATCGTGGATCTCTGTATTGTTGTGTGCCGGCACTATGCTGGCAATCCTGCACTGGCATCGCAGCATTGGCAGGGAACTCGCGTTCATGGGCGCGCCACGCTCGCGCTCACGGTGAGGATTATCCTTCTTCTATCGATCCTTTCACTACGCTTCTATTCATTAGAGTAGGGTCGTGTGCAGTTGTAAGCTTCGGCCTGATGTGGCGAAGCGGTGGCGAGCAGGCAGTTTCGTATTGTCAGTTGTTCACCGAGTCAGTTGCTCACGCCGTCAGATGCTCACTCCGTCAGTTGCTCACGCCGTCAGTTGCTCACGGCGTCAGTTGCTCACGCCGTCAGTTGCTCACGCCGTCAATTCCTCACGTTGTGGTCGCTCTCGCAATCAGTCCCTCAGGTTGCCATTTCTTCATCGACACATCGCCAGGACAACTGCATTGACCGCTACAGCAACCTGACCATCATCACTCTTCACCTTGCCACCACTCTGCTCTCAAGAATTCGGTGATTCACCCACCCGTTCGCCTGCAGTCAAAGCCAGAGCTACTCACACATGCTCGGGCGGGAATGCCTTCCTGTACCACACAGACCGGAGGCAGTAGTAACACTGCGCAAAGTACGGGTTCCCGTGTACATCCTTGATCGTGTGCAAGGCGCACATTTCTGGCGTCAGTCTAGTCTGGCGGGGTGGGGGTGGAGGGAGGGGTGTTCGGGCGATTGGGGAGGGAGTGGCAGGGGCTGGGGGGTAGGGGGAAGTGGAGAGGACTCACTACCGCGGTTGTGGCCCCTCGCGTCGCCGGGGCACGGGGTGGGGGTGTCACTCGTGGTGGGCTGTTGGTTGGGCATCGTGATAGTGGGAGAAGTCAGGCAGATGAGAAAGGGAGGGGTGAGGCTGGTCCGGGGAGATGGAGCACGGGGAGTACGGAGACGGACAGAGGACGAGAGCCTGTTGAGGTCGAGGTTGGCGTCGACGCTTATATGCATTGCGATATGAGGGGGGTAGTACGCAGTGGAGTAGCCACTGCCAAAGAGAGAGTACTTCAGACATGGGCTCATACTACGCTTTTTTGTGATTTTTCTGAAGTGCGTAGGGTTGCAGGTTGGCTGACTTCATCATTGTCTTCCTGGACATCAGTGATGGTGGCTTATACATTGCTTTCAAACTGATGAGCGTTGTTCGGCTAGATGTCTCTGCGATGGTTGTCTGCGATAATTGACAGTGCCCTCACGCTCATCTACTTTGCCCTCCCGCGCATCGCACATCATCTCGTGTTGGAACCTCACCAACTCGTTAATGATTCAGTCGGAGTAGACCCAGTCAGTAATAGGTAATAACAGTGAGTGATCCACCCTGCGCGTCGCATCACATGTGCATTGTCCAACTACCCGGCCCAACCCGGCCACAAGTGTATGTACTAGTTGTACTTCTCCTTCCACACCCACGCGAGGCCAGGCTGCCGCGAGCCATGCCCCAGCGCGGCGCGGTACCACCGCGCGGCTTCGCGCATGTCCTTCTTCACGCCGGAGCCCTTGGCGAGGATGTGGCCGAGTTCTGATGTCAGCAACGAAGGCGTCGAGTCGTCTCGAGGCGCAGCCGAGAGGCGGCGAGGCGGCGAGGCATGGCAGCCGTGGAGCGGAAGTGTATGCCTTCCACTCTGGCATGGTGCAGTCCGTCTAATAATTAGTGGCAGCCTAAGCGCCACTATCACAGACAGCCTCTCACCCGCCTACCACTGCCATTGACGGCCCCGGTCTCGGCGCCGAGGCGGCGTGGCATGGCAGCTGTGTAGCGGAAGTGTACGCCGACCACCCACGCTCGGGTCCGTCTAATATTCAGTGGCAGCCGTAGCCGCCACTGTCACAGACAGCCTCTCACCCGCCCACCACTGCCATTGACGGCCCGGCCGCCCGCCGCCCTCGCGTGCGCTCCGCGCCCGCTCGCTCGCTCGGTCGTACTCACGCTCCTGCACCGCCACATCCCCCATCCCCCCCGCAACGCGCAAATACTCCACCCCCACCTCGGCACTCCGCTTCGTCCCCACCCCCTCGAGGTAACACCCCGCCAGCTCCGCGAGCGCAACCCCCAGCCCAGGGACACCCGCGCCCACGCCGACACCGACTCCCGCCGCCCCAGCGCCAGGGGCGCCAGGGCCAGGTCCGCCCTCGACGACGAGCCTAGCCGCGGCGCGGAGGTCGGCCCCCGCCTCAGCCGAGAGGGTCAGCGCGCGCTCCACGGAGGCGGAGAGCTCGGTAAACGCCTTGCGCTCGTCTTTGGCTATGCCATACCTAGGGTGTTAGTTACCAAATGGGTGGAGGCAGACTCAGACTCACCCGTGCTTCAGGGCTATGCCGTAGAACATCCGGCCGGGGACGCTGCCGCCCTGCGCGGCGCGCATGAACAGCCACGCCGACTTGGGCAGGTCGCCGGCCTCCCTCCGCTCCAGGGCTGCGGCGAGGAGCTGGTCCGGCGTCATCGGCGTCGAGAGGGACGGCGAGCGGCCCACGGGGGGTGGGGATGGGGAGTGTGCCGATCCTGATCCCGAGCCCGGGGCGTGGCCCAGTCCGGGGGCACTGAGGCGCCCGGTGTCGCTGCTGAAACTGGAGCGCGAGCGCCCGATGTCGGCGCCGAGGGCGCGGGTCAGGCTGCCCGTGCTGTTGCTTGGGCCGGCCTCTGCATTCGTATGTGCAGCTGATCCCCCGCTTGGACGCCGCGGAGTGCCCGTCGGTGTCTCGGGCAGGGCGAC
Organism: Cutaneotrichosporon curvatum; assembly: GCA_001600275.1. Lineage (NCBI taxonomy): Eukaryota > Fungi > Basidiomycota > Tremellomycetes > Trichosporonales > Trichosporonaceae > Cutaneotrichosporon > Cutaneotrichosporon curvatum. The sequence goes on along the minus strand of BCJH01000015.1, from coordinate 143,999 downwards.
TTTGGCATACCGTCCCCGAAGGGCTTCCGACTCCGAGCCTGGACCTGGACCCGGGCCGACAGCGCTGCGCGGGGGGGTGTCGTCGAGCGCGTAGAACGAGTACGACGACGCCAGGCTCTGTACCGATTGATGTCTAGATGGCGAGGACGCGTCCTCCCCGCTCTTGAGGGGGACCATTGTTGCCTCTGGGCGGTCGCCTGGCCTCGGTGGTGTCGCTTCGATTATGACCACGGGGGGGAGGCCGTCCCTCTGCGCTGGGGCTACTGTGCGGATCGTGGGCCCCGGCCTCGCTGGAGACCGGCTGCGCGTCGGCTCGACGGGGGCGGTGAAGCCTGCGACCCCTGTGGGCGGGGGCGGCGCGGGCCTGCGCGGGATGACTACGTGCCTCTTCCGGCGTGAGGGGCCTGCCTCGGGCTCGTCGGTCACGAGGGAGAGGTTGGGGAGGTCGACCTTTGGCGTCAGCGGGGAGCGGGAGGGCGGGGGCTGGGCCAGCTCCGCTGTGCGTGCTGTGGCTGCTGTTGGACTCCTGGTCACGCTGTTGCTCCGCTTCACACTCGTGCTCCGCTTGAGGCTGTTGCTCCGCTTCACGCTGTTGCTGCGCTTGGCGGACTCCACGCGGGCCTTGACTGCCTCGCCGCGCTTGATGCTCACGCTGCGCTTCACGCTCAGCATAGGCTGGGCGATGGCGGAGCGGATGCGTGCTGACGACGAGGATGGCGTCTTGTGCTCGCCATCGAGGGCGCCATGTTGTTGCGTGGTGGATGACCCGGGAAATCCGGCACCAACCCCTGGTGCCGGTGCGTCGTCGGTGTCGAGCCACTCGAAGCCGGCTTCGTCGTCGCCCCAGTCGGAACCTTGCTCTCCATGCACGCTTGCTGTGTCTGGTGCAGTCGCGGTCTCGGGGTAGAGCGCGAGCGAGTCGTGGGGCTCTGGTGCGTGGCCGGGGCCGGGGACGGAGCACGAGCGCACGGCTGTTACTGGGGCGACGATTGTCGCATTGGATGTGCTGGCGGAGAGGCTGCGCGCCGAGCGCACGGGCACGTCCCGGAGGGTGAAGGGCTCGTCTGAGATTGCGGAGCGCACAGAAGCAAAGGGGTACGGGTGCGAGATGTGGGGAGGGGTGGAGTGTGTGTCTGTTGTGGTGGCCCGGCGCGTCCCGCGCGGGGTGGTGGACCCGGATGCACGACACGGCGAGTCGGCTACCCGCCCCCGCGGGGTGCTAGGCGAGTTGCGGCCCACTGGTGAGTTCTGGCGCGAGGTCGAGGGCGCGGTAGTGAAGACGATGGGCTCAGAGTCCGAGTCGAGGTCAGAGACCTCCTCAGAGTCGGCCTCGGGCTCGGGCTCAGAGGGCAGGCCGTAGCTGTAGGACGCGGGGGAGTCGAGGGGGTCGTCTGAGCTCGAGATGGAAAGGGATTCGCCGCTCTCGCTGGACGCCGAGTAAACGGAGGAGGAGCGGAAGAGGTTTAGGTTGAGCGAGGGGATGGGCGGGGGGTTGCTGGCGGCGACTAGAGGGTGTGAGGTCGCGGTGGTGGTGGGCGACTTGGGATTGAAGTAGGCTGACGGCTGGGACAAGCTGTCGCGACGGAGCGCGACGCCCAGTTCCAGCTCGTCCAGCGGCGAGCGCTGTCCACCCGCGAGAGCCAGCTCTGCGAGCGCAAACTCGCCGCCGCCCGTGAGCGTCGGCCTGCGTGCAGTAAGTGAGGCCATGGGGCGTGTGTGTGGTGGCCTCGAAATCGATATGGTTAGTCGCGGACGACTATGTCGCGGCGAGGTCGAGGTCGTGGTGGTGGGTCAAAAGTAGCTCTCGAGGCTAAGATAGGATCTGAATTCTTGGCGGTCCGGCGGTGGCGCCAGGGGCTGGACGGGGGTGCGATGCTGCTGCTGCGGGCGCGAGCGCGTTTGTATTGTAAATGCAGGGTGGGTGATGAATTCGGGGGGAGTGGTGGTGAATGGAGAGGACAAAGCGACGCGTCGATGACAAGAGACGACAGCGGGATAGATAGATGTGCTTGATGATAGATAGCAGTAGTGACGACTGACAAATGCAAGCGGGCTGCTGCTGCTGCTGGCGATGCTTGGGTGTTCGGTTCGTGTGGTCTGCCGCCCGTCGACGTCGTGCCGCGGTTCCGTCAGTCCCGGGTGGTTGCAGGAGGCGTCCTGTGCCACCCGGCTCGCTAGCTGCCTGCCCTCGCCGCCGAGTCTCCCTCCCCCACGTCAGGCCCTCAGAATCGGCTCGGCTCGCCTGGCGGCGGGCTCGTATATCCTGCCTGCTGCTCCACCGAGCGAGTCCGTCGTCCACATCCAGACTGCTAGCCAGACTCTGCCCCGGCCTTGGTCGTTTGTGCTACTTGCTGCTGGCAGCTGAATGGCACCGCTGTGCCGAAGCGGATGTGCTCGTGATCGTGCTTGTGCTCGTCATGCTCGTGTCCGCGAAGAGCTCTGCTGCTGTTCCGGTTGCTCTCCCTCTCTCTCCCCCTCTCTCCCCCCCTTGGATGCCGTTGTCTCTCGCGTACATTTTTGCTCACCCCTCGTCGATGATGCCGATAAATTCTCCTTTCCTCCCTCCTTTCTTCATCGCTTTTGGAACCAAAGCCTCGACCAAAATCGACCCTCGTTTTTTGGGCAAGGGAGGGTTTAGGGCACGGGACCTGAGCCGGAGGACAGGTGTATTTCATGTAATCAGTCCCCCCATATAGCCCATGTGCTGGTTAGCCCCTTAATACGGCCTGTTCCAGACAAATAGCGGTCAAAAGTCGGGTTGGGCCTCGAGGAAGGAAGGACAGCGACGGCGACGGCGACTTGGCAGCTGGAGAGCGACGAACGCATCACCGCATGACGCACGCACGCACTCGGTAGCATGCACTGCGTGGCACGTAGCACGCAGCCATGTGCATTGCGCATGCTGCATGTCGACGTACGCGTTGAGGGAGAACGGTGACATGCTTGGACTTCAATCGAAGGCCTGGAAGCTTGAAGCCGGAAGCCAGAGGGAGGTCTAGTGGGCGGGCAGGCATGACACTTTGCCATCGGGGTCGCCAAGCCAGCTCCACAAACTCGGAGGACGCTATCAGATATCAGCTGCCTCCATGCCACCGAGACCGAGCGAGCGGAAAACGGACGAAACAGTGACCGAGACGTGTCTGAACGGCGACCTCGAGCAAGCGAAACGAGATCGATAGCAGAGCCAGAGAGAGCCTGATCTCGAGCGAGCGAGCGTCAGCGTTCATGCTCTACTCCGATGCCTGCATGCCTGGACCAGAGACCCGGGGCCATTGTCGCACCCCTGCCGCGCTTCTCCATTCAGTCCACAACATCAGCCGAGACAGTGCCTGCCTGCTGCCAGTGGTGGTGAGGAGAGCAGGCCCTCCAGCAGAGATAGATCTCCGATGATCGATATCCTCCGCGTCCGTCGCAGTTGGAGGCCTCTCAGAGCACCACTGCTGTCAGACATGTCGCAGCCGGCGACGGGGATACCTCGGCGTCTTCATGGCTGCCGGGGCTGGATCATGGCGCGTCGTGCCTCGTGGTAAACCGTACGTACCTCCCTCCGTCTCTGTCGCATGTCGCACACCCTTCCTCCCTTGCAGCTTGTAGCTTATCTGTCAGCATTCGAAATAGCTGGCACTGGAGGGGGAGGGCACTTTTAGGGGTGAGCATAGGGGTGAGCATAGGGGCGAGCATGAGAGTTGAGCATCATCAGAGTAAGTGCACAGCCGGGAGCCGCAGCTGTGGTAACGAGATGTTTGGGCCAACTGATGAGACCGAGGGGACCGGGATGCAGTGTCGTAGATTGTAGACAAACAAGACACAACAAGCATAGATGCCATCGTTCTGGGGCCCATGAAGACGACCTCCCTCACCTTCCTCGTCTCGATGCTGCTTGTGTGTGTTGACAGAGTCGCGTTTGTGTGTGTCTTCCTCAGTGCTGCACTTCATGTCCATCTTCAGCTCTGCGAGTCGGCTGCGTCTTGCGCGTCTTGAATGCATGCTGCTCGCAGTCGGGGGCCACTAACCCAACCCTATGCGATAAGCTTTCGGAGCTGTACGTTGACATGGCCGCGACTGGCGTGGTATCAGGTCAACATCTGCCGGCAACTCTTTGACACGCGACGAAGGAAAACAACAAAAAACGGTCCGAGAGAGGGACCTTCTCGTTGTCAGCGGCCACACCGCTCTCAGCGACGGCGAGCAAGAAGCAGACAGCAGCGACCTCAAGGTAGACATCAGTCTCCCAGTCTGCCTGTCCAGTTTGTATGCATTGTGTCTGCTTGTGAACATAAGAGAGAGAGTCTGGCATATAGCCTCCCTAGTAAACACACCCTGGATTTGATTTTGTATAACCCCCGTTTATTGTATTTTGCACGCGGTTTACCCTTTCCTTTTGCCCTTCTCTTTCCCTTGTCGCTTCTTGTCGACATCCATCTCCGTCCGTCCCATTCTCACCACCACTACTCGACCACCGCCGCCGCCTCCTCTCACCACATCCATCTGCCATCCACACTCCGTCCACCGCTACTCTTGTCGCTGTCGACATCCAGCATCAATCGACGTCAACAGCTCTGCACAGCCAGAGAGAGAGAGAGATCCTCCAGTAGCGTGACGAGACCGCTCACCCACCGCCTCTGCCCCCCCCCGGGCCCCGCCGCACGCTACAGCAGCAACAGCAAGCGAGCTCTGCTGTGCATTCCGCCCACTCACCCCCGGCCGCGACGCAAGCCCAGCAAGCTCCCGCAGTTCACAGGTCGCACTCGCACCAAGCAGACAGTCAGGCAGGCGGACAACACTGCAAGCAGACCGTCAGAAGCCGTCACACGCGCTTGACATCAACCCCCTCGACGCAACCTCGCAAACAAGCCACCCACACGCTAACCTCGCCCAGCTGCGTGTTTTTGGTTACCGCCGTCCGCTCTCTCCCTCCCTCCCCTCAGCCTCCGCTTTCGGACATCGACTAGCCACGTCTCGAGTCTAGCTTCCACAGCGCGTCGTCGTATTGGTACAGCAAGTCGTCGACAGTGACCACCACCCAGCGACCTCGACCTCGATCCGCACGTCCCCCTCTCGATATCTCTTCGCTATCTCCCCTTCTATCACCTCCCCGTCCACCCCTGCACTCCCAACGACTCACCCCGGCGCGCCGCGCCTGCCTAGTCTCGCAGCTTCTCCAACCTAGGCATGAAGTCCCTCCGCCGCTCGTTGAACAACGGCCACAGTCATGGCCACTCGCACTCAAACTCGCAGGGCCAGAACTACGCCGCAGGCCCAAGTCAATCCCTAGGCCATGGCTATCCACAGAGCCCGTCGTATGCCGGTGCAGGACCGTCAGGTGCACCATACGGCGCCGCCGGCAGCAGCAGCAGCGGCAGTAGCGGCATCCCCGCGGGCGCACCAGGCTCAGCCGGCGTCAATGTCTTTTCCAACCCCCTCTCTCGACCTGCCGACAAGGTCGCCCCGCCGCAAAAGGTTATCAAGGCGCTCGCCTCTCATCGCAGCACGAACCCGCAAGAGCTCAGCTACCAGAAGGGCGACTTCTGGTATGTCACCGGCGAGCGCGACGGGTGGTACGAGGCGCTGAGTGAGTGCGGTTATCCGCCATGTCTTGTTGCGGCGTTGTGACTGACACCAGACCCCATTACGGGATCACGCGGACTCGTACCCAAGCGAGACTTTGAGGAATTCATAAAAGGCGGCAGGCAGGCGTCGGCCTCTGACCGTCACGGCGGCGGCGGCGGCGGCCAAGCCTCCTCGTCCTCGCCGGTCACTGCGGGTTACGACCACCAGCGCTCGCGGTCCCAGGGTATGCCCACGACACACCCAATGACAACCTCGCCGACAGTCCCATCGTTGCCAACGTCGGCCCCAACAACGCCAGGCGGCAAGCGCGGCGCCCAACCGTGAGTCCTCTGCACAACTCGTGCTCACACCAGACTATACGCCATAGTGCAGTACGACTTCCACGCCGAGCGGCCAGACGAGCTCGAGGCCAAGGCGGGAGAACCGATCGTGGTCATCGCGCAGAGCAATCACGAGTGGTGAGTGGTCAGGCCGGCGTCGCACGCTCCAGACTTCCCAGCTAACCGCCAGGTTCGTTGCCAAGCCGATAGGACGGTTAGGCGGACCGGGGCTCATCCCTGTTGCGTTTGTTGAGATCCGCGATCCCGTCACAGGACAGCCGCTCGAGGCGTTCCCGTCCAACATACCACAGGTGGAGGAGTGGAAGAAGGCGACGGCAGAGTACAAGGCCGCGGCGATCCCGTTAGGCCGACTCGACCTCGCGCCGGATCAGCGTGTCGCCAACTCGCCATACGAGGCAGCTGCATTGGCGGCTGCACAGGCACAGGGCGCGCCGCGGGGCTACGACGCGAACCGCACGTCGTACCACTCCGGCAGTGCGGCGAGCGGCGGCGGCCCCAATGCTGGTGACCCCAACCTCGCAACTGGGGCAAGTGGGCACACACGGCAGGAGTCGCGCGCCGAGTCGCACAACACCGCGCGCTCGGGCTACAAGCCAGAGCAGGACGCGCTCCTGCCCCCCGGTGAGCTTATACAGCTCGGCGTCCCGTCCTTCCACAACGAGTCGGGCAACTACTGGTTCCGGCTGCACGCCCAATTCGTCCCCGACGAGCCCTCCGAGCCGGCGTACACGCTCATCCTGTACCGCACCTACGAGGACTTTTACGACTTTCAAATCACTCTCCTCGACACCTTCCCGACCGAGGCGGGGCGCTCCCAGTCCCCAGCGGACGAGCACCCGCCCCCGCGCATCCTGCCGTACATGCCCGGCCCGGTCGACGAGGCGATCGACGACGAGCTGACAGAGTACCGCCGCGACGAGCTCGACGCGTACGTCCGCGCCCTGCTCGACCTCCGCGCCCAGGGCGCAGCCTACATCCTCCGGCACGAGCTCATCCGCACGTTCTTCGCAGCCAAATACGGCGACTACTGCGAGGAGATGCCCCGTGCCGACGCAGTAGCACAGCTCGAGGCCTCCCTCGGCGCACTGGACATGAACGGCGGCCCGCGGCGCACGTCCGTCGCCCCCCCGCGCCTGGACCAGCACTCTGGCGCAAACCCAGACTTTGCCGCCGTCGCGACCGCCCCCTTCTCAGCCGGCCGGCCAGAGGACTACTCCCGCGGCCTCCCGGGCCACTCGCCCTCCGCGCAACACGCTGTACCGCCCAGCGCATCCTCCGCCACCGCAAGCACAGCAAGCGGGTGGCCGAGCAACTCGTCCAACACAGGGACAGCGACGAACCACTCCCAGGGGGCGTACGCGCGCTCCCCCTCCCCACCGCCTACGGCCCGACCACACGTCCAGCCCTCCCCTTCCCCACCCCCGACCGCGCGCCCCCCCGCCCGGCCCACGCGCGCCGGCGCAGCCTTTGTCAAGATCAAGATCTACGACCGCGCGACGGACGATCTCATCGCGTTGAGAGTGCATCCGGCGGTGACGTACCATGAGCTGCTGGATAAGGTGCGCGCCAGGCTGGGTCCGGACGTGAACGTCCTGCAGTATCGGGTTGGCGGGGGGCCTGTGGGCGCGCCGGCGCCGAGCCATGTTATCAGGAATGACCGGGAGTTGGGCGAGTGGATGGGGGTCGAGGATCAGCGGTTGGTGTTGTATGCGGAGCAGTAGGCCGAGTCTGCCGCGTCTGCCGCGTCTGCCGCAGGCAGGCGAGGCGAGGCGCGAGGAGGCGGGTAGATGAGTGGGCTGAGGATGGTCGGGATGAGGAGGGTCGAGATAGGGCGAGGGCGAGGGAGGGCAGAGGATGGAAGGCAATAAAGAGGCGGGGGAGAGTGAGGAGTGGTGACAGACGGCGGAAGATCTACGATGCGCGGAGGGAGAAGAGGGCAGAGTTGGAGGGAGTTTCTTCGGTCTACAGATTTGATTTGGGTTATCAGGTTGCAGTGGCAGTAGCAGTAGCTAGCGGTCGTTTCTGCAATGCTATGCGTACATGCGACGGCGACAGCGACAGCGACAGCGACAGCTATTGACATGTTTGTACAGGGGTATACCGAGCCCGACGGCTTGCCTACACAACGGACCTCGTCTACGTCCCACCACTACCCTCAACTGTACAGAGTACTCTCCCCCTCGTCCCTCCCCCGCCGTCTACTTCCTCCCCCTCTCTCCTGGCTCTGGCTACTTCTTCCCCCGCCCCTTCGCTGCCCCCTTCGCCCCCGCTGCCGCCTTGCCCTTCGGCTTGACCGCCTTGATGAGCTTGTCCTTCCCCACGTCGTTTACATCCTCGTCCTTCTCGTCATCAGCGTCGGGGACCACCTCGTCCTCCAGGACGTCTTCTGTATCCGGCACGACGTCGGAGACAATCTTCTTCTTGGCCGCGGCGAAGAGGTCGCCCTTGTGGAAGGCGATGGGGTGGTCGCGCTTGTTGTATCTGGCGTCAGCGGGTACTAATGGAGGCCATGATTGGCGACATGGCAGAGCTAGTCGACGGATGGCTTGCACAGGTGGGTTGTGAGACGGTTGAGCTGTTGCTTGCTCTTCCGCCATCTCAAGCGCCCGCCTTGCTGCCCGCCGTCGCCGTCGCCGCCGCCGCGCCGCTCCGCTCGCTACTCACGTCCTCGTAAACGCCGACTTCACCGCCGTCGGGATCTTCTTCGTCACCACATCCTCCCGCATCGTATCAACCCCGAGCTCGACGAACGCATCCCAATCCTCCTTGCCCAGGTAATACTCGTCCATAACCTCGATCGTCCCCTCGATCGCGTCCGCCCCATCCACCATGAGCGGGCGGACAATCTTCCCAGCCAGCAGGGGCATGTACTGCTGCCTGATCTCGTCCCTGCTGCCCGATACCCTCAGGCGCATGCGGATCTGGATATCCGTCAGCTCGCGCGAGAGCTTGCCCCGCTTCGAGTTCTGCCCCAGCCACTGGGGGAAGGCCGGGCCGCCCCACCCGCCCCCACCGGTTGCGCGGTTCGTGCCGTAGATGTACGCTGCCGGGCGGACAGTCGACATGACACCGTGGAAGGGGAGGAGGGACCAGTGCTGCTCCCCACCGTGGATCATGCGGTCGACTAGGTCGCCGTCTGAGATCGAGTCGGCGGCCTTGGAGAGCAGCTCGAGGTTCTTGAGCGTCTTTTCTGGGCCGTCGAGATTGTTTAAGAGGGACGGGTTGGTCTTGACGTAGTGTTCTTGGATGAACATGGGGACAAAGGAAAAGTCCATAAAGTAGAGGTCGAGCTTGTCGTTGAGAGTCTCCTTGTTTGTCCTGGAGAACGAGTATGGCCCGCACATCTTGTCGGTGATGGTGAAAGGTGTCATGAGGGTGTTCTTTTCGTTAACCTTGACGAGGCTCTTGCCCTCGTCAAAGTCCATCTCCGTCTTCCCTAGCTTATACGTCGAGAGCATGTTGAGCACTTGTCGGATGTCAGAGCCGACGCCCTTGACGAGTTCATCAACGACATTAGCTGGAATGCGCATCTTCTCCCTAAGGTCAGCAAGGGTAGTACGGCTGGACGCACTTGTGCAGAATGGACAGGATGCGCGAGCGGATCTCGTTTGGCCCAGGTCTGTGGTCAGCTTTGCAAGGCGATGCGCTTACCGCCTGAAGCTCATGTTGAACGTTGTCGTATGCAGTGGCTTCATCTTGGGCAAGTTGCGGTCGTTGCAGATGAGGATGAGCGGGATCTGCCGTCAGCCTACCTCGGCGATACTACCCACCTTGGTCTTCTTGATGAGCGTGTTCAGCGCACCCACGCCGCCGCGGTCGCCAGCCGACATGCCGTCGACCTCGTCCATGATCAAGCACGTCCGCTTGCTGAGGTCCATACCCGTGACAGTCTCCGACTACCGTTAGCACGCTTCCCCCACCCACAACCCACTTTCACCCCCTTGCCCTGGAAGAAGCCGTCGAGCGATGTGTTGTCCACGTTTGTCGCATTCTCGAGCAGCTTCTTGCTTCGCGCGTCACTTGCGTTCAGCTCGAGCGGCGAGTATCCCGACGCCTGGGCGACGACGTGAGCACTTGTCGTCTTGCCGATTCCTGGCGGCCCAGAGATCAGAATCGCCCGGTACATCCCCATGCCGTCCTTGCCCGGCTTGGTAAAGTTGAACTTAAAGTTCCGTTGCCTGGCGTCAGCGGGGACCAGCAACACACCCACCAGTCAGCCAGCCATGTCTGCAGCTTCTCGACGTTGGACTTGTTCCCGCAGATCTCCTTGATCGTCGTGGGCGCGTACTTGGTGGTCCAGAGCTGCGACGACGCTGGCGCAACTTTCCTGCCGTCAGCGGAGGACATGATATTCACCCACTTTGCCGGGATGCCCGTGCCATTTAGCGCTGACTCTTTGCGCTTCCGCAAAGCCTCCTCTTCTTGCTCACGGCGCATGAGCTCCTTGGCGTCCTCGACGATCTTCTCCTCCGCCTTTTGCAGCGCTTTCTTCTGCTTCTCGTCCAGTTGGCCCTCGCGACTACCGATGAGAGCGATAAAGTCGTCCTCAGTCAGCACTTTGATATTGCTCTTCGGGTCCTTCTTGAGCTTTTCGATCTTCTCAAGCTTGGATGGACCGGCGTTCTCGCCCAGCACGACATAGTCCGTCTTGCCTGATGGCGCACCGACAACGCGTCTGATGTCAGCGGGAGTGTTGACTACAACTCACCCGAGGTAACGCTTGCACAGGTCGACGGCGTCGTCACGGCCCAGTGACTCGAGCTCTCCGGTGAAGACAAACGACAGGCCAGCGAGCGCACCGGGCTTGCCTTCTGGGATATCCTTGGAGCCTGGGGCCTTGGGTCCAGTCTTGGCTGCTTGCGCGGCGTAGTAGCTGATGTCAGCAGGCTCAATAGGCGACGCACTTGAACTTGGGCTTCTTGTTTTCGCCCTCGTCCTCGTCCTTGGCCGCGGGTTTGGCTGCAGGTTTGGCTGCAGGTTTGGCCTTTGCCTCAGGCTTAGCCGCCGCCTTGCCCTTGCTCTCCGGTTTCGCTGCCTTCTTCGGAGACGCCTTCCGTGCTGGTGTCGTTGCCTTCTTCGCCGGCGTCCGCTTGACCGGCTTGTAGTCCTCCTCGCTCTCGTCACTCTCGTAGTCCTCACCGCTGGGCGGTGACTGCGGAATGTCAGCTGTGCCAGAATGACTGACTCACCACCGCCTTCTTAGCCCTGCCCCTACTCTTAGGTGGTGCCGGCTTGTCTGACTCGGACCCCGAGTCCACCAGCCTCGCGGGCGTGCGCTTCGCTGATGCCTTGGGCGTCGCCTTGGCCGGTGTGGCCTTCTTCACGGGCGCCTTCGCTGGCGCCTTCACGGGTGTAGCCCGCTTCGCTGGCGGCTCCTCGTCGTCCGATGACTCGACTATAGCCTTGCGTTTTGGTGTCGGCTTCTTAGCCGGCTCGGGGCTGGAGTCGATCGCAATGGGTCGTGACTTGGCATTAGCGGGGGAAGTAGAGCCAACGCACTGATGACGACGACGGGAAGTGCTTGCTCGTCTTGGCCGCTGCCTTTGAGCTGTCGTTAGCCACGCCCAGCGATCGTCGCCTCGCATCAGCACCACCCGCTACTCACGGCCTGGGTACCTCCTCGTCGCTCTCGTCTGCCGTCAGCGCACCATACCTTCACCCAGTTCACCAATAGTTATCGGCTCCGCTCCCGTCCCCTTGCTCGAACTAGCCTCCTTCGCCTTCGCGGGCGCAGGTTTCGCCCCACCACCACCAAACTGCCGTCAGCTTGACCCCCTCCACTTTCGCACGAAGCTGCGTATATCCCCGCCCGCTGGGGGCTTGCGCGGCGCGGCGGCCTTCTTCTTATCCTGGCTTGCGGACGCGGACGCAGACTTGGGCGGTGGCGACGACATGCCGAGCGATGGGAGAGAGAGGTTGCGGTGCGTTGTGTGGCTTCGGTGTGGTGGTGTCGCGCGAAACTCAGACGCGTCGGCCACCGTCATCTGGTGGAGGGCGGGAGCAAACGCGCCTGCTAAATGTTGACATGATCGATGACTTCACAACAACAACTGCTACCATCCAGATCGACCATGCCGCCGCGGAAACGGGTGCGCCTCTCGCCATCGCATGAGCGTGGGGAGGAGGACGGACAACAGACGCAGGCAACAGCACAGGCTGAAGACGACCAGCCATCTGCGTCGCATTTGGTCTCCTTTCTCACCGGCTATGCGGAGCGCGAGGCGTCCTCCGGGTCAGAGGGGGAGGGTTCGGCATCTGAAGCTGAGGTCGAAGACGACGACGACCCAGACGAGGACGATGACACACCGCGGAGCACGCCAGGCAAGCGCGGACTAGTTGGTACCCCTGGGAAGCGGAAGAGCGCAGCGAACACGCCGCGGCGGCGAGCGACGGCCTCTGCAACACCAACACCGAGACGCAAGGGCAAGGAGGCGGCGCCGGACGAGGGCTTCCTCCGCATGTCAAGGGCGGATGCGTACTTCATCGCTGCAGGGCGGGGTGCCCGCACGAGTGGATCATCGTACGCCGCGCTTGCTCGGCCGTTAAGCCAGGCAGAGTACGAGGCGGCGGTCTACGGCGTGCGTGGGGGTGACGCACGGGTGCGCGCGGCGCTCGACGCGGCGGAGGAGTACTTTCCACAATGGACGGCTGAGCTCGAGGCGGGGTTCAACCTCCTCATCTACGGGTACGGCTCGAAACGGCGAGTCGTCAACCGCTTTGTGAAGACGCTCTCGGCGCGAGGGCACGTCGCCGTCGTGAATGGGCACTATCCCGGCCTGGGGCTGCGAGACGTCCTCTCAGCGCTGGAGGATACACTGAGCATCCCCGACGCTCCCGCACCACCAGGCGCGACGCCGCTCGAGCGCGCAGCGCACAGAGTATACGCGTACTTTGCCCGCTCGGCGCGACCCCTCTTCCTCATCCTGCACAACATCGACGCACCGGCCCTTCGCAGCCGCAAAGCGCTGGCTGCACTCGCCCTTCTCGCCCCCTGTGCGGGGATCCACATCGTCGCAAGCTTCGACCACGTGCACACGCCGCTCCTCTTCTCGACAACACTGACAAACACACCCCCACACCCGCGGGACGTCCCCTCCCCACCCCCTTCGCGTGGTTATAACTGGCTGTACCACGCCATCGCAACGTACGACGACTACGACGTCGAGCTGGCGTATGCGCGCCTCTCGGCGACCTCGCTCGGCGCACTAGGCCATGGCGGGGCAGCCGGCGTATCCGAGGAGGGCGCGCTGCAGATCCTCCGCTCGGTCCCGCCCATGGCTGCGCGGCTGCTCAAGCTCATCCTCACGAGGCAGATTGCCTCACTCCCGGCCGATGCGGCGACACACGCAGCGTACCCGCCATCAGCTACCGCGCCGCCCTTCGCGCTCGATGTGGATCTGGTTCAGAAGACGGCTCGGGACAAGTTCATCGCGCGAGAGGAGGATCGGTTTAATGCGCTCATGGGGGAGTTCAGGGATCACGGGCTGGTGGTTGTGGCGGAGGTGGATGGGGRGGGGAGGAGCGGGCGGTGGGCGTGGGTGCCGTTGGGGAAGAGCGCGATTGAGCGAATTCTGGGGGAGATGGGGGATGTGGAGTAGGCCAGCGAGTCAGCGAGGGCGTAGCCCGAGCTGCGAGCTGCGACCGCCACAGCTACCAGTGTCAACCAGCATCAACATCGGCATCAGCGTTAGCGAGTGACGAGTATCGCACTATGGGAGGGAGGTCGTATCGACGCTCATCAGCATCGACACCAGCGTCTGCGAGCTACGAGAGCAACAACCCTCAACATGACCTTGCGAGCCATCCCGTCTTGAAGCACAGAGCATTCGAACTGCCTATACCAACCCCACGCCCACGCAGCGGCGATAGCCGGCAAGAGCCACATTCAAGCGCATCCCCCATGTCTTGGCACAAATTCATCCAGCACACTCCAATCTCCGCCTCGCTGCAGTGCTGCCCCAGCTCTCTCATCAGCGCAACAAAACACAACACAACACCGGGGCACCCACAGCTCCACAATGCATGCATACCAAGCCCCGATCCATCGGGCTCAGCCCCACTAATGGCAAGACCTCACTCACTCACCGCAAGCGAGCCTGGACTCGCACACTCACATGACTGACTTGTCAGACAGCATGTGTCCCAGCCCCACCAGTTGTCTCACGCCCAAGCTGCCCAATTGCCCAGCTGCCCAGCTGGCTGCCCAGTAACCCAATCCGGACCGAGACCAAGACTCACCGGACAACAGCAGGCCACGGACCGACCCAATCCGAACTCTCAGGCGAAGCATCGCAAGGTGCCCAACCCACCCCCCGAGCCAAGCACGAGAAACCCCGACGCACCGAGCCCGACCGACCGACCGAGTGAGATACCAAGCCCAAGCCCGGCACCAAGACTAAGCCCAATACCAGGCCAAGCCCTTGCGAGCCCTTGCGACCAAGACCAAGACATCCATCCCATCCCCAGCCAATACATCATCCCAGAACGCACAATCTCGCATACACCGCACACACCTTTCACCGAACACGCAGCCCGCACGCACGCACGCAATCACTCGCATATAATTCACCACATACGCCCGCCCGCCGCCCAACCCCCTGGCCGGCTTGGCATCACGGCTGATCACTTGACGTTGTGCCACATTCCTATCCTGTCGTTATTCGGAGCGCTTGGCAGGGATGCCCAGTGCCAGGGAGGGGGGTAGCACTCTGGGGTGGGGTTAGTGGCAGCGTGGCACTTGTAGTGGCGAATATGATTGGCACGCGAGCATGTGTGCTGCGTTCGTAAAGTGAGGCGAATGCGAGTGGGTGCGTGAGTGAGTGAGTGGGGAGTGAGTGGGTGAGGAGGGAGAGAGTGAGGGAATGGCGTGATAGCGGCGTGGTGCGCGGGCTTGGTAGGCTGGTAGCTTAGCTAGCTAGCTGAGATGAAAGCTGCGCTGCGCGTGCTCTTGGTGAGGCGACAGTCATGCTTGGTCATAGATGTAGTTGTGGCAGTCAACTAGAGGTACCACACTCCCTTGGGTACATGGAGCTAGCTATGTCGCACGAATCCCGCGCTGGGAAGCTTTGAGCTGTCCCCCATATGCATCTCCCGGATCTACTGCTGGTCGAAGTAGCGTCTCATCACCCAGACATGGCCTGTCAGAGCTGGCCTACTCCAAACACCCATAGGCGCTCGTCGAGTCCCGAGGCTATCGCACAGAGCACACCAGTTCCACCAGGATTGCGTCTTCCTATCGCTGCGCTGAGGGTGACCCTACGCCAGCGCTTATACGATAGCTCGCAGTTTCAACGAGTGGCACAAGCCCTAGCCCCCCTGTGTCGCTTGGCGAGCATGTCAAGTGGGCTATCACCAGTCGAGGCGATACGGCGATGGGCTCCGACATCGTTGGCTTGCAGTCGCTGCGTGCGTTGACCGACAGGTCTCGTTGCCTCTCAGCAAGCGTTGCGTTGCGTTTAAAGATTGTGTGCGACTGGCTCGCCCCCTGTGAAGACTGTGCTCTCTTGCGAATCTGTTGCTGATCGCAGTCAGGTCAGGTATCGCTGCTCGCAGTCATAGGCTCGCTGGGCGCAGTGCCATTGCTGATCGATGCGCTTGTCGTCTCGCGACTCGCTCAACTCGAATCGCTGGGTTGGCCTGAGCGCCCAAGCATCTCTCGTCGTCGTCACGTCGTCAGTACACATCACCAACATTAGGTATCACAGCCACATGCATTAGAACAGAATCACTTCCCCCATGCATTACAACCCCTAGTAGAGTACAACAATCACGCTCGCACCATGCTATAAACCCTAAACCCTGCGCTGAGACCCGCTAAACCCGCTCCTTGCGCTCGGCCTCGCGGACACCCTCGAGGAGCATCTCGAGCCCGCCACGCGCGTCCGGGGACTTTTGCCTGGGGCTAGGGGGCCCGCGCGAGTCGCGGCGGTCGTCGCGGAGGGGCGGGAGACGCTCGGACCGCTCGGAGCGCTCGCGCTCGCGCTCACGCTCGCCACGCTCGCTGCGGTCTCCCCTGTCGCGGCCGTAGAAGCCCATGGGGGGCAGCTGGACGCGCTCGCGCTCGTCGCGGGGCTGGTAGTAGTACTGCGGGGCGGGGCGGGGGCTGGCTGCGTCGCTGGTCGAGGCGTGCGAGAGCGAGGGGGTGCGTTCTTGCCTTGGCTGGCAGAGCTCGGCAGCGGAGGGGGGCATGCCTGCCGGAGGCGGGGGGGGCATCTGCGCCTGGATGGCGGCGAGGTTGAGCCTTGCCTGGAGGATGGTGAGGCGGGTCTGGATGATGGATGTGAGACGCTCCTCCTCCGACTTCTTTGCGCCGAGGATGGCCATGAGGAGGTCGCGGTCGCCCTCGCCTGAGCGGCGGAACGAGTCGAGGATGGACTTGAGCGACGCGGGGGGCGCGGGCACGTCGTCCCAGTAGTTGTCGTTGGGGTCGATGCTTGCCTTGTCGACCGGGGGGGAGGCGCTGGCGTCGTGGTGCGAGCGCGGGGGGGAGGGCGGGAGGCGCTCCTCCCGGGGGAGGGGAGGGGGCGGCGAGGCGCGGCGCGCAGAGTGGGAGTGGGAGGAGGACGAGGTCGCGGACGCGCGCGAGTATGGGTGGGCGCGGGCCGACGTCGAGGCGAAGGCCGGCGCGGGGTGGCGCGAGGCGGCAGTGGACATCGTGTTGAGTTGGAGTTGGGTGGTGAGGTAGTTTGAGTAGTTTGATGAAGACACCCGGGGGGAATGGACACTCGTCTGGTTGATATACGTGTTTTCTCTTCCTGGTGGGCGCGGCGCCAAGACCTGGTCACTATCTTTGGGCCAAGAGATGGGGAGCTGGTGGGGAGGGGGATGCCAAGGAGTCGCGCGGGGGCTTGGACGGCGGCGGCGGCGGCGGCTTGAGTGGAGTGTTGATCGGCGAGTGCGTGCGAGTGGGAGTGCGAGAGTAGAATGGAGAGTGAAGAGAGATCACAAGCAGATGGAGAGAGAAGACGATGCTGCTCTTTCTTGTCGTCTGCTTATACACCTTCTCTCTTCCTCTTGCTCTTCCTCTTCTCCGTTCTCCGCTCTTCCTCTCTTCTCTCCATGGCCTCGCCGACTGTGCCCTTTTGGCCAAGAGAGTGGATGTGTCGTTTGAGCGCTTTTCTTGGCATGCCAAGCCCCGCCGCCATGGTATTTGCAGGCACCCAAACGGGTCAATTGCCGTGATACCCGCTGGTTTACACAAGCGATTAGGACAGTTTCTAATCGCCCTTGATTTCGGAAATATATAGTAATAGTGTGGGCCGATTTAGCTCTTGGCTCGGTTAGCAGTGCCATTCCAGTCCCCTCACCCACCCTCTTTATCGCCCAGCCAGTCGTCGTGTCCTCGAGCTCAGCCATCGTCGTTATCTGACAGAGCTCTCGTATGCTCCTCCTCCTCCTGTTCACTGCTCGCTCACCCGCTGCTAGAACTTACATGCACGCTGCCTACATTCTCACCTCTCGACTGCATTTCCCAAGTGCCACTCACTCTCCCGCCGCAGCCAAGACCTACCGCTTACTTCCTGTCTCACACCGCTGCCCGAATGTCCTTGGCACCTCGAATGACCGAGACACTCCAGCCTCTCTCTCTCTCCCCCTCCTCACGTTAGCAGCGACGCAGCCATATCCATTCTCGGAACACCCACCACGGGCACTTGACGAGAGGCAGCACTTCTCACTAGCTCTAGGCCCCCAGCCCAACACCGTTGGCCGTAGCGCACGTTGGCCCTCTCCCCACCCAGCGAGCGAGTTGGGTATTCATACCCCCCCCGCAGCGTAAATACACAACTCTTGGACTCTTGGCATTATTGCGTACGGCATCCCAAGCACGCGAAGCGAGTAGAGATATTCTAATAATTTCCTGGCACCGCTGGAATGAACGGCACACGAGGAGAGTAAGCCCCTCGCAGAGCTCTGGGTCGAGAATACACCCCGCCCAATGGGCTGGGTTCTTCCCCCGGGTCCCGCGCCACCCTCGCTCACCAAGCAAGCCATATGCCAGTCTCAGGGAGTTACTCGCTCTTGCTCTTGGCTGGCGGGATCCACGCTGCACTCTGAGCTCTGGACGGCGACAGCGGTTAGCCTTTGCTCCACGGTGGCCTGGTTTATTTTCGTGCACCCGGGTGTACTCTTCATCAATCATACGAGATCAACCAGTGCCTATACCGTCTGTATTCTATTTCTGCCTCAGTGCAGATTCACAGCTGTTATGTTCTATACAAGTCGACAGGACACAGCCAGCGACGTCACTCTTCGCCAGTATATTCCATCCAGAACACCTGCCCAACCCCTCCCTCAAACACTAGCAGCACTGCGCACGCCTGACTTTCACCCACCCACCAATTTCATCTTGATTACTGAATACTTCACGCTTCACGTGCGGGTAATCTCCCAATCCACCCAATCCACACCCCAGCACTCACGGCCACTCCCAAAATAAGCTTGGCGCCTTGGCAGATCTCTCCCCCCTCCGCCGAGCAACGCCAAGACCAGCAGAGCACCAGGGTCCGCGCGCCGGCTGCGGGGGCAATGATCACCGCCGGTGTTTTCCTAACCCAACCCACTCGCTTGAGTCTTACGTACGCGTGGGCTCGCGTCCGGCCCAATGCCGCATGTACGCTTGTCAGTGGATATAGCGAGCACAAAGAAATAGGGGAGTACTAACTTAGCACATGCCAGGACAGGTGCCGGTGGCTACTGCTCAGTCCTCGTCGGCCGAGGCAGTGTGGCACGCATGCATGATGCGTGTACACCGCACGGGCTGCTGTGCTGTGTCCGTCTGGTGAGTAGTCGCCGCAGCAGTGTACGTGTGTACGTGTATACGTGTATACGTGTATGCATGTGTTCCCATCGCTTGTGGTGTCGGCCGTACATGGCCTGCCTGTAGGACCGGTACCATGGACAATAACGGAGACGAGCGAGGTAGTACCGACCGACCGACCGGCGGGCAGCCATATTGCATCCGCAGTCAGCCAGCATCCATCCGCCATGTATGCAGAACTTTGCTAAATATACACTCTGCGAATACCTGACAGCATCGGCAGCGTCATTGCGCGATTTCGGGAGCAAGGGTGGTGGTGGCTATCTATAGCCCTCCGGTGCGTGGGTTATGAATAGCCCTGCGTACCTGCGTGGGTTACGTTGCGGTGCGTGGGTATCTCATCTCGAGATGAGGGAGCAGTGTGGCATTTTGGCGGGTGTAGCATATGGCAGGATCGCTGCTCTCATCTGCTGATCTGTGTGCGTTGTGGCAGTACAGCGAGGATGGTCGGGTCTGGGATGCCAAGAAGTGAGAGCCCGGAGTACATGTGCAGCATGCAGACTACGTCGCGTGGTCACTGTGGTAGCCGCCGGGTTCGCATCGGTCGACACGCACCACACTGCACCATACGGACTCTCCTGGTGTTTCTCGCTTGTAGTGCATCTTGTGGTCCGCTGCATGTCCGTCCGAGGTCGTGTCCGAAGCAGTGCGCGCGCTTTGTCTCTGCAGTGCGGGTCCGAGGCGTGAGCGGCGGGTGCTGTCCCCCGAACTATCAGTGGTGAGCCGGAGTCCTAAGAGGATGGCAGTCCACCCGGCGCTGTCGCCAACACGCCCACTTCGAGTACAATCGCTCGCACTGCAGGATGTGGCTATGCATACCCATTAAATGAGGTTCGAGGTTCTAGCAATGTTCATGAATCAGGATCAGGAGTGGGAGAGAGTCGAGAGAGTGGAACGAGACGAGACGGGGAACGGGATGACGGGGAGGACAGGTGGCATTTGACAGCCACCATGCGATGCGATGCGCACCCGCACTGCGCAAAGCACACCCACCGGCCAGCTTGCAGGTTCGCTCTAGATAGCAAAGTACGCCGCAACAGCAGCGAGCAGCACACCTGGCGCCACACCGTCCACGAAACCGGCACTGGTGCTACCGCTCTTGTTAGGCGCCGCGGCCTGTCCCGAGCGCGACGCCGAGGCGGACGCCGACGCACCGGCCGCGCCCGAGCCCGAGGCAGAGGACCCGCCCGTGGCCGCGGCGTCGGTTGGCGCGGCGGAGCCGGTGCGTGCTGCTGCGGCGGCGGCGGACTGGTAGCCCATGCTGGCGAGGGGGAAGAGGTCGGTCGAGGCGTGCTGCACGCAGTTGGAGGAGGAGGGGACGCGGGGCTTCCAGGGCAGGGTGGAGGAGGGGTTGAGGACCGACGGCTGGGACCAGGTGATGGCTGGGGTTAGCTGGGTCTGAACGGGGGGGGGGGGGGGGGTGGGGGGCGTCTGAGGTGTACACTGAGAGATGTGCTCCGCGAAGGGGCACGCCTGACGGCGTGTTGGAGTACTCACTCTGCCCGCCCGAGGTGTACGTCCCCACCTCGTCCTGCAGCTCGCCGTCGCACGACTCGAACACGCCCCCGGCCTTGAGCTTGGTGTAGTCCGAGGGCATGTTGTACTCGCACCCGAGGAGGTCGTAGATGCTGCCATTAGCACTTGTCCACGTCTTTGCTGATAGCTGGAGCTGTACCCACTTCTGGCAGTAGTTCTTGTCGGTCGAGTACGACGGGTCACAGAGCTTGAGGCAGAACATGCCTGCCCCGATAAAGTGGTTCCAGCTCTGGGTCTGGACGTAGGTCTTGTTGTCGCCGTTGGTGAAGCCTGTCGAGTAGTAGAGCCCGCCGAGGGGGTTGCCGAGGAGGTCGGCGCCGTGCGGGTCCATCTCGCCGCCGGTGTCGTTCGGGTCGAGGTTGGCGCCGGTTTGGTTGAAGTAGCCGACTAGTTGGATGTACGCGGGGGTGCGGATGAACTGGGGTCAGCGAGCCCGAAGGGCCGCCCGAAGGGCGGTAGCCCGGAGGGCAGCGAGCCGGGGGGAGAGTGGAGAGGAGGAGGGCGGGCGGTAATATCGGGAGGAGTGAGGTGGGGGGTGGGAGGGGAGCGTGGCAAGGGGTGAAGGGGAGGTGTGGCGGGGGGGGGGGGGGGGGGGGAGGGGTGGAGGGGAGGAGAATGAACGAGTGAAGACAGGAGCGAGGAAGGGGGTAAAGGCAGGAGCAAAGCAAGAGGGAGGGTGAGAGCGAGGACACTCGTAATGGTTGAGAGTGAGGCTGGGATGAGGCAGGAGTGAGGCAGGAGTGAGGCAGGAGTGGACACGAGTGAGGACACCAGGACACCAGGACACGAGCGTGGCAATAGTGATGAGTGAAAGAAAACCTACCTGGAGAGACTGGAAAGTACCATCGGGGAAGATACGCGACCCATGCCCCGAGCGCGAGCACTTTTATCAGCTTAGTCCGTACTCGCACTCACGTAGGCAACAACAGCAGCCTCGACGACACCAATCTCGTCCGTGCCATTCTGCCCCGGCCCACCCCAGAAACAAAAGTCCTCGATGCTGTTGAAAATCGCAGTCTGGCACTGCGAGTCGGGGCCCTCGGTCGTCTCGTTGCAGAGGTTGTCTGCCGTCAGCCCCTGCCCCTGGCATCGCCACACTGCGTTCACCAGCCTGGATAGCTTGGAGGCGCAGTGCTGCGAAAGACCACACTTACAGCCAGACTGGGGACCGCGGAGGTACGAGTACGGATTGACGCGGTACGGGATCGCAGTGTATGGCACCTGGTACCTACTCCGTTAGCGGGGCAGGTCGACCACTCACTCGGTGAGGGGGAGGGGCGTCTCGCCGGGCGCGGCCGAGCCCGTGCCGGTGGCAGCGGCGGGCGCGGTGGTGATCGTGGCGGACTCTGCGCCGGCCGCACCTGCACCAGCACCCGCGTCGCCGCCGGCAGCGGCAGAGCTCTCGCCCGCAGCAGGGGCGGCACCGGCACCGGCGCCGGCACCGGCAGCGGAGTCACTTGCACCTGCGGCGGGGGCGGGAACCTCGCCTGCTGCTGATTCCTGGGCAGCCGCGAGGCCAGCGAGGGCCAGTGCCGCGAGGAGGGAGAATGGGGCAGCTACCATCGGTTTCGGAGTGAGGGTGAGGGTGAGGAGAGATGAGAGGAAGAGATAAGAGTTTTGGGAGGGAAGAGGATGTTAGTTTCAGCGGGGTGTGAGTTGTTCTTGAGAGGCCTGACATAGACGTATGCTGCGAGTCGTGCTTGTCTGGATCTGTGGACTCGACAGTGCAAGCGAGCAAGCGAGGAGGCCGCCTTGCCTGCCTGCCCGCCCAGGAGTGTCTACGCGTGTCTACGCGTTTAACGCGTACTGTGCGTTTCCACTGCGTGTTAGGCGAGTTTTGAGTGAGCCAAACGAGGACTGTGGGACCGAAATAGAGTAAAAATAGCCACAAAGGATGGGTCAGAGCGACGGGAGTACGGCGATTAGCAGCTGCGGAGTCACGTGACTGGCTATTCTGCGGTACGGGAGGTATCGCGTCCCTGGGTTGGTGGGATGGCCAGCCCCCCGCCAGAGACGAGAATAGACCAGGCGGTGCAGAGTGGGTGTTTGGGTGGATGCAGGCTGGTTGCGGTCGCTGGTCGCTGGTCGCTTGGTCGATCGAGATTGTTGGATCTCATGGAGCGGATCTTGAACACACACAAAGAGTACACACAACGGAGCCTTTCGCTCACACACAAAAGCCGGTTCGTGATACACACAGCCCGCCACGCTTTACGTAAAGCTGTGCACCCGGATCTGTGGTAACCCGGGGGACCAGATAAGCGGCCCCCGCATTCGTAACACACATGCGTGTGTGCGTTCTGTGCCTGCCAAGGGCCCAGGGCGCATGAAAACGAACCCGGCAGGTAGAGTGCCGATCGCCAAGGAGGGAAGGGAAGGGTCTGGCTGGATGGCCGGCGGGGAAGGTAGACCGGGGAAGGGCGATGTCGCTAATGACGATATCGAACCAGTTGTAATGGAGTTAGACATGCTCTACGTATGTATGCGAAAGGGAGATTGATTGAAACTGTAATAACGGATCTTGAATGCGTCATTAGAGTCTGGCTAGACCCTCAGCAAGAAGCGGGCAGTCACTGCGGGCGGGCAGTTTGACGTTTGTACTGGCTGCTGGCTCGCCCGGGTGCGCACGTTTCCGCCGCTCTGCACCGCGTGACGATATGGCCTTGTCCGGCCAGAGATCTCGTGCCGAGCAGTGCGCAGTGCAACTATACGCTCCAGTCAAGTCGCGATGTCATCTGGTGCCAGCAGCAAGCAGCCGGTCGCGTCAGCGTGGGCCGTGTCTCGCGTGCCTCCGTGTCGCATTTCGCCGATTGGAACTGGCAAAGGGGTCTGCTGCGTGCTGCGTACTGCGTGATGATGGATGCCCAGTAAGCGGGCGGTTTCACGTCGTTGCAATTATAGAGGCACCTGCTTGGCATGAGCTTAGCTAGCTAGCCTTGCCCGGATAGTTAGTGGCAGTCGAGTGTCAGAGTCTGCTAGGGAGAGTAGTGTCAGCTGGAAGAGTCAGCTGTAGCGTCGTAACCGGCAACTGCGTGTGCTGGCATGCTGGTGGGTGGTGTTCCCGTCTGCCTCGGTTCCGGTGTGATGTGATAGAGTAGTGTGAATGAATGTCTTGGGTCTTGGGTCTGGCGTTGATGTGGGCATGACTGGGGCGGGGGCTGGGCGTGCGCGCGTTGACCTCGTTGCGAGCTGCTGCTTAGTTTCCCTCTCTCTCCTGATGTCAGTCAGCAGGTCAGAGCAGAGCCAAGAGAAGAAACATAGGTCAGATACGACGAGGGAACTAGGAGCCGGCTGCGATGGCTAAGAGTACTGCGGCGGCGTCTGTACACATACACATACGGCACACATGCAAGCATGAACAGTGCGTTCGATGCGAGGCGAGGCGAGGCGAGGCATAGGCGTGAGTGCATGCAGACGGCAGACAGAGAGGGAGGCGATGGAGCAAGGCAAGTCGAGTGTAATGCTTGGCGGTCGTTTCCTCACTCTCTCGGAGCAAGAGTAGTATCGCATATCCCTGTTGTACCACCCAGGGAAGGGAAGGGAAGGCAAGGAAGGAAGGGAAGGGAAGGTGAGGCTTATTCCAACACTGACTCCTCTTAACTCTCCGGTACACTGCTTGCTATATCTTCCTTCCTTCCTCACATCATCTCTTCTCTCTTTCTCTTCTTCACCACTCACACCCCGGACACACTCTCTCTCTTCATCGCTCAGATCGAATGGTCATACCTCAACCCCTCCCCGATGCCGAGCCCGAGCCCGATATACGAAGCTACAACCATCATGACTCCAACACCACCACAGATGATCATCTACTCCACCCAGGTGGCGGCAGCGGCGGCGCACCCCCCTCGCCCTCGCCACCTCGCAACGAGAAGCCAGCAGTCTCTGCCACCGGCAGCGACTCGCACCCCCTCCCATCTCCGCGTGCGCCTCCCTCAGTGAGCACCCTCAGCGACGAGGACGCAGAATTCGACGATGGCGACAACGCATGGCAAGAGCCCACCTACTGGCAGGGTTTCAAGGTGAGTACCAATTAACCCCCCGCCCGCGACCCCATGCGGTGCACCGCACCATAGACCCTTCAACCACCGGAGTAATCCGTACTGACGCCACAGAACATGATACGCGCAGTGCCAGTGCTAGTCACCATCCCAGTCCTATGCCCCGTTGCATGGGCGCTGCACTTTGCCGGCCTCAACCCCGTCGCAGTCTTCGTCGTCAGTCTGCTCGCCATTGTGCCCCTCGCAGGTGGCCTAGGATTCGCGTGAGTGTGGCTGTGTAGGGGTGGCTCTCGGCCCTGGATTTCTTTGAGTGGCAAATGTACTGACTCTGATTGCAGCACTGAAGAGCTTGCA
Source organism: Cutaneotrichosporon curvatum (assembly GCA_001600275.1). Lineage (NCBI taxonomy): Eukaryota > Fungi > Basidiomycota > Tremellomycetes > Trichosporonales > Trichosporonaceae > Cutaneotrichosporon > Cutaneotrichosporon curvatum. The sequence continues at coordinate 119,379 of BCJH01000015.1, read as the reverse complement.
GCACGTATCGGTGACGCCTGGGGTGGCCTGCTCAATGCATCGTTCGGTAACGCAGTCGAGCTGCTCATCGCCATCCTCGCCCTCGTCAAGGGTGACCTGGACATTGTTCAGGCCAGTATGGCGGGTAGTATCCTGAGCAACAGTGAGTGCACCGCATTGGTACTATTGCTGACCCATAGTCCTGCTCGTCCTCGGTATGAGCTACTTTGCAGGTGGTCTTCGCTTTCACGAGCAGCTGTACACCGTCGTTGGTGCACAGACTCACATCGCCCTCTTGGGTATCACGATCGCAGCCATCCTCCTGCCCGAGGCGTTCCACCTCTCGTGGCCCGCGACTCAGGAGGCTGCTACCACCAACACCACTGGCCGCGGCTCGTCGAGCGTCGTCGAGGGCGAGGAGCTAAAGATAATCCTCTCTATGAGCCGCGGCCTCTCGTTCGTCCTGCTCATAGTCTACGGTGCCTACCTCACCTTCCAACTCTGGACCCACGCCTATCTCTTCAAGGTCGTGTGCGAGGACAGTGACGCCCACGATGCGCTCCCCGAGCCCAACCACGCGCGCGTCTTCCCCAAGCCCCACTGGGTGCCCTCGCTCCACACCGTCATCAGCCGCGACACCTGGACCGCGGACGTCAAGACCAACTCGCGCGCTTCCACGCCCGCCACCCCGCTAGACACGCCCCACACGCCTCCCGCGCTCCGCCGCATGCCCAGCATGCCCCGCACCGACGCGGACGCGGACGCCGGCGTGCCACTCGCCATCCGCCGCCTGTCCAACATTGACATTGGCGCGGCTACCCTCGAGCGCCGTTACAGCCACCACGAGCAGCAGATGTCCCCCACCGAGAGCGACATGCGCTGGCGCGACAACAAGCGCCAGACCGAGGGCGATGTCTGCGACGTCGTCATCACCTCGGCACCGGTCACCACCCCCACGCACCTCAGCTACTCGGCCGACCTCGAGCGCGGCGCCATCGTCGCCCCCCGCAAGTCGAAGCGCAAGGTCATTATCCGCCAGAAGCCCCGCGTGCCCATGTACTTTGCCCTCGCGGCCATGCTGGTGTGTACCGGCCTGGCCGGTCTCACCGCCGAGGCCCTCGTCGCCTCGATCGACGGCCTCACCGAGACGACAAACGTGTCCCGCGAGTTTGTCGGTCTCATCGTCATCCCCGTCGTCGGTAACGCCGTCGAGCACATCACCGCGGTTACGGTCTCGCTCAAGGACCGTCTCAACCTCTCCCTCTCGATTGCGGTCGGCTCTAGTGTCCAGGTCTCGCTGTGTATTCTTCCTTTGCTCGTCCTCCTCGGCTGGGCGGTGGGCCAGCCCATGACCCTGCTGTTTGACACGTTCGAGACGATCTGTCTCGTCATCGCGGTGGTGCTCGTCAACTTTGCCATCTCGGACGGTCGTTCAAACTACCTCGAGGGATTCGTGTTGATGATGGCGTTTGTGTGTATCGCCGTGGTGTGTTGGTTCTACGACCCCGCGCACTAAGGCGGGCGCGCGCGAGCGAAGCGAGCCGCGTGATCCGCGTTAGTGTATAACACCTATCCAGCACACGCCGGCCTTGTGACAATTGCAGTAGTCTAGTGTGAATAGTGTAAGCAGTAGCAGTAAGCAGTAAGCAGGCGTGCGGGGCGTTCAACCACCCCGTGACAAACAGTGCAGATGTACACGCGATTCTGTAGCATAGCCCAGCCATAGCCTGTATGCAGATCTTGAACAAAGCGTGAACAGAGCGAGGGCTAAGTTTGGAAGTAAGGGTGAGACGAGTGATGGGCGGGTGGGTGAGACGTAATCGAGTGAGACATGGCCAAGTGGTGATAAGTTAGCGAAGGTGAGCCAAGGTGTAGCCAAGTGGTAGCAAACGTAGCCAAGTTCGTAGCCAAGTTTCGTAGCCAAGTCCATAGCCAAGTCCATGCGCAAACCATGAACAGATCGGCAAGATGCATGTATGCCCAGGTCGCTCATCGCAGGCATGCTCGCTCGTCCACTTGGACATCCGAATGGGCAAGCAGCATGCAATGCATCAATATCCCATGCCACAAGTACAGAGCTCATGAGCTACCACCTGCTGATCCCAAAGAATGCCACTCCTCCCAGCCCCAGCTTCAGCCCCAGCCCCAGCCCCATCCTCCTTATCCTCCTCGTCCCCCTCATCCCCCTCATCCCCCTCATCCCACCTTCGGACCCTCTCAGCCACATCACCGCCGCTGAGTCGCCTCACCGATGGCTTGAAAGGACGTGCAGCCGGACGGCCGGCAGACTCAGACCCAAGCTAGGGCTCTGAGTGTGGCGGACTCCTTCCATGCTGCAGACTGAATGAGGCGATGGCCTACAGGAGCGGACATGTGTGCCTCCCCCGCCCATCCACTGTACCCGCCCGCCCACCCACCGCACCCGCACGCTCACGCGCTCACGCGCTCACCCGCTCGCCCATTCGCACGCTCGCGCTACTCCACCCCCAACTTCATCAACGCCTTCAGCGCCTTCGCGACACCAAAGCTCGCGCTCGCGATGCCCTTCCGCAGATCCTTGTCAAACCCGCCCTTACCAGCCTGCTGCGCCTGGCTCAGCCGGTCTGTGTTGGCCACCATATCCCCCAGGAGGGGTTCACCACTCGTCCTGGGCGTTAGCTTCCCCTCACAACCGTCCCATCCCAAGGCTGACTCTGACTCACTTCAGGCGCTGTGGCAGTGCCCCCCTCGAGGCCGCGACGATGGACGCACTCGCCGCGATGATGTCGCTCAGGTGCTCGCTGAGCTCGTCGCCTGGCCCGCCGCGGCGTATCACGTCGAGGATGGATTGGATGGACTTGACGAGTGCGGAGGATTGCGGGTCGAGACGGTGCTAGGTCGTCAGCAAAGCTCTATTGGGCGTGGCTCGATATACGCTAGACAGCCAGAGCCACAACCAGCCTCGCAGCTGCGCTGCTCCGCTTCACTCACCTTCACTTCCAGCCACTCCTGGTTGTCGTCCCGCTGCCGCGGCGGCGAGGGTCCCGCGGCAGGCGTCGGCGTCGTGTCCCTGTACTCTGGGCGGTCATACTCCTGCCGGTACTGGCCCTGGGTCTGGGTCTGGTTCTGGTTCGGCTGGCGGTACTCGCTCCTATAGTCCTGGCGGTACTCTCCGGGATCACCCCGCGCAAAGGGATCATAGTGCTCCCTCTGGGGTTCCCTCTGCTCGCGATGCTCGCGCTGATCCCGCTCACGGGGATCCCGGGGCTGCACGAGGGGCTCGCGCTCGGAATTGCTCCGGATCGTACTTGCCACTGACACCTTGCGCTCGAGGTCAAAGCTGTCTGACCGCTGCGCGGTCGACGAGGCGGACTGGAACGACTTGATCCGGATCTCGGGGTTGTCGTACCCGCCTGGAGTGAGGCCGCGCTGCGCCTGTGCTGCGACGGGGAACGAGGACGGCGGAGGAGCCGGCGCTGGTGCCGGTGCCCCTGCGTCCAGGAGCGGGCGGTACCCGTCGTCGAGGTCCTCTTCCTCGTCCTCGGCTATCCTGCCCGAGTTGCGCCGCACCATCTCCCCTATGGACATGGACGGGCGCTTGCGCAGTATATCCCGGGTGGACCCCGAGCGCCGGATCTTCAGCAGCTTGATGATCTCGACGACGTTGGCGCTGAGGTGGCCCGCGGCCGCGTCGATGAGCGACACAGGCGAGAGACCTGCGGCCATGGCGTGATTCCGCGCGGCGGACATGAGCCCCGCTAAGCGGACGGACGACTCGTGCTTCAGCGATTCGAGGCGCGACGCGTCCACGTCGAGGTTGGGCGACTTCTCGAACGCCTCGATGTTCTCCCCGATGTTTTGGGACGCCTCTACAACCCCCTTCATCGCGGGCAGGACCCGCGACGGCTGGGAGGAGCGCGCAACGGCGAGGAGGTCGTCAATTGCGCTCTGGAACTTTGAGACATTCACGTCCTCGATATTGCCGTCGGCCGAGGCGGGGAGGTGGTCGTCGGTTAATGGTTTGGCGATGAAGAGCGTAGATGTGGCTTTGAGATTGCGCAGCTCGGTGCGGAGCGCAGTCGCTTGGCGCTTGTACTCGTCCACCTTGGATGTGAGAGCTGCGTGCTCGTCGCGCTCGCGCTCGCGCTCGGACACGAGCTCCTCGTTCTGCCGGGACAGGCTCTGCAGCTCATCCACGAGTGAGCGCACCTCGCTCTGCAGGGAGGCCATGCCTTCCTCATTATCGCCGCCACTGGTAGCAACACCCATCCCCCGCGCGGTGCGCGTCGCATTGTCAGCCCGCTCCTCCTCCAGCCGGCGCAGCTCGTCCTCGAGCCCATCGCACCGCTCGCGCCACTGCGCAATCTCCTCCTGCGCCTGGCGGGCAGTCTGCTCGTTCCGTGAGCGCTCCGCGTCTGCTGAGTCGCGTGCCATCTCCAGCTCGTGCTGGACCGACCGCAAGGAAGACGCGTGCGTCGTAGCCCGCTCCTTCAGCCCGCGCACCTCGTCCTCAAAGTCCTTCCGCCGCTCGCGCTCCTCCTCAATTGCGCGCTGGAGCTCGTCCCGCTCACCCTCCGCGCGCTGGAGCTGCCGCTGGATACCGGCGATGCGTAGCTCGTACCCCGAGCGCAGCTGCTCCTCCTGCTCGCCCCAGCTCTGCCCGGCGGCGCGGGTTTGCCCCTGCGACCTGGCCGTGGACGCGAACGACATGTGGTCCATGTACCCGTCCTCAGTAGTCGGGTCATGCGAGTTGACGGTACTCGGCCCGCGCTCGCTTGTGCGCGAATCCGAGCGCAGATGCCGCATCCCACTCGGTCCGTCGTCGTTCAGACTCCCGCCGCGCTGGTGCTGCCCTATGCCGTTGTTGAAATTGTTGAAGCTCCCATCGCGGGGTAGCCCAGACCCGGCAGCCACCTCGGTACTATCCCTTGCGTAGGGCACCTCGATCGCCTCCTCCTGCAGCCTGCTCTTGTTTGGCACGACAACATCGTTCGTCGGCATAGTGAGGTTCGCCAGGCGGTCCCGTGACCCGCCGAGCATGGGCGAGCCCATGACCGCACTCCGCTCCGCGCTGCTGCCCATGCTCGAGCCTTTGCGGTTATGTGTCGGCCTGGGACCTGTGCTGGGCGCCGAGCCGGTCCCCTCCCGTCCGCTGGGGGTCGACCGGCCCTGCGAGTATGCGACAGGCGAGGTCGCTGGCCCTCCAGAGTACTGCTCGTCGTAGCTGTGCTGGCTCTCTGTGCGGGCTGTGTCCTCCCCAAAGTCGGGATACCGCCGCCGCAGCTCAAAGTAGACGTCGCTGGCGAGATCCTTGAACCGAGTGTCTGGGAGGGTTGCGAGCTTCTGTCGCGCCTGGTTGCGCTTGGGGTGGAAGTCCTCGTCCACGGGGAGGAAAGGGAGGTGCACTGTTGTCAGCCATAGTTTGCCATGCAGCGCACTTGACCCGTCGTTAGCTCCGTTCTGGACAGACAGGCGGCGCATCAGCTCATCGTACACGTCGGTGCTGAGTTCGAGGAACTGAAGAGGGTTGAGCTTCTCCAGCTTTGCCCGTGCACTGGCACGCGCTGTCCGCGTCTCTGCTTGTCAGCTGCCCCTCCTCTTCAAATCATAGCTTCACGCAACTCACCCTCCTCCTTCCGTGCGTCGAGAAAGTCCCTCAGCGCGCGAAAGTGCACCCACGCGACCTCTTTCGCCTCCTTGCTCCCCAGGCGGCGGATCTTGCCCTTCCCACCGCTGCCTTGGCGCGCTGGTGCATGCTGCGTTGTTGGAGTGGCCGTCGCCTGGGACGAGTACGAGCTGCCAAAGGAGTGCGCTGTGGAGGGGGTGACTGCCCCGCCAGAGGACGAGTTGGGTCCGAGTCCTCCGTTCGGGTTGCCGATGCGCATGTAGCCCGTGCGAAGGGAGGCCTGCTGCGCGCTGGGGCCGAAGCGCGAGGCCATGCTGCGGGGGTGGGCGGCGGGGGTGGGGTTACTGGTGAGCTGAGCTAAAGGAGTAGGCGGTATGCAGCTGGGGGGTATGGTAGAATAGAGTTGAGCCGTGGAAAGTTGAGGTGGGTTGTTCGGTTGGCTTGCTGTTGTTGGTGGGACGAGGTGGACAGGCACGCGTGATGGGAGATGGGGTGAGGGCTGTTACGCGGTCGTGGACATGAGCGGAGTCGCACGTTGAGGGTTGGAGTGAGTTCCAGTTGGCTATACCTGTGAACAAGAGACGACCACGACGGCGTCGATGACAACGACGAGTAGAAGAGAGTACAGACTGACTCGCGACGACGCGCTCGGAGGAGGATGATCTCGTCGTGGTGGTTAATTGTGTTGTGTGTATTTTGTTGTGCGTTTTTCCTGACACGAGTGTTGTTCCTGGCAAGCCCGGTTTCTGAGGGACGCGCCGAGAGGGGGGAGATTACGTAACGGGTTTGGGGGTTTGGTGATCGAGGGTGGTTTCGAGACGTGTTGGCAGATGATCACTACTACAACTGTTCAACGCTGTCATTGTCTTCGGTTGCTGGCTATACGCTTTCCAACTGGTGCATGGACAGACGGATGGCTATCCTGCAAGTGATAGAGTCTGTCTGCTGCCTTCGTGTAGCTGTCAGAGCTCAACATCAGTTATGGCGTCTAATCATCGGGTCACTGTCGCAGGCGGCTGCCACTTGGCCTGCCAAGCGCGCCGAGAAGCCACTCTACGCTCTAGTATTGGTACATGCATTCGCATGATCCTGTGCTACGGGAAGCGAACCAGCGGCCTGTTGTACGCCATGCTCGACGCGTACAGCGGAGCAAGTGGAATCACAGGGCACAGTCATGCGACCGTGCAGCCACGAACGTCCTGATCAACCTGCGCACAGCTCACGGCCTATCCGTAGATCTCAGCGTCGAGCCCCGAGCCGCCACTCCACCCCTGTGCTGACCCGAACAGACCCTCCCACGCTGCCGGCTCCTTGAGGTCCACGTCTGCTGTCAGCGAAGCCTGATCAGCTACTCACCCAACCCCAGCACGCCGAGCACGATGCCAGCCAGCGCATGCGCGTCGCCCCGGTTGTCTCCCTCCACGACCCAGGACGCCACTGCACCAGACGGCACGTCCTTCAGTGCTGTGAGCAGGCGCCGAGTCAGTCCTGCACCGGGCAGGAAGGGGGGGTATGTCGAGGATGATGAGGGGGTGGTGGTTCCGGGTTCGAGTGCGGCGCTGAACGGTGGGAGCTGGGCCAGGCGGCTGAGCGTGTCCGTCGCTCCGACGCCACGGGGGAGGACTGCCTGGATTGGTTTTCTACTGTCAGCGATGTGGTGGGTGGCAGTGTGAGCTGAGGACGTACTGGAGCTGCGCGTCGGCCTGGTTCATGGCATCGAGGGACGCGAGCACGAGGGTTGTGCCGAACTCATGCGCCTGCACAAACGAGGCTATCAGCTCGACGTGTGCGTCCTTCTTTGCCTGTGGTCAGCATGTACTCTAAGCATGACTGCCCACCTTCATTGCCGGCGCTCGCTGCAGCAGCACATACACATCGCCGTCATTACCATACACTGCAGTCAGCACCAGCTCAAGCAGCACCAGCCACCACAACACTCACACTCCAGCCCTCCCGTGAGCAACCCCTCCTCGCCCTGCCCAGCAAACGGGGCAACAGTGTCGCCCGAGCCGACAAATCCCACGCGCCGAAGGCGTAATGACGCTACGAGCAGATCGGCCGTCAATTGCGGGACATTGCCTAGTGAGACAGCTGGCTGCGGGGGTGGTCAGTTCTGCTGTGTGTCGGCAAGCGTACAATGACCAGTGTAGTGCCGCGCAGTGAGGACGCGTCGAACCCGTCGACGGGGTAGAGGGTGGTTGAGGACATCGAGAGTATGTGTATGTAGGCTGGTCGATGTGGTCGCTGGACTGGACTGGACAGTTGGCATCAACAACAGCAATGACGACAGCGCGTGGCCCAACTTTTCGGCGTCGCCGAGCGACGCCCCTCTCTGAGCCGCCCGGTGCGTTGTATCACTCGACCGTCCGGTCGCTTCGGCTATGTACTGACTTTGTCTGACTGTCTGACTACTCACTCTACTCTACTCAGCCTCACTGCATACCCCACTCGAAACAACTCGCTATACCTCGCTCGCTCGGCTGTCGCTGCATCCGGCAGAGTACTAGTTCTACGCGATTCACCGTTTATCACGGCGTCTCCTCCGTGCTGCTGTCGACGATGTGCCTGGGATCGGACTGGTGCTCCGTGTTACGTAACCGGTTAGATTCACTCCGCCGTCATACGTGGGTTGCTGCTTGCCATTGTCGTACCGGCAATACACTGCTGTCTCGATCCCACATCTCCAGTCCGAGTAGTAGCCTAACGTCGCCCGTTCTAGCTTCACTCTCTCCTCCATCACCTCTGCCGCCGCCGCAGCCGCCCTCTTCCACACGCTCTCCGCGCGGCCCACCGCCATGTCACGGTCTGCCAACGCCGCCGCCGCCGCCGCGTCCAACCCAAAAGCAGCTCACTACATCGGCAACCTTGGCGCAGCACTTGTCCGCGGCGCATGGACAGATCCAAACCCAGGCGCAGCACCGAACGGCGCCCAGCTGTCATGGAGCGAGCTCATCCGAAAGTGGGGGAAGCACACCGGTGGATGTGAGTTGAGCGAGGCGAACACTTCCACTGACAACGAGCGACCGCAGTCATTGGAGCGCTCAGGAATATCTCGCTGCTGGAAACACAAGCATCTACCCACGTTTCATCAGATCCAGGTGTGACCGCCGCCGTGTCGGGGTCGTCACACCACCATTCCCTCTTCCATCTCCCGCATAGGCAAGGCCACGGTCATGTCAACGGCTCCGTGGGGCCCAACGCTGTTTCAACAACGGATGGAACAGTTGCAACGACCTCTGCCTCTGCTATAGCCGACGCCGCCGCCTCAGCAGGACCCGACGTCGATGGATGGGACGGGGCAGAGCCAGGCGCGTGGGCGCAAAGCCCCCGCATCGGGCGCCAGCTTACTCCCGAGGCAGCCCAGGGTGTGCGCGACGCCTGCCGAGAACTGGACAGCGTGCTCAGCAGCTCCTCGCTGCATCCCAACGAGCGCGCGTCGGCGCTCTTGACCCGAGCTTACGGCCTCTTCGCGAGCGGCGACTTCCAAGGCGCTCTGGGAACATACGAGACGTTCGACTGGTCAAACCCGGCTGCCGGCGTTGTGGACGGCGACGCAGCCGTCGTCGAGCGTATCCGCGCGCGGACATGCCAAGGTATCATCTACGAGGTCGGACCCCAGCCCGACCCACAGCGCGCACTGCAATGCTACGTCGCATCAGTCGACCTCCTCAACCAGCTCTCCGTCTCCCCACTCGTCACCCCGTCCTACCTCCTCCCTCCCAACGCCACACGGGCGTCACCGCCATCCGCCGAGTCCCAGCGCGAGGCGCTACGCTTCGTGTCGACCGCTCTCTGCCGCTCAGCCGTCCTCTGCGCCCACGGCAACAACGTCACCACCCTCCTCCGCATCCTCCGCACATACCACGCCCTCTCGAGCAACTGGGCACACCGCTTCCGCTCAAGGCAACGGCAGAGCATGCTCCATCTCTACCTCTCGGCGCTGTACTCGTCCTACCCCGCCTCGGGGGCCGTAGTCACCGAACCCCTCCTGACCACAGGCGGGGTGCATGGCCAGACCGCGCGCGCAATGTGGCGGGCCGAGGTGGCCGAGGCGTTCGTCGCCGGCCGCCGCCTCCTCTCCGACACGACGCACTTCCCCCGCGCGGGAGCGATGAACATGCCCGTCGTGGAATTCGCTGCGCAAGTCGCGGCATTCCCCGATCGCTTATACGCGGTCACTCGCGACACGATCAGCGTCCTATGGTGGGCCACGACGCTTACCTTCCAGTCCCAGGCTATCCTGCGGCACCTGACGAAGCAGCTCGCCTCTGCCGGGGACGTGACCGAGGCGCGCCGCGTGTTCGAGCTGTACGTCGGAGTTGTGCTCAAAGCAAGGGAAACCGAAAACCCCGACCACCCGCTCGAGCTGCGCCGCCGCCCAGAGGACGTCGACGACTCGTCGGATCTGATCGGCAACGCGAATGATCATCAGCCGATGCCGAATGGCGCGAACGGGAATGGTAACGGCAACGGGGCGGCAAATGGCGGAGAGCAGGTGATCGACCCGGCCGAGCTCGACTCGGACGAGGACCTTGTCAGCACGCTGCTTATTGGGATCAGGCTGCTTGTCTCAGAGCTCGACGATGCCCCGGAGGCGTGGCGGTATGCCCTGCTTGCCGGCGACGTCGTCAAGCGCGGGCGTGTGACGCGCGCGGCTGAGTCCCAAGTGTGGGCTGCCAAGGGAGCTGTGCGGCTAGCAATGACCGCTACAGGTGAGTCTTACGTTGCAAACCTAGCTGACATCAGTTGTCGATCGCACCACGCGGCCAAAGTACCAGGCGCAGGCTATCAACTGCCTCAAGCACGCGGCGGAGCTCGACCCGACCTCTGCGACAACGTTCTACCAGCTCGCATACGCCGAGGCGTCCGCGCGCTCGATCGACCCGGCGATCAACTCGATTCGCGCCGCGCTGGACATTGACCCGAACTCTGTCCGCGCGTGGCACCTGCTTGCGCTGTTACTCACCGCCTCTGGCGAGTGGCAGAGCGCCTCGACGGCAGCGGAGACAGGCGTCTCGCTCTGGGAGGACGCAGATACGACCCTCGCAGCGGAGGAGGCAGACTTGCCCACCCCTGGCGCCGTGGTACTCGCCTCTCCAGGCCCACTCATCACCCCCGCAGGCCAGCCGTACCCTCCCGAACCGGCACCGCGGCTGCCCCCACGCCGCTCCGAGCGCCTACAAGAAGTAATGCAGCTCCGCATGACGCTCAACGTCATCACCGAGAAGCTGCGCGGGCCAGACATCGCCCTCACGCGGCAGCAGGAACTCTTCTCCTTCTTCTCCAAGCGCACCGAGCGGGAACGCAGCGAAGCCCTCTCCCGGGCGGGCACGCTCTCCGGCACCTCCGTCGGCGTGCCCTCCGGCCCAGGCTCCACTCACGCCGACCCACCCACCACCGCCATCCACCCCGCGTCGCCACAGCTCGCCCCCTCCGTCCTCGACGAGCCCATCGCCTCCGACGTCGAGTCCCGAGGCCCCCAGACCCTCGCGGCACCCGCCACCGCCCCCCTCTCGCGGAAGAAGAGCCTCCTCCCGAAACACCTCCACGTCCCCTCCGTCGGCGCGCGCGCACACTCCCGCTCCGCCTCGGCACCGACCCGGTCCGGCCCCGCCGGCGCACCCGTGGACGACCCCCGCGCCCGCCAACCCTCCACCCCGGTCTCCATCGCCCGCTCCATCGCCCCCTCAGCCGTGCACTCGCACTACTTCGCCGGCCGGTCGCGCACCCTCTCCGCCCCTCCTCCCCCCGTCCGCTCCGGCCCACGCCGCTCCCCGGCCGAGGAGCGCCTCCTCTCCGACCTCTGGCTGCAGAGCGCAGCCTCCTTCCGCCGCGCGGGCAAGCTCGAACAATCCCTCGTCTCCATAGAAGAGGCGGAGACCCACGACGCCGAGAACCCCGCAGTCTGGGTCCAACTCGGGCAGTGGCACCTCGCAGCCCGTGCGGCTGGGATCCAATCCGACCCAGGCGACGCGCTTGCTGCCTTCACCAAGTCCCTCCTCCTCTCGCCTGATTATCCGGCGGGGGTGGTGAGCATGGCCCGCCTGCGCATGCAGAGCGGGGACACGGACCTCGCGCACTCGCTGTTGACGCAGCTCACCCTCGACAAGGGGTGGGACGTGGCTGAGGCGTGGTACGCGCTTGCGGGGGTGTGTGGGGCGCAGGGGAATGCCGCGAAGGCGAGGGAGTGTCTGCTTTTTGCGCTCGAGTTGGAGAGGACGAGGGCGTGTCGGCCCGTCGGGGCCGCGTTGAGGGTCGGTGGGGGGAGTGCGGTGTATCTCTAGCTACAATAGTCGGTCTAGGTGTAGGTGGGATCGTGGATCATAGCTGCATGCATGTAGGATGTCTGTGGCGGATTGGTATTACTTTGGTCTGTGCTACGCTGACTGTCGTTGACAGTTCTACTGACTATTACATCGCTCTCGCCCCTGCTCGTCCCCTGCTCTACAATGCGGCATTCCCAGTACGCTTACATATTGCACTGACAATTCGACCGAGCCATGCTTGGCAAATTGACATCTCCACGGCGCGACAGCATCGAAGTCTAATGATTAAATGATAGTCGCCATTCATTCTGCCTCACATCGTGCTTGTTCGTCTCTGCGTGAGACACGGCTGCGGCAGTCACGGGCCGAGCCTTAGCGCCGCTGATCATTCGTGTGTTGTTAGCCTGCAGCAGAGGAGCTCTCAGATCGTCAGTATTACTATCGCATTGTTCATGTCCTGCCTTGTGCTCAAACATTGTCGGTCCTGCCAAGTCCCACGTGCCCGCCACTCAGCCACATCCCCCTCCTCTTCAACGCTGCCCTGCTCAAATTATGATACACTTGCATCGGTGCTACTGATGGCTCGATTACGCCCTGCGCGGGCATGGCAGGACGAAGGGGGGTTAGTATAATTACGTAGGGTGTCCATGCGATGCTCGTCGATCCGTCAAATTCCAAAAGTAGTCGTAACGTCTAATTCTCCAAAGGTCGTGATAATGGCCGCGTGCGGACCCGCCGCGCGCCGCCTTACACCAGAGAAGTCGAGTTGTAGTACTTGACATAGTTGACGGACCAGTATGCGTCCTCGAAGGCCGACCCGTGTTCCCGGACATAGTCGACACACGACGAGTAGCCCGTCATCGCGGCGCAGGACTGCTCCTGGGCGGTGTCGTAGTTCCATGCGCCGCCGGCCCAGTCGCCGCAGAGGGTGGTGTCGAAGATGTTAAAGTTGTCGTAGAAGAACTTGTACGGGTCGCAGTTGTCCGCGGGGAAGCGGGCGAGGGGGACACCCCAGTTGCTGGGGTCGGGAGAGCCGTCCTCAATGTCTTGCGGGATGGCGTAACGGGGGTGGAACCAGGCAGTGATGCCGTCCTTGGCCCAGATGACGGCGTAGACACCACCGCCAATGTTGTTAAAGTCGTAGCCGTAAGACTCGGAGCGGCTGTCAGCCACACCGCAGCCCTGGTTGCCCGTGTTGGCCGAAGAGCAGTCCCAAGCGTTGAAGTTGTCGCTGGTGAGGAGCGAGCCGGTCATGGCGCCGTTCGAGTTGAAGTCCGCGGGCATGGTGCAGCCCCTGCCGGTGTGGAGGGAGACCTGGTTACGGCCAAAGACGTTGACACCCTCGAGGATGTCGATCTCTCCACCTTCGGGCCAGTTCGGGCCGTTCATCCACCAAGCAGGCCAGGTGCCACATCCGACGGGCATGTGCGTTGCGTCCATGAGCACCATGCCGCCGTTCCAGACGCGGTTGGCGTGGATACGCACCGACTGGCGTCCCTGCCAGCCGACCACCTCGGTCGTCTCCACCTTCATGATAGCCTGGCCGTCGTCCGTGATGGACACGAGGCCGTTCTGCCATGCAACGTCCTCGTCGACGTACTCGACAAAGCCGTGCGTGGGGTCCTCCCAGTGCCACCAGTTCCAGTACTGGCGGTCAAAGAAGTTCTCGCCCTGGATGGTGTCAACGTGGAACCAGTCAGAGGTGCTTGTTGGGACGGGGGCAGAGCTAGAGCTAGAGGTAGAGGAGGGAGTGGGGTACCAGTCGGTAGTGGATGGCAGCGGCGGCGGGGGGGCGCCGCAGTTCTCGACGTCGTCGTCGTCATTGTTGTTGCCGTTGCCGTTGCCATTGCCATTGCCATTGCCGTTGTTGCCATTTCCGTTGCCGTTGTTGCCGTTGCCATTACCATTGCCATTTCCGTTACCATTGTTGCCGTGACCGTGGCTGCCGTCTGGCCTGCGGCGACGCACCAGGCGACGCGTGTTGTTCGATTCGGAGCCAGGAACAGCGCGGGGAAGAATATGCCTTGGGAAGGCGGCGCGAGGCAGAACGTGTGGGTCCGTACGGTCGTTGGAAACAGTAGAGTTGGCCTGGCGGGCAGCCACGCGAGCCTGCTCGCGGTAGGCGGCTGGGAGGGTTGCCGCCTGGGCGACCGAGCTCAGCGACGCGAGGAGTGCGAAGAGTGCAGAGTATGCCAGCATCTTTGCACGAGGTTGGGGTGGGGGTAGAGGATGTAGCACGATTAGAGGGGATGTAGTGTATTCAGAGGAGAAGCGACTAGCGCTTTATCGACCAGCGATGAGTTGGGGGACGTCCAGCGTCGAGTCTTGATGAGGATGGCAGATATGCAGGCATGCAGGCATGGTAGGTGGCGAGGGATGTGGGCCACGAGGTGCAAGGTGAGAACAATGCCGGTGTGGGAGCATCGGTGCCGGATCGGTGATGGTTGGTGCCAGGATAGGAGCACAGACGTTGTGATTGAGGGTGCAAGGTGGCGACGATCCGTGAAATGATGTGTGGTCACGATGTTGACAGAGCAAGTCCGGGGTGGTATGAGAGGGCCAGAAAGGGGGGATAGGACGAGGTGAGAGAGGTGAGTCATTGTTGGAACGTGATCAACGAGGAAGTTTGGTACCAGTAAAGATGCGAGGTTGTGAAAGTGGTCGAGTGCAGCAGAGATGGAAGAGATGCCGGTGTCAGCAAAGCCTTTCCGATCGCTGCGAGTCGTGTGTGCAGCCTCTTTCTAACACCGGATGCCATCCGCTTCGGGGCACTGGCAGTCATGTGTCTATGCGTCTGATAGGTGCTCTGCAGCCACCTCCCTTCTAGTCGCACTACTGGGAGTCATACGACGACGGCATGTGCGAGCGAGCGAGCGAGCACAAACAACAACATCCCATCGGCAAGCAGGCAGGCCTCCGAGAGGGCGCGACACACATCGACAGCAGAGGAGAAAGTAATACTCACGGGTAGGGGAAGGAGACGAGGAGGGGGAAAGTGGATGGATTGGGTAGATGGATGTAAAGAAGAAGAGTAGTAGTAGTTAAGAAGAAAGAGCGAGACGGGGGGGGAGGGGGGGAGGGGGCTGTCCGGCGGATGCCTCCGCCAGCCAGCAAGGAAGGTTCCCGTTGACAGAGCTCCTAGAGAGACATGGGATTCATTGAACATGGCTAATCTTCCTTCCTTCCTGCTGCTCTCTCTCTCTTCCCCTTTTCCTGCTTTCCTGGGCATCGCTTGGGATGGGACATTGGAGAAGTAGAAGGAAGAGCAGAGGAAGAGGAAGAGGCAAGGAAGGTCGAGGAAGGTGAGGAAGAGCGAGGAAGGTCCAAGAGGAAAGAGGCTGGTGAACAAAGTAAATCGCGCTGTTTGGACCCTGAAAATCAACGCGTCAGATGGACCGGGCCTGGTTCCTGAACATTACAACCAGCGGGATAGACCTTCCTTGCCTTCCCGACCTTCCTTCTGCATGCATTCATACGAACAGCTTGGACCAGACTGCGATAGCATCGCTTTGCGGTGCCAATAGTCCCACATGCATGGTATTGTAGTGCGATACAGTCACACTCAAGGAGTCGTCTATAAAACGTACAAGAGCACGTAGCTCTCTGCACCTCCTGATCGCCAGCAAACAAAGACAGCAGCATGAGTTGATCCTCGTGCTTGCCACACCTTTGCCTCACTGCAGCCATCAGCAGCCATCCGCCACATTACATGCGGCGCAGTACCACACTGCAGAGCACACCACCACAACATTGCATGTCTGTAGGACTCTCGAGCCAGGGAGGTCTGCCCGAGCCCGCAACACAACATTCATTGCGGACAGAAGGCTGGCTCCACTGGCTCATATAACATTCGGCCCATTTCACTTGGGTGTCATGTCCGATGGGTTACATCCGACCGACGTGGCGTCCGTAGCAGCATGGCAGCGTCATTCATACGATTCCACCCCCTTCCCTGCAGCCAAAATGAACATGGCAGGAACCCGGTTACATGTCTCCTGCACTCCTGGGCGGGTTGGCGGACCGGCCACCCCCAGCCTTGTATCCTTACACGGCAAGCACAGTCCCCCCCCTGCTCGCCTGCACGCCCTGCAGCCCGGTTTCTTGGCAGCTCGTCCGTCCAGCTTCCAAACACTAGAGCACTGGAGCACTGGAATTGGAGTGCGTGCCGAGATGGGGATTGCGGATCGCACTGCGCTCGCTCGCTCGCTCGCTCACTCGCAGCGTCACCGGCGTCTGCATTGAGTCGCGGGGTTAGCTCGCTCTGAGGCGCATGGAAGTGCTCTTGGCAGCCGGCCACCGGCACCTGGGCTCTTGGCTGGGTACATCTGGTGGGTGCGACGTCCTCCCTGCATTGTCGATCATGTCCATCGAAGTCAGTCACGCTGCCACCGTCACACTTAACGAGCTGATAGAGTACTCGTGTGCGGTGGTGAAGATTCAACTGGTCGAGCCAACTGGAGCACATCACGCCTCATAGGCTGCCTGGTCAAGCTTGGCAGATCGGAGGCATCTGACCAATCACTGGTAGCAATAGCATTCGCAGCAGTCAAGCACGGTCCCTCATCTAAGCGTATGCCATGTTGGGTGTCCACAGTTGCGGAGCTGTCGTTACCGGCGTGCGTAGAATATCCTTCAAAGCTTCAACGCTGGGTATCGCGTATCAAAGGTCGTCGTCGTTGTTTGTTTATGCCACCCAGGCACAGTAGGCACGTGTACACACACGATCGTCACTGGAACATACGTAATCCACCTCTCCAGCGGATATTCCCCCTTTATATCCGCCTCTTTACCCGGAATAACCCCACCGCGCTCCAAGCCCTCCTTTGGCTCGGTGGTTATCTAATCCGAGATCCGCCACCGCGGTCAAGCTAAGCGACGACGCACGACTCGGCTCGACTTTTTCCGCGCGTCCAGCGACCAGCCCACGATCCTCGTCGTCGTTGCCGTCGCTCCTCATCTCATCTCCACTGCCATCGCCATGACCACCGGCGCGCTTGTCATCGGCGTGCTCGCGCTGCAGGGGGCGTTCATCGAGCACCTGGTGTATCTCGAGCGGTGGGTACACCTCGTGTGTCGCGACTAACCCCAGCCTCCGCCCGAAGGGATACTCTATCACTGCGATACCCGTGCGCACCGCGGCTGAGCTTGCTGTAGGTATCTCCTCGCACTCAATCTCTCACATCATCCTCCTTGCTCAGACTGCTGTCAAGAGTACGCCCTGATCTCTCCCGTCTCCTCTCTCACGTCTTGCTCACCGGACTCGCTGACATTAGCAATGCGACGCCTTAATCATCCCCGGCGGCGAGAGCACGGCCATAACCCGCGTCGCGGCGCGCACGGAGGGCATGCTCCCCGCGCTGCAGGCGTTCGTGGCGGACCCCGAGCGGCCGGTGTACGGTACTTGTGCGGGTATGATCCTCATGGCGGAGCCGGACGGGGTCGGCGGTGGCAAGAGGAAGGGCGATGGCGCAGCGTGGGGTGGGATGAAGGGGTTGAAGGTGTGGCGGAATCTGTATGGCGGTGAGTCTGAGTCGGTGGCACATGATCGGACAGGTGGAGATGAGCAAAGCTTGGGCTGCTTGCTGGGTCGGGAGGAACTGGGATGAGGGCGATGTGGATAACGGCCAGCTGCAGCCAGGCTAGGTTTGCATCCCAGCCTTCGTGAAGAACGCAGCTGCACTCGAGCGCTCAACCCACATCCCCCTCGACGTGTGAACAAGCACTAACAGCAGGCCAACTCGAATCCTTCGAGCAGGAACTCGACATCCCCTGCCTCACCCCGCCAAAGCCGTTCAACGCGATATTCATCCGCGCACCAGCTGTGCACTCCCTCGAGGCCGAGGTAGAGAAGCTAGCCTACCTTCCCGAGCATAGCATTCCCTCCCCGCCGCCTGATGACAGTCCACTGGGGCCTGCGGATCGGGAGGTCACTGGGCTGGTCATGCTCAGGCAGGGGAAGAAGCTGGTCACGTCGTTCCACCCCGAGCTGAGTGGGGACGATAGGATTCACAAGTACTGGGTCGAGACTTGTGTCATTGGGAAGGGGGTGTAGGGTGCTTGTGTTGTAGATTATACACGCTTTGCATGGGATCTTGATTGTATGGGCTGTTGAGGCGGATCTGCAGAGCTGGGCATGAATACGGAGATGACAACGAAAGGCAAGCCTAACGCGTCCACGGCGGACAACGCTGGTGGTACTGCTGGACACAAACCATGACCCCAGTGCAAGTTTACAGTTGACTTCATCGATACCGTTTACAATGCACGCCCTCGCATCCTCACTTCGGGCTGACGGGAAGTACGTCCATAATCGCGTCAGGCCACTCCGCCACCTGCTCGCTCACCTGCTCCTGGCCCCCCTACCGTCATCGCGGACATTCCTCCATCTCCGCCCAGTTTCCACTCCGCCAGTGTCATCGTTTTCCAGCAAGCTATCGCACGCAACAACAACTCTACAGCGCGACGCACCCACCCCCACCATGTTCAAAAAGTACGCCGCAGCCCCCCAGCCCCCGCTGACCCCAGATTCAGCGTGAAAGAGGACGTCTCAGGCTCGACATCGCTCAAGTCCTCGGTCCAGCGCAACATCCGCAACCAGCTGCTCGAGCAGCTGCCCCTCCTGTCCCAGCCGGTTGCGGCTCCACCCTCTGCCGCGGCGGCGTCGGAGCCACCGTCGGCGCCGGCGTCGACTGCACCCTCTGAGGCGGCGGTAGACGAGGAGCAGGAGGAGGAGGAGGAGCGGGGCGGGAAGAAGGGGAAGGGAGGGAAGGGCGGGAAGGGAGGGAAGGGGAAGGGGGGGAAGAAGGATAAGGGAGAGGGCAAGAAGAAGGGCAAGGCTGCGGAGGAGGAGGAGGAGGAGGGAGAGGAGACTGTGTTGGATGGGATTTGGAATAAGAAGGATGCGTTGGGGTTGACGAAGTGGTGAGTTGATTCTGAGAGCATCAGACTGCGGCGGACGGGTAGTGGAGGGCGTGCTGTTGGTATGGCATGTGCCAGCCCATGCTCCCCTTGTTACGGCTGCAGGCTTTTGCTCTACCCTTTGATTTGATGCGCGCTCTCGCGCGCCTCGGGCCTCCGCTGACCCCAGCCACGACCGCATACAGATCTACACCGTCTCCTCGACGCCCATCTTCTTCAACCACTTCGACGGCCCCTTCATCCCCACCCTCCGCCTGCTGCACAAGTACCCCTCCATGCTGCCGCACGTCCAGATCGACCGCGGCGCCATCAAGTTCCTCCTCGCCGGCGCGAACATGATGGCTCCGGGCTTCCTCTCCCCCGGCGGGCGCCTGCCCGACGGGCTTGAGAAGGACGCCATCGTGGCTATCCACGCCGAGGGCAAGGAGCACGCGTGTGGTATCGGGCGGATGAGCGCTAGCTCCGAGGAGATCAGGAAGAGCGGTAAGGGCGTGGCGGTCGAGGTTGTGTGCTGGGTTGGGTGAGTGCTTGGGACTGGGTGGGGCGCTGACGGCAGGGACGACTTGTGGAAGGTCCACAGTATTGGGCTTTAGACGATGCATAGATGGGTGTGCTCCGGACGCGCGCGCGCGCTGTCGTCCCCACTACTGATGGGTAACGCGCAGTTGGATCCCGGTGTTTCCAGTCGCACGACGTTTCGAGGTCCAGCACAGCACGGCGCTTTTAATGTCAACTGACTTCTCTCGAGTTTGAAGTCTATTATGCCGGCCGATTTCGACTACAATCATCAATCATGAGGCAGGAATGCCCGCCTTCCTGACAGCTTTGCTGAATCGTAACACGGGTGAGGTCGATCGCAATGGTCGTCCGCGGGAACCACGATACCACCCCCATTCCGAGATATAGAGTTCAGCCGACAATGAACGGTCAGCTGGACCTCGGCAAGTTATCATCCGCTACTGCAACGCCTCCATATTCTCAACCCAAATTTCACTATCGTCTTCCGCTGACTAGTGCTTCTGACATCGTGCAGTCAAGCATACCCTCCCCAAGCGTTATAGTTGCCCGCTAAGCTCAACTGGGATCTAAAATAACTGCTAAAGCACCTTAAGCAGTCACATCCGCTCACTCTCACCGCCCCACCGAGGACTTGGCGACGTTCGTGTGACATCTGAAATGTCCTCTCGCACGACACTGCCCACTGCCTGGTCTCGCGACTGACCATGACACAGCTAAAGTATAAAGCAGACTGCTCGACGACCCACATCCTCCATCTCTCTGATTCGTACTCATCTCATCCGCCATGCTCTTCACCAAGCTCACTATCGCTCTCATGTCCGTCGCACCTGCCCTCGCGGCCTGGGGCGACTCGTGCTGGAACCTGAACACACGGGTGACGGGTACGTCCCAACCCCTTCAACCATAGACGTAACCGCTAACGACCAGGTGTGTGCACCGACTACGGCGACTGCGGCGCCTACGGCGGGAGAATGCACGACGGCCTGTGCCCCAACGACGGGCCGGGCATCAAGTGCTGCACCTATGGCAACTGTGCCGACATTTCCCTGTGTATTGGGGGCTCTTACACGAGGGGGAAGTGTCCTGGTGGAGAGAGGAATGTTTGGTGCAATAACGGGTACAACCGTAACGTCTAGAGGTGCAGGATTGAAGGAGAAAGGCGATGAAGGTATAGGAACAGGTCGTAGGAGATGCAATCTGAAGATCATACGAAGGGAGATGGGTGGTGTATCGTGAGCGGAGGGGTGGTGTCTGTGAATGGGCCGAGAGTATTGCAGCAGAGGGGAGTGATTGATGTCAATGGACCGCGAGCGTGAGCAGTGAGCTAGAGCTAGAGCTAGAGCTGTAAGGAGGTGTCAGCTAGACCAGCAGCTTGGCGTGACCTCGACTTGGGCAAGATGCCCAGGGACGTACGCAAGATGGGCACTAACACGTCTCGTAGCCCGCTCGGCTGATCAATGCAGCGCCATGTCTGTCATCGTGACTGCAGCATGACTAGTAACTTCAGCGAGCTGCGCTCCGTCCCAGCATGATGTCAGATACCGAGAAGAAGCAGGAAGCTAAGTTCGAGGGTGGTGCAGTTACCCGCAGAGCCTTAAAGAGCTTAAGCTGTCTTCCGCTCATTTAGTGCACTCGACCGAGGCTTGGCACTGCCATCCGTAATCTATGCGGGGAACTGGCACTGTTAGAGGTCTTGGGTTGTCCGAGTCATCGTCATGCAGAGAGCTCATGCAGAGACTCATGCAGGGAGCAGTATATAACGCAGCCATGAGCAGCATGAGCAGATAGGTACTCAACAGAACGCCAGCATGCTCGTCAGCAGTATCGTCATCCTCATCATGTCCGCCGCCCCCGCCCTCGCCGACTGGGGCAGCCCCTGCTGGGACCCATGGACCAAACGCGCAGGTATGGAGCTTTGGTGTATAGCAAACTGATATCAGGCGTGTGCACCGACTCCGGGGACTGTGGCGCAGCTGGAGGCTACCAAGAGGCTGGGCACTGTAGCAACGACCCGCCGGGGATTCTGTGCTGCTTCAAGGGGAACTGCGCGGAGAAGAGGATGCGCATCGGCGGGGCTTATACTACTGGGCGGTGTCCTGGTCCCGAGGCTATTGTGTGGTGCGATAATGGGTACCATAATATGGCGTAGGGCGGTCGTCAGAAGTTAGTAGAGGGAGAGATGATATCAGAGGCTGGATACTGCTGGTTGGAGGTTGTGGGGATCCATGGGTGGGCGAGATTGGGGGTGGTGGCTGTGGTCACACGAGACTGGCTCACGCAAGTTTTGGGCTTGAACTGCGATGCGGGTTGCGAACTGCGATGACATGGATGCGGACATGAATGCGGACAGCGATGGCGTAGACAGACATGTGCAACGGATAGCATCTCGATACTCGGAGCTGACTCTACACAGCGGCAGATACGCCCATGTTGACGATACACCTCGGTCCGACCTATCATCCAGCGATTGTTCCGACCTCACCGACAATGACGAACTACACACCGAGTAGTACACCGCTCATCGCAAACGCCATCGATGTGTTACTACCAGGTACTATTCACATGCTCCAGCCAGTAGCGAGCATGAACACTCTGTACTACTCACACTGTGTTAGCCTATGAGACGATGATGGATCTGAGATCCGAGGAACAAGAGGCGAAGCGATCATCAGACGGGACCGTGAACCTTTGGTGCCTGAAATATACCCCGCCATCAACATGGTCTCATACAACAAGCGAGCGAGACCAGATGCAGGCAAATGCAGATGGGGATATCTACTACCCGCTGTTCTTCTTCGCCCACTACTTAACTAAGTGTTGACGAGGTGGGTTTGACGTTGTAAGCAGAGCTGACCCCAGACCGCGACGGGACCGAAACGGCGGTATGTCTGTCAAAACATGGCTCTCCGGCTTGCGCAACAAGCCCGACACAACGGTCACTTTCAGTGTCGTGTGCGCATCGAAGAGTGCTGCTACTCGACCGCGGCGGGTGTCTTCCTTCAGCTCGAGTGAGCCGCTCCTCGCACATGACATCGCACGAGACTACTGCGCCAAGGTAGCGCAACGACGCTCAGCCCCGCCGACAAACTACATGGGATCAGCCGACATCCCACGACTGCTCCAGCCTCAGCATGCCCTCCCTGCCCCGCCTGTTGCAGTCCCAGTACGGCCACGACGAGCCGTAGCAACCAACTGCCCACCCAAAACAACCACTCCGATCCTGAACCCCCATCCCTCATCTACAGGAGCCCGCTCTCCGCCGCCGCGGCCGTCCAGCTCATCTGCGTCGTCTGGCGTGTGGCTCTGCTCTCGCCCATGCGCGGACGCCACTCGCCCAAGCCCACGGACAGTGACAAGAACGATAGTGGTCCGCCCCGACGCTCCAGAGTGCATCGCCACGCACCGCATCAACCCCAGGCGCCCACGGCGCGGTGCGCTGCCGCAGAATGCTTTCCGAGGTACAGCTGTCGGGCTCAAGGAGGAGTCGCAGCGTGTCGTCCGCTTTGCTTGCGCCGAGATTCCGAGAAACACTTGCACCGAGACTCAGCCCCAGATGGTGGCCGCCTGCTAGGTATAATAATGGTAACGATACTCAATAATGATCCTATAATGCATAATCATGATGTGGAAGCTGCTGCATCACTCGTCCGCTCACTGGGTCATCTCCAGTTCATGAATTCATGAACACGATTTGATCCCGCCGGAGCCCCGGCTGTGATTTCGACGCGTCCGTCAAACGCGTCTCGCTAAACATTACTCGATCACCTCTACCACCTAGCACCGAAGCCTCACCACCATCACCATGTCCTCGCGCGGCCGCGGGCGAGGCCGAGGCTTCTCGAAGGGCAACACCCGCTTCACGGGCAAGCGCAACTTCCGCGGCGGGGCGAACGGCGGTGGAGGCGGCGACCGCCCAGCCCCAGTCCGCACCGACGACGGCACTGCCCTGGCCGAGCGCTTTGAGGAGGTCAAGGTCGCTGATGAGATTGACGACAAGCTCGGATTTTGGCGGTTTGAGAGCAACCTTGCCGCCGGCGAGTCGAAGGAGGGATGGCTGGTTAACATGCACCAGGTGGGTGTGGGCAGGAACAGCGCTGATGGTAGACACTGGTCAAGTCAGATACGCATCCGAGTGGACTCGCTGCGGTGGACTACTACTTCATCCAGGATGACGGAGGGATGTTCAAGGCGACCATTCCGTATCAGCCATACTTTTACGTTACGTGCCGAGTGAGTGTGGGTGGTGGCGCGGCTAATTGCAGGTCGGGACAGAGACGATCGTCGAGGAGTGGCTGTTGAAGCGTTTCGAGGGATTGCTAGTGCGCGTGCAGCGGGAGAAGAAATGGGACCTCAGCTTGGTGAGTGGGAGGGGAGACGTTACTGACGGAAGCCGAATCACCTGCTGTCAGCCGCACCTGTGTTTCTCAAGCTGTTCTTCCATAACACGGCCGACTTCCAGGCAGTGAAGCGCGAGCTGGCTCCTCTGGCGAACGCGAACTCTGCAAAGTTCACGGCAGTCGACGCATACGCCGATGTGGTTGGCGCGGAGGGAGCACAACAACATGGCGACGAGGCGGAGCGCGCATGGGGTGAGGACGAGGAGTCGAGGAAGCGCAAGGACAAGGAGCCAGCCGACTGCGTCGTCGACATCCGCGAACACGACATCAACTACTACCTGCGAGTGGCTATCGATCTCGGTATGCGCAAAGGAGTACCGTCGCTGACGTACAGACCTGCGTGTCGGTCTGTGGTACACTGTCACCTCAGCTACGGGAGTCATAAGCATGACCCGCCTGACTGACCGCGTCAAGCGTGCCGAACCAGTCGTCATGGCATACGATATCGAGACCACGAAGCAGCCCCTCAAGTTCCCGGATCAACAGACTGATCAGATTATGATGATCTCATACATGATCGATGGGCAGGGCTTCCTCATCACGAATCGTGAAATCGTGAGCGAGGATATCGAGGACTTCGAGTATACGCCCAAGCCGGAACTGGAGGGCGAGTTCACCGTCTTCAACGAGCCAGACGAGGCGGCTCTCATTAGGAGGTGGTTTGAGCACATTCGTGATTCCAAGCCGACAGTAATGTCCACATACAACGGTGACAGTTTCGATTTCCCATTCGTCGATGCTAGGGCCAAGATCCGCGGCATCAGCATGTACGACGAGATCGGCTTCCGGCCAGATAACGAGGGCGAGTACAAGTGCCGCGCGTGTATTCACATGGACTGCTTCAGGTGAGTTACCACCAGGTCTCGCTAACAGACAGATGGGTGAAGCGCGACTCGTACCTCCCGCAAGGAAGTCAAGGTCTCAAAGCTGTCACGACTGCCAAGCTCGGATACCACCCGATCGAGCTCGATCCCGAGCTCATGACACCATACGCTATTGAGCAACCACAACAGCTGGCGTCTTACTCCGTTTCCGACGCCGTCGCGACCTACTACCTGTACATGAAGTACGTCAACCCGTTCAACTTCTCCCTGTGCAGTATTATTCCCTTGAACCCGGACGAGGTGTTGCGAAAAGGGTCTGGCACGCTGTGTGAGACTCTTCTTATGGTGAGCACAGGACAT
This sequence comes from Cutaneotrichosporon curvatum, assembly GCA_001600275.1. NCBI lineage: Eukaryota > Fungi > Basidiomycota > Tremellomycetes > Trichosporonales > Trichosporonaceae > Cutaneotrichosporon > Cutaneotrichosporon curvatum. Next base: position 94,511 of record BCJH01000015.1, on the reverse strand, counting down.
GACACGGGACTGACAAATAGGTGGAGGCGTACAAGGCTGGCATCATCATGCCAAACCGACACGAGGACCCGCATGGCGTTACGCACGAGGGACATCTCCTGTCGTCTGAAACATACGTCGGTGGTCACGTCGAGGCGCTCGAGGCTGGTGTGTTCCGCGCCGACATTGCGACGCATTTCAAGGTGGCACCAAGTGCCATGGACGAGTTGCTCAACGACCTCGACGCAGCACTCAAGTTCTCCTTGGAGGAGGAAGGCAATGTCAGCCTCGACGACGTTGAAAACTATGACGAGGTCCGCGGCGAGATCGTCAAGGCTCTGGAACTGATGCGCGACGAGCCGAACAGGATGGATAAGCCTCTCATCTACCACTTGGACGTTGCTGCCATGTACCCCAATATCATGTTGTCAAATCGACTGCAACCGGACTCGGTCAAGGATGAGGCAGCCTGCGCCACCTGTGACTACAACCGCCCAGATAAAGAGTGCGACCGACGACTGGAGTGGGCCTGGCGTGGCGAGTACTTCCCAGCCAAGCGTGACGAGGTCAACATGGTTCGCTATGCGCTTGAGCAGGAGCTCTTCCCGCCCAAGTGGCCCAACGGTCCCAAGCGCCGTTTCATCGATCTTCCTCAAGCTGAGCAATCAGCCCTCATTCACAAGCGCCTGGGTGACTACTCTCGAAAGGTCTACAAGAAGACACACGAGACCAAGGTCGTTACCAAAACAGCTATCATTTGCCAGCGTGAGAACTCGTTCTACATCGACACTGTGCGTGCCTTCCGTGACCGACGATACGAGTACAAAGGTCTGCATAAAACGTGGAAGAAGAAGCTCGACCAGGCAGTCGAGGGTGGCGGCGCCCTCGCAGCAGTGGACGAGGCGAAGAAGATGATCGTGCTGTATGACTCGCTTCAGCTTGCGCATAAAATTATCCTCAACTCCTTCTACGGCTATGTCATGCGAAAAGGAGCGCGCTGGTACTCTATGGAGATGGCCGGTATCACCTGTCTCACTGGTGCGACAATTATCCAGATGGCCCGACAGCTGGTCGAACGCATCGGACGCCCGCTGGAGCTCGACACGGATGGTATCTGGTGCATGCTTCCCGGTGTCTTCCCGGAGGACTTCAACTTCAAGCTCAAGGGCGGGAAGAAGTTCGGGATCTCCTATCCTTGTACCATGCTTAACCACCTGGTCCACCGCGGTTTCACGAACCACCAGTACCACGAACTTGTCGACAAGGACAAGGGCGAGTACAAGGTCCGCAAGGAGAACTCGATCTTCTTCGAGCTTGACGGCCCGTATAGGGCTATGATTCTCCCATCGTCCAAGGAGGAGGACAAACTGCTCAAGAAGCGCTACGCTGTGTTCAACTTTGACGGCTCATTGGCTGAGCTGAAGGGCTTCGAGGTCAAGCGTCGTGGTGAGCTGCAGCTTATTAAGATCTTCCAGTCGCAGATCTTCGACAAATTCCTGCTAGGAGCTACGACGGAGGAGTGCTACGCCCAAGTCGCGGTGGTGGCCAACCAATGGTTGGATATTCTTCAAAGCAAGGGTTCCAGTCTGCACGACACGGAGCTCGTCGACCTCATCGCCGAGAACCGCTCCATGTCCAAGACGCTGGCCGAGTACGGCGGGCAGAAGTCGACATCGATTAGCACTGCGAAACGGTTGGCAGAGTTCCTGGGCGAGCAGATGGTCAAGGACAAGGGTCTCAGTTGTCGCTTCATCATCTCTGCGAAGCCCAACGGCGCACCAGTCACAGAGCGCGCAGTCCCTGTTGCTATCTTCGACGCTGATCAGCCCATCAAGCAGCACTATCTCCGCAAGTGGCTCAAGGACAATAGTCTCACAGACTTTGACATGCGTTCCATCCTGGACTGGGGATATTACACTGAGCGACTCGGATCGGTAATCCAGAAGCTCATCACCATCCCTGCCGCACTCCAGAAGGTCGCCAACCCGGTACCTCGCATTCGCCATCCAGACTGGCTGTTCAAGCGCGTCGCCGCTAAAGAGGACAAGTTCCAGCAGCACAAGCTCACAGACATGTTTGCTAAGATGCGAACTGCGGCACCGGACATGGAGGACATGGGTGGCGCAAGCAAGAGCACCAAGCCAAAGGTTGCGGTTGTCAAGCGCAAGAAGGTCAAGGAGCCCGAGGTCATCCCCGATCCCGAGGTCGACTACTCTGGCTACATCCGGGCCATGCGCAAGGTGTGGAGGAAAGAACGCGTGGAACGTACTCGCGCCCGCAAGATCGCTCCCCGTGCAGACGGATCAGTCTCGTCCTTGATCCGCACCCAGTCCGTCAATCTGGCATCACGACAGTGGGACATTGTTCAAATCGCATCGACCAACAGGCCAGGCGAGTTCCGCCTCTGGCTTGCTATCGATGGCACATTCCAGAGTGTGCGCCTGCGCGTACCGCGCGAGTTCTACCTCAACTTCAAGGACAAGCCGGCTGATGGTGTCTTCTCTAGCCGGTACGATGCCTCTCCTGTAGCGAGGGTGCTTCCACGAGGGCAGGCTGCTCGCAACCTCTACCGCCTGATGGTGGACGAGGGGCTGTACGTCGACGGCGACTCACACTTCTCCAGTCTGATCAACAACCCCAACGTCGACGGAGCGTTTGAGCTGCAGGTGCCACTTCTGGTCCGCGCTCTCCTCGGCTTGGGCACAGCCTGTGCCCTGAAGTCGACATCTCTCGGCGGCCTCAATCGCGGTCTCGACAAGGGCTTCGACCTTTCCGAGCTGGAGAGGCCGGCAGCAAGCGTTCTTCGGCACAAATATCTGAACGAAGGAAACGGCCTGCGGTACTACTTCCTGTTCCACGCTACTGTCAACTCGAGGCACTTGATCGCTCTGTTCTCTCCCTCGGGACCTGCCAAGATTTACGTTGTCGACGGAGCCCGCAACCGTCAACAATTGCCAAACCCTGCAAGATGGTATGCTGAGCGCGTTGGTCAGGTGCCTAAGGGAGGAGCCTTCAAGTACCCGGAGGAACTGGAGTGTGCGACTACCTACTTCCCAACTGAGGGCGGGGCTCTTCGCCAGCTTGCCAAGGATCTGACGGCCGTGCGCAGTGGCTTGAACGTCATCGCGCTTTGCTCGCCCTTCGAGCATGCCTACTACCAAGCCCGTCATGCTGTATTCTCCGACTTCCCGTTCATCACAATCCGCATGGTCAAGGAGGAGAGTGCATCCCTCATGTGGCTCGTCAACACTGCACGCCGCATGATCGTGCAGTATCTCCGTCTGTCGTCATGGATCGCGAGTCAGGTTGAGATCGCAGCACATTACGATGTCCCGGTAGGAAACCTCGGTTCAGATCCTCCCGTCTTCCTGGCCGATCTCGACTTTGCTCGCAGGCTCAAGCAACAGGATATGCTTCTGTGGTGGTCACCGTCGCCGCAGCCAGACCTCGGTGGCTCCGAGGAGGACGCCAACGGCGGCGAGGAGCTTGTGCCACCGCAGATTTCCACTCGAGGGGTGTACTCCACCGTCGTGCTCGAACTCGAACTTGCGGACATGGCGATTAACGCAGTCTTGCAGTCAGCGCTTGTCAACGAGATGGAGGGAAGTGGCAGCGGGTCAATGGCCTTTGGCAACGCGTCCCACAACCTGGATGAGTACGCCCAGGGCACGGCCAATGCTAGCGTCATGATCGGCGACGCGGTCCTGTCAATCCAAACCTTCGGAATTCTGAAGTCGATGGTGCGCGGTTGGTTCCTGAACAAGGCGCGAGCCCATGTTCGCGGGCTGGAGGCATCCCCGGCCGACCTGGTGGTCGATCAGTTCTGGCGCTGGATCTCGTCGAGCGCGAGCTGCATGTTCGAACCGGCTCTTTACCGCTTCTTGCATGGCCTGATGCGCAAGACCCTCCTTCAGCTCCTGGCAGAGTTCAAGCGACTCGGCACGCAGGTCGTCTATGCCGATCTGAACCGCATCTTCCTCTTGACCTCCAAGCCGGATCCCGGCAATGCGTTCGCGTTCTCGAAGTACCTCGTTGCCGCGGCCAACTCGCACGACCTGTTCCGGCACATCGTCATAGACGTCACCTACTTCTGGAACTGCCTCATCTGGATGGATGCGGCCAACTACGGCGGCGTTCGCGTAAGCCCCGAAATCGCGGGCAGCAACCAGGCTTCCGGCAAGCAGTTCGAGATCAACATGGACTGGAACATTCAGGCGTTCCTTCCGGCCGATCTGCAGCCAGTCTTCGAGCGGCGTGTCGCAGACTTTATCTTTGCGCTGTACAGCGCTAAGCGGTCTGCTTCGGATGGACGCGGTCCCCTTCGGCCAGTCCACACGCTCAACATCGAAGCTGCCGACGCAGCGGCGATCAACCCGGTCAAGGAGAAGGAACGCAAGGTGGCCGCGAAATCTATTTCTACCACCTTGACCCGTAAACTCCTGGAGGATGTCGCCAAGATCAAGCGGAGGCAAGCCGCTGCTCTGGCAGCCGGAGACGAGGAAGCCCTCGCCTTCCCGCACCTCCCGGGCACTCAACGATGGCGCGGCAAGCAGCGTGAGAGTGCTGCTCTGGAGTTTGTCAAAGCCGTTTGCGAGGTGTACAGCCTGGCTTCGGATCTGAGCGTCGACATTCAAATCCTCAGGCGGAACTTGCTGGACTTGGTCGGTGTGCGAGAGTTCGCATCAGAGGCGCAGTTCCGCAACCCGGGCGAAAGTCTCATCATCCCTATGGTGTCGTGCACGCGCTGCAATGCTATCCGCGACGTCGACTTGGGCAGAGATCCCGACTGTCTGCCCTCCGTGGACCCGTCCAATGGTTCGGTCATACCTCCACCCAGGCAATTCTGGGCTTGTCACGTGAGTCGCCCTCGCCGCCTCATCCATGGTAAAGATGCTGACCTTCAGAAATGCGACACCGAGTACGACCACTTCGTTATCGAGCACCCGCTCATTGACATGGTGTCGCGCACGGTCTCGGCTTGGCAGACACAGGACGTTGTCTGCATCAAGTGTGGCGAGGATAAGAGCGACAACCTCGCCCCGACGTGCAAGTGTGGCGGTTCGTTCCGTCCTTCCTTGAATCGTGCAGACACCGGCGCCAAGCTTCGTATGATCCAGAGTGTCGCGGAGTATCACAAGCTGGAGATGACGGCCGAGTACACAGGCGAGGTGCTCACGAGATGGTAGTAGTGGTTAAGGGTGGTGAAGTGGAGGTATGGGGTAGGCGGTAGCGTTAACAATCACATAGATTGCATTGTAGATCTGCATATGTATCACTTAGCACAATCACGGGATCTCCTGTTCCGGACAGCAACTAAACTGCTTGGGCGATCGTTGTTGCTTCCTGTCCGGAGAGTGGTGAAAACATCGAAAAAGGCACAAAATACCCGAAAAATCAATCCGCCACATGCCACATGACTGGCCTCATTTGAGCTGGAGTAGTTGCTTGCCCCACGAGCATCCCGTTCCACTTGAAGATCCAGTCGCGGCCTCGTGCCGAGACCTGGTGAGTTGTACTGTTAACACTCATTTCGCCAAAATCCGCCACAAAGATAGGGTTTCATGAACAGCTGCAGTGCTTCTGAGCAGCGTGGCGTCACAATTTAGGCGGATTCCTCGTGCCGGCTTCGTTGCTCAGTCGGTTCGAAGAAGCAAGGAACTGGAACAGTTTATTGCTCTGCATCGTATTCTTGCATCGCCCTCTGTACATGACCTGGGTTGCCCTCGAGCCCGTCAGTACTCCCCTATTATTGATGGGCACAGCCACTGAAATTGGTGGCGTTGGTTCGAGTGCTACGACATCCAAAGTACCAGAGTGGTCTGAAATGTGAGGCATGGACGCCATCGCAGTAGTTGCTCGTCCACTAGAATGCCTTACAAGTTTGTCTTCTCTTGCCTCACTGCGCCAGGCATTGACGTTTGTGACAAGTGGCGTGAGCGCTTCGCACCAGAAGTGGAAACCCTCATCGGCAGTCGCACTACAGTCGCCCCTACACCTTCTCTGATCCCGAGAATATAAGTAGCTCGCCGGCATGACTGCTGGTACAACGATCTGAAGTGCTCTCATTCTCCTTAGTATCACTGGTGAGTCGAGCTCGCCCAGAGCGTATTCTCAACCTCGACGATACCCCCGCACAAGGTAAGATCAGTATTACTGCCTGACTTCATTCTGTTCTCCATCTCAGAGCATCATAAGTGTCAGTATCTTGTCTCCTGCAGCACTCAAGCTACACCATGGCATCAGAACGCATTCGGTTCTTCGCAGTGTTAAGGAATCGCAGGGTTAGGGAACCAGAGGAATAACATACCCAGCGGCTTCTGCCAGGTAGCCACACTATCCTCAAGCACATTATGTCAGACATTGGTATGCCGCCTTCTGAAGAGGAACCACCTACCTACAGTGCCATCTGCAGAAGAAACGAAAAGGTCAATTGTCACATCGCAGCAAGGTGATGGAACGAGTAACAGCGCTATCGAACTCCTCATGGATGGGCGGGGAATCGGACCTTCAAGTGCCGCCTCGTCGGCTGCACAGCTCCATGTCTGTCGTGTGGAGTGCTTTACAAGGTCAGCTCACTCCCTGTCGGAGAAACTGTCATCACGGTTGCCGAAGTCATTTCATCAAGAAACATTAGGTTTCCGAACACATGACGAGACAAAAGGAAACTGCAAGGGCACAGACACAGCCGCACGTACTTCTACTAACCAACACAGCCGACTGACATGATGATATCGCCTCTCACCGAACTGCAATAACATCATACTCAGCTTCTCACGCTTCCCAGTCGCCCAAAAAGTGCATTTGTGCCTTCAGCAATTTTAATGGACTTTGATGGTTGCATTGCAGTGCCGACCTGCTAACTGGCTCGTTTGTAACTGTTCGTGCCAAGACGTATAAAGACGAGCTGCCCGATGCATGACTCTGCAGCTTTCTCTCTTTTCTTGCAGCTCACCCCTCCTTATTTCACTTGAACCACCTTACGACGTTCATTCATCGACCTTTCACCCTTCCACCCCACCCCCACTTTTACATGTACAAGCATGCCCACCAACAGTCTTTGGTCCCAGCGCAACTACATCAACGGCACTAAGATCACGAAGGAGACCATGTGGGTCCATGGCAGACGCGTCAAGATCAAGACCATTGCCCATCGTCGCGGATACACTACCAGGACCACCACGATCAAGGAGATTATCGACATTGGCGGCGATAGAGTCCACGTCAAAGTGACCATCCATGATGATGGCTCTGTAACGAAGGCCTCTACAGCCCGCCATGGGATCACCCAGTCCATCACGTGAGTGGTCAGACTCCTGGTTTCCCCTTCATACTGATTCTTTCCAGCTATCCTCGTGGTTCTGCTACTGTTGATTACAACAGGGACCCTCTTGATGGCCCACTGATCAGGGTGTCGTCCAGGGCTCAGCCTATCCACACCACGTACACGAGGACCATCAACTTTATTGTCTTCAAGTTCCGTACTGGTCGCGCTGAGCCCTCGGTCCAGACGCGCAACTGAGCGATCTTTCTCCCTCTGAAGAATCGTAGTTTCTGTTTACCCCACAAGGGGAGTGTGGCACTGCTGTATATCTGAGGCACTTTGTCAGCGATTATGCATGCCCTTTTAACTTTTACGTCGTAAACAGACAGATATAGTCGTAGTGCTCCGTCACGTGTCTGTGCGCATTACTTGCATGCTCCTTCCCGCTCCCAGGTGCGCTTTGCTGATGCGTCCCCCTACCCACGCATAGCGTGACAAGGACTATGCATAAAGCTAACTTACTGTACAATACATACTATCCGATGTACATCAGGTTATCGCCTGGTGTTTCAGCACGGCGGATCACAAAGAGCACAGATGAATCCCGCTATCCATCAATGTGAGGCTTCAAGACAACAAGGCTTTTGCTCAACCTTAGGGTAGCAAGAGTCCACTTCGCTCTGGAATTGACAGGGTTCTGTCACAAGACTTGCACATAAGAGCACCACGAGATGTCCAGTGCATCTGTGTGAACGCCCATATTTTGTCTCTTCCAACCCGGCGGCGTCTTGACCGCTGCTCTCCCAGCTGCAATATCGCTCGATTTCTCAGCTTCCTGCAATCCGTCTCATCAACGCCGACAGCAGCCATGCAGGGTACAACCTCATTAGTTACGCGCTCCCCTGCGTGGTTCAACCTGCGGGGTGCCAAAACGCAGAATGTCACAGTCGTCGTGGACGGAAAATCCACCAAGACGAAGACCGTCACTGAGAGGAACGGCACGTCTACTGTGACGACTACTGTGAAGGAGGATGTTTGCATCGATGGCGAGAACCTGGTAATGAAGACTGTCATCCATGGAGATGGAACTGTAAGCAGAACTACAGCACCACGTAAGAAGAGAATCGGCCCATGAAGATAGGTGCCGGTGGGCTGCAAGGTCGCCCCTTCGAAGCGCTCCTGTGTACTGTAGCACAGTCATCACATGTATAGTTATCTTGGAGCGCCGGCATGCTATGAATTGTGTATCTGATCTCGCATCCACTTATCCTCCGAAAGTGATGTCGGTGCCGCCTGTTGTGATGCCTTTCGGTTGCAGCAGTGGCTACTTTAGATAGACCTGTCGGCCCGGGATATGTACGCATGTGTGCATTGCGCCACCACGCGCAAACGGCATGGAGGCGCCAGCGATCAGAGAGAACTGCTCGATGGCAAAAGTGCCGACGGAGCTCAGCTGATCCGACACAAAGTACTCGACAGACAGACATGGAAGATTTTACGTCTACGCATATCTCAAGATGTCGGCTTCAACGGTCACGATGAGTGTCAGCACTCCGGCAGACTTGAAGAACTCTTTCACCACGATAGGCGAGCTGGAGACACGGACATACGTCACACACGACGACGGCACGATAACGGAGACAACGTTGTATCATGATGATGGCACGACATTCACTTACAGGTACGTGACGAGTAGTGATGTGAGCTCCGCTTTGCGGCCTACTAACGATCATAGTTATCCTCCAGCTCATCCAATGGCAATCCCGGACGAGCGCACTCGTGCGGCGCTCGTGACAGAAGAACGCCAGCCGTCGGAGGTGGCATCCGAGCCAGAGCCAAAGGCGTCCCGGCTGAAGCGTTGGAGAGATGTGACGTGCACAAACGACTCTTGCTTCACTGAGTCACCTAGTCAGCCGTCCTCGTGCTTTCCAGGATTGGCATCAATTTGCATCAGATGGTGCAAGTAGCATTTTCTGGTAGAATGCTCGCTTTGTTATTACTCCTTTCTCCCATAGATATGTCCAGTCGTGTGCATAAGATCGCCCTGACACAACTGGCCTATTGACCTACTCATCCCAGCTGGGAGCGACGGGGACCAGAGCAGCCATGCCCGTGCGTGATGGGAGTACTTTGATGCCTTGCGCAGCATTGGCCACGTATGTTTCACAGACAACGTACTGAGGCACTTGGCCGTCAGGAACAAGCTGCACAGACACTGGAGGCAGAGCAAGGGACCCGTGCCGTACTGGCACAAGAACAACCTGCTGTGTCTCACGATGCGACGGCTACAGTTAGCAAGCTCCGATCTCAGACCCACATCAGCCACGTATATGCCTCGCTTCTTGCCTACGACAACCCAGTCCTCCGAGTTGGCTGTAAGGTCGTAGGTCACTCGGAACGTTCGTCGTTCTGCCTCGCCTAGCCAGGCGTAAGATGTCGCCAGTTCGAGGTCAAATGTGAGAGCTCGTCCTTCGTAAACCGAGGTTGTTGGTGTTGTCGGAGTCAACTGCACGCTTGTCAACAGACGGCGAAGCGGGATCTCAACCGGAATGCGCAGGGTCCGCCATGGTCGTGGTCCCGAAGCAGAAGCAGGGACCAAAGCTGTAACGAACGAGTCGATGACAGACTCGGAGACGGTCGTTGGCACAGTCTTTCGCCATGAGTCATCGAAAACGGTCCTCTCATCCCCACTTAGGAGATAGCGTTGAAGCCATCGGGAACGGTCGGCCACCTGGCTGCGGACGGATCGGGCCAACGCTGGCAATGGGAAGGGTCCCAGTGCTGACTCGGATGCCAGTTCGACTTCTGCGTCGTCAGTCACGTCCGATACCGTCACTGACCCTCTGAGACGGTCTGATACTCGATGTCCAGGCGCAGCGTCTCACCAGCTGCTATATCTTTCCCGTCATGGCGAACTTTGAAAAGACATGATAGTGGGACGCCCGGAGCCACGAGCTGGTGATCAGCACAAAAGGAGACAACACCCACCGATGGCTCGTCCCACTTCCCACGACATGGCTCGATTGAGAACGAATTTGATGAGGTGGCCAGCTCCACCCGTCCTACTCGGACGTATTCTCGGCTGTCCGAGGCGATCGCGAAGCTCGACACAAGTCTTGAATCAGTTTCCGCATCGCATCGACTGGGACTCACACTTCAGGCCTGAAGAAGTCTTGGACGTTGACCGTGATGGGTAGTCCCATGAACACCTCCTGTTCGTCTACATAGTTGCAAAGCTTGTCTGCAGAGGAGTCGTATTGAACAATGATCTGCGCCTGCCGGGTCAGTCTTGACGGCCGATCTAGAAGCCAAGTCACCCACCTTTGCCAGCTCGTTCCGCGGTACACCGCGGTACGGAATACCTAGGACGACGGTCCCATCTCTCGGCACGTCTCCGATGGCGATGTTCTCCGAAGACGCTTGCACCTCTGTTGGTCAGCTACCGAGCGCTCAGATTTCACACGTTTCCCCGAGATCGTGGTCTTCTCCTGGACAAAAGCGACTTCCTCAAGGAGGGAGGCTACCACGACCCGCACATTCTTCAGGGAGAGTTCCCCACTGTGCACTTCCAGCTCCACGCGGGGTTCCTCGTCCAGGGCAACTGCAGGTTAGCCAGCTACGGGGTGGTTCTCACTAGTCCTCGGCATGCGGAGAACAGTTCGCAGACCTCGGGGGTTACGGCTGATGGGCACCGTAATCTGATCGTTCGGGATGTGTGTGACGAAAACGACAGGCCCCAACTCGACGAACGCCTCATGGAGTGTAGCAAGACCGGAAACCGAGGTCTATCGTCAGCTCGGTACCGTCGGTCTGACTCACAGAGCATGTGAGAGTCACTTGTTGTTTGCCAGGCTTCAGATCCACCGGTCCGGATGAGTAGCTGACATTCCCAAACGAGGGTGAATCAAGAGCAAGCGTGACAGCTTGGACTGCCACACCGATGTGTAGCATATTGTGGACTTCGACCCTCAATTCCGTGGTCCCCACATCGTCAGACAAAGTAGCTGCCTCGTCCAACAGTCGGATGTGGAATATTGCGCTGTCCATCACCTGCCGTGGTCCCGTCAATGTGCGCAACTTGGCCAGAATGTTCTCCAGCAGCGTGTCTTCCCCTGCATCCTCTGCGTGCCTGGTGCAAGCACGGACATACGCAAGAGCTAGGTTTCGCCAGTCGTCGTCTGGCTCGTTCTGCAGCGCAGCATGACAAACCAAAGCTCCATGCAGCGCAAATTTGGCGACCCGGTCCCAAACGTGGAGGTCAGCGCAATCTCGTGCAAGAGACCGGAAGAGATCATATGCGGGCGAGTACTGTTGCTCATGGCTGGCGTCAGGAGAGACACAGGGAAAGGGAACTCACAGTGCTAACGCCGCGAGGCTGGCTTTCAGTCGAACGATAGAGTTGCCCTTGCCACATGCCTCATATGCACTGATGGCTTGCCTTGTCAGGTCTTCATACAAGGACAGGAACGTCGTACGGTCTCCCAGCGCGGTCACGATAGTCTCGTTGGATATCAGTGGTCGAGACGGGCCTTGATCTCCGTCTCCAGCAGCGCTGCCGGCGTCGGACGACTCAAACAAGACCTCCTCTTCGCTTGGAGGGAGGGTCGTTGTTGGTCGAAATGGATAATCTGCTGGGATGAGGCCGCTCGCAACTCCAATGCGCTCGATCTGGACGCGCGCAATGTCCAGCAACTCGGACCGCGCGGACTCGTATGCAATCAGCCCAGAGTAATCGTTGTTGGGCCGGTCAAGGCGGGACCATTCGTCACAATGTGCCACAAGGTCCAGGCATGCGGTATAAGTCCAGCTCTCGATGAAGTACTCGGGAAGATCTGCCTGCGTTGTTAGTTCCAGCGCAGCGGGTCCGACTGACTTGGCTATCCCTCAATCTTTGTGCCAAACTTGCCACAAACCATTGGCCTCTCTTGGCAATCTCCGTAATGCGGCCGATTTTGCCCAACAGCACACACTGGCGAGCAAAGACGTATATCCTGAAGTCGAAGATCGAAATGTTGCTGGACAACAGCAGTTCGCGGTACGGTTTCGAGGTTGTATCTAACACCGACAGACTGTCATCTCTCGGTCCTGCGCCGCCTAGCTTTCCCATCCAGCTCAAGTTCTGCTCCTTCTGGACTTGCAGAAATGAAGCCTCGAGCTCCTCGTAGATCAGGAGTGCGTCCTCGTTCAGCTGTACTCCCTCGAAGGAATGAGCTAGCGATTCCTGTCATTAGCGCTAGAGGATAGCAAACCTACCTTCAGAAGGAACCACGTGCAGAAGTTCCAGCCCACGGTGACGCGCTGCGCTTCTCCCCGCTTGACTTCCTCTTCCCGCTCGCAGATTGCAACGTCGAAAGCGGCCACTATGCTCTCCTTCAGTTTGTTCACAACATCGGGCCAGGCCGCTGGATCGTCCGTTCCTGCTGTGGGCAGGTTAATCTGTGCACAGCTGTTGTCAGTCTGAGGAACCGCCCCGCTATACATACATATCACGCTTCTGGACGTTGAAGTCTGCCTTGAGTTTCGCAATGATCCCTCGATCGCGGCCGAACACATTCTTTGATGAGTGCGCCGTGCCAGTCACTGTGGGCGGGTTTACGAGCACAATCAGGGGGGTATGTGCACTACGTCGCGATTGGAGGAGCGCAAGCCAATCCTTGATGAATGACCGCGTCTGGTTCTTGTACAGGTCTGCATCCTGAGCCCTGTCAGCGAAGCCATAAGTCAAGACTTACATCGCACGACACCAAGCACATGTTGACCAACGGAGCATCGAGGACGCTTCCGGCGACCATGTCCTTCGTGGGCGGGATCTCGCCCAGGTCCACAAGAGTCACATCCGCCTCCTGGATCGTTCGCAACGCTGTCCTTGTGCTCGACTTCCAGTGAAGGTTATGGAGAGGGAATTGAGCTCTGAGCCCGGCGAGGGCGGTCTGCAAGTCGCCATTTCCGGAGGGGTATAGGGTATACGTGACCTGGACTTCACGAGAGGGCATGTTGCCCGTACTATTAGCAGCTCTCTAGCTGTTGTGTTGTCAAGAAGATGCAGTAATGTGGTCGAGGTCGGCGAATAGTACGCGTTACGCGCTACACGACGTTCGGTATCTCAGGGCATCAGCGGACACTCACGCGATCTCCGCGTTCAACATTGTTATCAGTCGCGAAATGTTGTGCCGATGATGGATCTCTGGACCTGACCATTTCCCGCAAGAACAGCAGAAAATGCGCACGCTCCTGCGCGTCTTGCGGACCAGCAGACTTGAGAGTCGAAGCTCTTTGTGTGCTAGGTGTCACTCGACATCGGCTGCGACTGACGGTACCGGAGGCCGCTTCCGGTTCGCACCATCACCGACCGGCCAACTGCACCTTGGAGGCCTGCGCACTGCGCTGTTCAACTATCTCCTCGCCAGAAAATGGGGTGGAAAGTTCATCTTGAGAGTCGAGGATACAGATCAGGTTAGGCGCTTTGCTACTGCTGCGGAAGCTAACCCCAGACCCGGCTGGTACCAGGTTCGGTAGACGCAATGAGGGAGATGTTGGAGTGGGCAGGCATCGACTACGACGAGGGCGTTGGCCATGGTGGTAGTTACGGGCCGTACACTCAGGTAAGCTTCAGAGCTTGAAGATGTCACTGACGTTCAGTCTGAGAGATTGGACATCTACCAACAACATGCCAAGGATCTAGTTGACGTGAGTGTGAGCACTATTCGATACTGACTATCCAGTCAGGACATGCGTATGAGTGCTTCTGCGATCATGTCGATCGAGTGGCTATCCGGAAAGACATGAGACAGAGTGGACAAGCTCCAGGCTATGACGGGCGATGTCGGTACTTGTCGCGAGAGGACGTGCAACAGCGCAAGGAGGCTGGGCAGAAATACGTTATTCGGTTTAAGGTAAGCGTCTGGTTGTCGCACACTAACACGCAGTCCCAAGCGGAAAAGAGCAAGCTTCCGGCCGATCTAGTGTTCGGGACGGCTCAGCCTATGACCGTCAACACCGGGGCAGACGACTTCATTATCCTGAAGTCGGACGGCTTCCCCACGTACCATCTTGCCAGTGTGGTCGACGACCATCTCATGGAGATTAGCCATGTGTTGCGAGGAGAGGTGGGTTGGCTAAAGAATCAAGCTAATGCGATAGGAGTGGCTGCCGAGCGTGACGAAACACCATCAGCTCTACCGTGCCTTCGGGTGGACACCACCTAAGTTCGCTCATCTGCCCGTTCTGGCCAATGCGGACGGCACGAAGCTGAGCAAACGTACCGGCGACGTCCACGTCCAGAACTATCGCGTAGGGCTACAGTGGCTTATTGAGCTAACCTCAGACCAAGGGCTACGAGCCAGAAGCCTTGATCAACTTCCTTGGACTGATGGGCTGGGATTACCAGGCTGCTATCGAAGCAGCGGCGGAGAAGGATGGAACATCACTCCCAGTCCACATCAGGAACGACAACAACTCCATGTTCGAGGTGTTCACATTACCGGAGCTGGTCAACGCCTTCGATCTCAGTCTTGTGAATCACAAGCGCGCTGGAGTTAATCTTTCCAAGCTCGACTTCCTGAACAAGATGACTTTGCGACGCAAGGCGGGTCGCCTAGGGTCAGATGGCGTTTTGGCGGAGGTTGGCAAGAAAGCCGCAAGCTCTGTGCAGAAGGTGGAGGAAGGGCGCGACTCGCTTATCAAGCGTTACCAGCAGGCTCTCAAAGAACAAGAGGCTCTACAGGGAAGGTGCGGTCAACCTGAGATCGCTGCTAATGCCTAGCGCCTTGGTAGATGACCTCGAGTATGTCGGCCGCGTCTTCGATATCGAACTGGTGAGAGACCCTATCCAGTATGTGCTTATCTCAGCCTCGTGCCGTTATCCTCAAGGATATGGCTCCAAACTCGATCTTCTACTTTCTCGGACCCACGTATGAGACGAAGGACGCCGAGGCATTGCTAGTAACCATTCCGCCCAACCGTTATGGTATGTTTGCACCGGACAACAACTGACGTCAGTGAACGTGGTGTCAGCAGTCATCGAGGAGCTGGAGTCCCACAGCGGCGAACCGACGGAGGACTCGACCTGGGAAATCCTCCACTCCGTGATTGATCTACTGGCACTCAGGAAGAAGACAGAGCTGATGATGCCCCTGCGTCACGCGCTAACAGGTCAGAAGGTAAGCTTACAGCTGCTCATCAGATCGTCTAACACCAGTCTGGTCCAACCGTCGCTCAACTGATCGACGTCTTGGGACGAGAAGAGTCTCTAAAGCGCCTGCGCGCTGGTCTGCGCCTTGTGACTACCCGTAGTCGACAATAGGAACAGGTGATACATAGAGATACATCATATGCAAACAACATCCTCTCACTTTGACCGCGCGCGCTTCGGTCCACGTTTGGGTCCCCGAGAGTTCCCCTGACCTCCGCCTTCACTTGGGATCTTGCCTTTAGCTCTGAGCTTGGCAAGCCGGTAATCTGCCTTAGCCTTCAGGTCCGATTTCTTCTGCTGAGTGACAGACAGATTGCGGCCGGCATCGGCGTCTTCGCGCTCCTGAGCAGCCTGTTTTAGGAAGTCGGCCACCGTAGCACTGACTTGAGAAGTGAGCGACGGCAGGGCCTTCGATTGTGTGGAGGGCGATCTGACCTCTACTGGCGGTGGAGTTTGCAAGACGTCTCCAACTACCCCGAAATCTGAAGGACCGTCTTGACCCGCTTGTGTCTCCTCAGTCACCTCCGCGGCATCTTCTTTGGCAGCAACGAGGTATCGATCCTCTGCGCCGTCCACATCATCCAAGGTCCATCTTCCAAGCTTGCCCTCTCTGAAATGCTTGAGGAAGAAAACCGTCGCCGCGTCGAGGTCCTTCTCACCTCCCCGTCGAAGTGCGCCAATTCGGTGAGCAAGAGCATCCAGGAAAGCCGCCAAGTCGTCCACCCGCTGGAAATCTGAAGGCAGCGACAACTTGTCCGTGTAGCTTTCTGTCGTCAGCGGTGACCCCTCCTGTATCTCACCTCTTCCAGGCTGTACGGCCATCTTCAAGTTCAACTTCCACAACAAGTAATCCGCAACATTCTCAGCCTCGAACAGGTCGTCCTTGATTCCAGTAGTGAGCGCGAGCTTCAATCCCCTCTCAGCCCCGAGGTCCCCATTTCCAAGGAACGGCACCATGACACCTGGGGTATCGAACACATATGTCGGCGGCTCCAGCAGAACCTTGACCGTTCCCGTCAACTTGCGAGTCACACCCGGCATAGCCCCGGTCCTAAACGCCTTCCCCTTGCGCACGCCGACTCGCCGCAGCGCGTTCAGCAGCGATGACTTGCCGACGTTCGGCATGCCCACGACTAGGATTTTGAAGTCCACGGCATCCGGTTCTGCCAAGTTGGCGGCATTGCGCAGTAGCGACCGGACGTCCTTGTCTATCCGAGTGTCGACGAAGGATATTTGCTGCTCCGCCTGCGAAGCGAATGCGTGAGTCAAGGGCTGGGGTTAGCGCGTACACCGGTACCACACGCACCGCCTCATATCGCTCCTCAGCAAGATCCCTCTTGGTATACACGATAATCTTCTTCTTCTGTTTTCCGGAACGGTCCAGTCCAGCTCCAGCATGTCCCCACACGCGCTCCAGGATACCATCGAACATCGGGTTGATGGAGGTTAGGGGCAGCCGTGCGTCGCGAGCTTCGAGCACCAGGTCCACCTCATCGAGGAGCGCAGGCAGCTCCCGCATAGAGCGAGCCATATGCCCCGCGTACCATGATGGCGTGCGTGCCGGAAACGAGAAAGCTGTGCGGAGAGCCATGCAGTGTCGGAATGTCAACAAATGAGTGTCAAGTTTCAGACTTCATGAAATTACGCGCACAAGATGTATATCAGGCACGGTCATGACATCGGCGGAGTTTGATACTGGCGGACCACGATACAAGATCAGTAGGAGGTAGTGGTCTGCTCATGTACTGGTACTGGTGATATCTGCACAACATGCATGCTACGCACATCTGCTGTCTATGCTGGTGCTATGTCCGTCATTACTTCACTACGATCATGCTTGGTAGTCACGATACTCCTTCCACTCCTCCTGCTTCAGGAGTTCCGACACGAACTGATGGAACGCAGGCGCCTGCGCTGCCGAGCTCATTTTGTACAGTGGCACTGCCGTACGCATGGTCGAATGCTGCATCTCCTCTGAAAATCGTCAGCGGCTGTCACACACTGTAACTCACTCTTTCGCTCGAGGTCCTGCTTGATAGTGTCCTCCTTGACGTCGATGTTCTTCATTACAGCCCTGAGGGACTCGGTGATGCCGTCCAGACAGGGAACAACAGTTGCCGGGGCCAAAGTTGCTAACCGCAGAAGGAGCATGAGTCCAAGAGTTTGGATCTCGTTGACGTCTGAAAGCGTGGCCAAGACGCGCTCTGTGAGAACGGGAAGGTCAAGCTTGCCAAAGCAGTGCGCGAGTAGGGTGTACAGCGTCTCGTACGCCGTCTTGCGGTTCTCAAGACCGTCATCCTCGATGACTGAATGTCAGCTGAGACAGAAAATGCAACGCACCCTTCCATGGACCCATCTGCACTTCACGCTGCAGTTCCTTCTTCACCTCCGTCTCTTTGTACAGGTAGGGCTGCAGAGCGGAGAGCTTGTCCACGATGAGCTCCGGAGTGTTCTGCGCAGCGGCATTGAGGGCAGCAACAGCCAGTCGGCGCACAACCAAGTTCTCATCCTTCATCAGCAACAGGAAGTCTCCGATACTGGGAGCAATGAGCTCGATGTAAGACGTCGACGCCTCGATGAAAGTGTACCGGATAGAAGCGGCCACCAGAGCACGCTGCTGCGGGGAGCTGGACCGGAGCATAGTCTGCAGTTGCGGAAGGAACCGAGCCGGCGCTGCAGTAGTCAACTTGCCAATGCATGCCGCCTTGATGTTGCGCACGCCGTCGTCACCAGTCGAGTGCTCGTCTGACATCACATCGCCAAACAAGGGCTGCCAGAGTTGCTCCGTGAGCTTTTCCAGCTGCGCTGATGGGGAGTGAAGGATGACCTCCTTGAGGGAGTAGAGGAGCAGGAGACGGGTTGCCTCGTCTTGAGGCGCCTCGACCTTCTCCACGAGACTAGGCAAGTACACGTCTGGTGCTCCGACAGCCATGTTGCCTGCAGCGAAGGCAGCGGCAGACCGGACCTCCTCGCTGTCGTTCTTAAAGAACGACAGGATCAGCTTCAACAGCCCAGTGTTTGCTTGAAGGTCAGCCTGACGTCCGATCTCTCCAATGCAGAGCAGAGCCAGGTAGCTGTCGGCTTGCGAAGTCGAGCTGGACTTGAGGGTGCGCTCAAAAGCCGTGAGGATGCCAGCCAAGTTACCCATGCTGTGCAAGGCTACGACGCCGATACACTTTGCAGTGGTCGAGTACGACATGGTGCCGCCCAGAGAGGCATCCGGGATAGCACTGGCCTTGACGTTGTCCACGAGTGTGGGCACGAGGCGTTTCGAGCTGTCGGCATCCCCATCCACATATGCCGCGAAGAAAGCGGTGAGCGCATCGATCGGGACAGCGTTGCTGGACGTCTTGACCTCGTTAAGCACAGCAGGTAGGACATGTTTGTCAACGCTTGGGCGGCAAGCAGGCTGCCTCGCCAGTACCTCGGCAATGATCTCTAGCGCCGCTGCGTTGTCGATGAACTCGGTGAGCTCGACGACTAACCCTGAGGCCGTCTCGGCGGGCAGGTTGGCTCCAACACGGCCGACTATGCTGTGCAAAGATGCAAACTCGCTGGCCTTCGATACGGAGTGCTTGTTCTTGCGGATGTAGACCACGACATCTGAGACGACGTCCAGCAGCCAAGCGTCGAACGCCGCTCCGCCAAGCAATGGCGATTGTGCGAGGCGACCGATGACCTCAACAGCAGCTGCCGCGGTGTTCTCGCTGGAGAGACGAGCGGAGATGAGGGGAAGGGCTGCTGGCAGCACATCCGCCAAGGCATCTCCTTCATGCACCAGAACGTCGCCCAGGGTGAGCAATGCCCTCTCACGAACGTCGCCGTCGACGGTGTTGTCCCCGAGGACCTCGGTGGTCGCCTTGAAGATGTCCTTGACAGGCTGGTCAAAGCCGGAGCGCAACGGCGATGCCGAGCCTGCCTGGGCATTGAGAGGGCGTATACTTTGCGCAATTGCCGATGCCGCGGCAAAGGCCTCAAAGTTGACTCGTTGCAACTTGTCACGCATGCAACGGACGACCACCTGAGTGAGGGCCTCGAGGTGCGCAGCGTATGTGCGCCCAACGTGACGGGAAAAGAACTCGGTGAGGAAGGAGAGGACCGCGATGGTGAGGGATGGGGAAGTGCTGTCCGAGGTGCGGATCGCGTCTCGTGCGGCGTTGCAGATCGCATCGGACTCGTTGTCGAGACCCCCATCGAGGGCTTCAACAAGATAGCGGAGCAGGATAAAGCTCTGCTGCCGGGTGTTGACCGACTTGGCAGAAGTTTGCTTGAGAATGGCCTTGACGACCTGAGGTCGCATCTCATGCAGGCATGTCACCGCGCTGCTGGAGGTCAGTCATGTTTGCAGACATACGCTTACCTCTCCTCAGTGCCGTCCTCATCCATGGCAGCACTGTGCTTGCGCTTGTTCCTCCCTGCCGCCAGCTCCGAGTTTCCAATGGCAATGGTCTGCTTCAACAGCGCCTCAAAGGCAGCAAGAACCTCGAGACGGACACTCTCTTCTCTTTCAGAGAAGCGGGAGACCAGTACAGGTGCAGCCTGCTTGTAAAAGTCGAGGATGAGGTCTGGACTGGTGCTGATGAGCGCATGCAAGACCTTGGCTGAAGACCGGCGGATCTTCCACGAGTCGTCCTCGTCATCTGAGTAGGCGTCGTTGTCGAATTCGTCGTCGTTGTCAAACTCGTCGTCCATGTCCATGTCGTCATCTTCGTCGTCGTCAACGTAGTTGGGGTCATACTTGACCAGCTCAAGAGCCCGTGCACAAATGCTGGAAACATATGAAGACATCTCGCTAGGGCAGCGGAGTGCTAACACTTCGAGCGCCTGTATATGTCAGAGCTGCCCATATGAACGCGTGACTTACAGTCATAGCTCCCTCGATGGCATCAGCGTCCTCCAGATCCTCCGTTTGATTCAGAATGACCTCGACAAGTCCACCACTCGCCACAAGGGCGCCGACATCGGAGGAAGACGACGTCTTTGCGATGCCAGACACGGCCGAGACCCACGCCTTGGCAGTGTCACCGCCCTTCGCGAAGCCGTCAGACATGTCCTGCTTGATTGCAGCAAACTGTTGAGGGCACACTGAGATAAAGGCCGCGAGCGCTGGCACGGCACGCTTGCGGACCGACAGGCGAGGGATGGTGAAGATGCCGCGGAAGGCTTCCAATGAGGCATCCTGCAGCTGAGAGTTTTGTGAAATGACGACAGGGAAGTTGTTGTAGACGTCAGGAAGAATCTGGAGAAGCTCGGTTGCTATCTGCGGGTTGGAGGCGGGCTGATGTGAGCCTCTAAGAGAAGGAGCAGACTCACGTGAGTGACATTGACTCGAGTGCACTCGATGATCGACTTGATCGAACTGTCCACGGCCACGCCGTCTGCGGGAATGGACGCGACAACCGACTTCAGAGCTAGACAGTCAGCAGTCACCCTCTAGCCAGTACTCACCAAGACAAGCAATATCGCGCCTCTCCTCATCTATCTTCTGATCCGGCGACCCAATGCCCTTGATGATAGTATCTATGATCTGCGTGAGGTATGTCGGCCGAGCGCGCTTGGCCATATTCGCCAGGCTGAACAAGCGTCAGTCAACAGCTCCACAACGCCACTCCCGCACGCACCATGACACCGCTGCGTTCTTCACCTCCGAATTCTCGTCATACAGCAGCTCCAGCACGAGCGCCGTGAGAACCTTCTCCGACGCCTCGGCGGCGTACGGGTCCGGTCCCTTTTGCGTGCTCGACGGCGGTTTCGGAGCACTCGAGGCCGCATTGATCTTCTCCAGCTCCTTGTTCAGATCAATGAGGGCCATAACACTGTTCGCGTCAGCCTTCGGCCGCGTAAGTGGCGGTCTCGAGCAACATACCGAATGTCATAGTCGGGCGATTTGAACTGTACGGGCGTCAGCGGCTGACACAATGGCAGGCATGGGCAAGCGGCATACCTTGTCAGACAGCCCGGGCAGCATGGCGGTCAACGCCTGTCTGTTTGTCGACATGGCGAAGTGCTATGTCCTCGGCAGGCTCACTGGCGAATGTCAAAGAGCACACCGTGCGATCAGCAAGAGTGCCGGTCAGCTTCTGGTAAGCCCTCCACCACCCTGCCGTCATCTCGACGCGACGCGGAAGCAGACAACAGCCGATCCAGATAAAGTTATTACGTGTCACGTTGGTCTACGCTTATCACTCCGCTGCAACGCCTGCTTTCGTTGCTCTAGACATCGCCAGTCCGAAAAGTCAAGACTAACGTACATCTCGACGCTCAGCACCCACACGACAACGCGGCGAAGTTCAGCTCCCCCCTGCCAACTACATCCCCGCCAGCAGGTTGCTCTTGCCAGTTTCTCTCTACCGCCCCGTTTCTCTCCTAGTCTAACCGTCCGTCAACATGGTCGTCCGCATCCGCCTCGCCCGCCACGGGCAGAAGCACACCCCCATCTACCACATTGTCGCGATCAACGCCTCGAAGCGCCGTGACGCCCGCCCGATCGAGAAGCTGGGCGAGTACGACCCCATCCCCCGTGTCCCGGAGTCTATCGCACTCCCGGCATCAGCACAGATATTCACCCCGACGGCACCAGAGCTGCCAAAGGAGAAGCGCATCGAGTGGAACGTCGAGAGGATAAGGTACTGGCTCGGTGTCGGCGCGCAGCCAACACGAACTGTGGTGAAGCTCCTGGAGAAGGTGAGTTAGAGTGCCAGCCAAGTGTAGTGCTGACGAGAAGGGTGGCGTCCTCACCGTTCCCCACAAGTGGCAGCACCCATGGTCGCCAGCGCCTCCTGGATCTGGCGTGACTTTTGCGTCTGAAATGGCTACTCAGCCTGCTGCTGCTGCTACGACTCCGTCCGCGCCCAGTTCATAGGCGGCGAAGATGTTGGTCATGGCCATGGCTCTACGGGAGTCAACCGGGGTGAGGAGTTGGCAGGCTACGACCCAGCCCGCCGCCTCCATAATTGCATGGACAGCAGAAGGATCAGCTCTGTCCACATATCATATGCATTGTATAAGAAGTGACCTGGTTTGTGCTTGCTTCGAGTCCGGAGAGTGTCAGACGACGAACATGACCACCACCATACCACGACCTGGTCTTATCCACAACCGTGCCTGAACGATCATAGTGCAACTTTTTCCACCTCCACTACTGATTTCCTCGACTTGTCGCTCATCCAACCCGGCACCCACCGCACACCATGTCGCAACCCGCAGAGGCGAGCTCTTCCAAGTACAAGGAGCGAAAGCACAAGAGCAAAGACAAGCACAGCAAGAAGGACAAGACGCACAAGCACAAGTCCAAGCTGCCCAAGGCGGAGCGCGGCGTCGATGGGCCCTTTGAGCTCCGCACGCAGCGGATGAAGCTGAGCGTCGCGCCCAAGTTTTCTGCCAACTGGATCGACGGCGTGCGGGAAACGCTGGATGCGATGCTTATGCAGTGCGTTGCTTCCCCGGTCTCGCTGACAACAGCTACGTCCCGCAGATGGGTGGTGTCTTGCTTGCGCACTGGGAGCACCAGATCGTCGACGACACGGTCAAGATCATCAACGAGTGCCCCTTTGGCGTGTGCGACGTGCAGTTCTGCTCCATAGTCTGGGCACCGCGTATTGGCCAGACACTATGTACGTTTCTGCTGTGAGCGAGCTTACCCGCAGACGGCACCCACTCCCTCTCCTCCCCATCCCACCTCTCCCTGCTGTTCGCCAAGACGTTCAACGTCTCCATCCCGCTCCAGCACATCCCGCAGGACCAGTACGAGTTCGAGCACACCGAGTCTCCCGAGGACGGGGAGGACACCGACAGCGACGAGGAGGACGACGAGGGCGGCCTGCTCAACGGGTCACCGCCCGAGGTCGGCCGCTGGAAGGAGATGGGAAGCGGCAAGGTCGTCGGCTCGGCCGGCGAGCGTGTGCCGTTCACCGTCATAGGGTAGGCTTTCATCTAGGTCTATACTGACACCAGACTGCAAGTCACCAACCAGATGCTCTCCCTCACGGGTTCGCTCCTCGCTGACCCGTCGAAACCGCAACAGATCCGCGCACCGTCCATCCGCGCGCCCTCCTTCTCCCCCGACCTTCCCGAGCCAGCACCAAAGGCCGCGCGCGTCCAGAAGCAGCCGTACAAGGCAGCGGCAGCCCCAACACCAGCCGCCGCTGCCGCAGCGCCCGCCACCCCCGCCATCGACGAGAGCAAGCTCACCGCGCGCGAGCTGAAGCAGCTGCGCAAGGACCAGGCCAAGGCCAAACGCGACGCCCGCAAGGCAAGAAAGGAGGACGGGGACGACGAGCCGTCCTCGCTCAAGCGCAAGGCGGAGGAGGACGACCCCCGCGAGAGCAAGAAGCACAAGGCATAGGCCGTGTGTATCGCCCTTGTACATGCATCTACATCTAGACTACTGCGAGGCTCGTTGAACTAACTGCCAGGACTACCTGCTACTCGTTGCGTCAAGCTGGTACACTACCTGCTCGGCTGGCGCGTCAGATCCACCTCCCTCGTGCCGACGCGCTGCGCCTGCTCCGCCGCGTGCGTGATCCACAACAGCGCCTGCAGTGCGCCCTTCTTGCCCTTCCGTCAGACTGCCCGCGCTCACAACTCACATCCTTAGGCAGCATAGACAGCAGGCTCTTCTCCACCAGGCTGGTCGTCTCCGCGTCCAGCGCCGACGTCGGTTCTGCCGTCAGCCGGGTCTTCAACAGAGCCTTCTCTCCCGAACCACCCCTCCTCCTTCTCCCCATCCCATTCCATCCCATCCCTCAACCCATCCTCATCCCTCATCCCATCCCCCTTCTCATCCCCCAACTCATCCCCCATCCCATGCCCCTACCCACCCACACGTCATCACCTCCGCCCCTTCCCCGCCCCCTCCCACCCATCACCCCCACCCAAACGGCACTCACCATCCAACAACAAAACCTCCGCCCCCCCCAACCCAATAGCAATAGCAAGCGCAATCCTCTGCCCCTCACCACCACTCAGCGTCCCCCACTCCCGCCCCCACATGACCCGATCAATCCCCCACTCCCCCGCCAGCTCCACCGGATCATAAATAACCTCCCCCCGCGCCTTGATCTCCGCACACCGCGCCTGCCGCGCCGCGAACCCCCGCGCCGTGGTGAGGAACTGCATAGGCGTGCCGGGGAGAAGCGAGGGCCGCTGCGGGACATACTGCACCCGCGTGCGGAAGGAGGGGATGCCGTACGAGATTGACGACCTGCTATCAGCGAGAAGGGGGGGGGGGGGGGGGGCGTACTTGTCGTAGAGGAGGATCTCGCCTTTCTGGTAGACGTTTAGCTCGGCTATGCACTTGAGCAGCGTCGTCTTCCTGACTGTTAGTCTTTGCAGTTGAGGGGATGACGAACCCGCAGCCGCTCTCGCCTTTGATAATGAGGACTTCGCCCTTGTCCACTTTGAGGTTTATGTTCTGATGTCAGCTTGAGGGGGGGAGCAGCGCACGTTGAGGATGGCGGCGCCGGTGCCGTCGTCGCGGCGGAGGACGAGGTCGCGGACCTCGAGGACGGGGGCCATGGTGCGTGCACTAGAGAGAGATCAGTGCGATGGCAAGGGCGGTGGAGGTGGCGACGCTATGGAGGTGGAGATGTACGAGATGGCGATGGAGATGAGATGTCACTGAGAAAGTCGCGCTCTCGATGTGGAGATGGGATGAAACGCCTGTTGTTATGACGTCGCGTCAGACTGGGGGACTTGGCGTGATCGACGGATGGCCAGTCATTTTGGCCGATTCGGTCACATCAGATCTTCGAGCGGAGCCATCGCATGGCACTAGTGCAGCTGGAATCGGCTCGGCTCGGGAGCAGATCAACGACGCGCAAGTTGCTTGTGAGGAGGCTTGTGGCAGATCTCACTGCATGGCAGCTGCTCCGAGTGATGCGCCATTGTCTACACGCTGTGCATCGATCAACGTCGGAGAGCTCAGAGGTGACAGACAGAAAGATATGCAAATATGGATACAGATCGGCACGGCATTGGCAGTCCATCTCTGAAGAGCTCATCTGTTACCTCCCAGCACTCAACAAGTCGGTCATCCGCCAAACCCAGCCCAGCCCCACCCGCCAACCTCAGCTGACACTATGATAATGCATGGACTACAGTATATGCTGCTTTACTCGACCTCCTCGACCTACTCGTCAGCAAGCTCTCCACCACGCGCTAAGCCATGCGCTAGACCCCACTCACCTCGGGCTCGGGCTGTTTGCTCTTGCTCGCAGAGGGAGCAGCCTCGTCCACATCCTCGTCATCACCCTCAAGGTCGCCGCCGGGACCGCCCGCCGCCTTCATCTGCTCCATGAGCTTGGCCTGGGGTCAGCCTACGCATCCACAGTGTCACTCACAAAGTCGACATTTCCAGCACCGCCCTCGCCGTCCTCACCGCCGCCCATGCCACCCATGCCGCCCATCTGCTCCATCATCTTGGCAAAGTCCATGCCGCCGGCACCGCCCATGCCACCCATACCGCCCATGCCAGGCATGCCGCCCATACCGCCCATACCGGGCATACCGGGCATACCGCCGGCACCTCCCATTCCCATTCCAGGCATGCCGCCCATGCCGCCCATGTCCGCGTAGTCGCCCTCGGGGGCCGCCTCCTGGGGGTCCTGCTCATCCTCGTCGACCCACTTGGAAAAGTCGGTCTTGAGCCAGAGGGGCTTCTTGTCCTTGGTCAGGCGGGGCCAGTACTCGGCACGGGGCTCCTTCTTGCGCAGGATGAGGTTGATCGCGCGCGACGTGACGTTCTTCTTCGTGTCCTGCAGAGTTAGGCAGTTCAGCAATGCTAGACTCACGGAGGGGATGATCTCGCCCCACAGCTCGAGGGTGAACTCGTAGTTCTTCTCGGGCACGCCCTTGTCCGGGCTGGTTGTCAGCTCAGTTCGCGCAATGCTGGCGGCCCCGGCTATACGCACTTGCCAGACTTGGCGGAGAAGGAGATCTTGTTCTCCTCAATGTCGAGCTTGGGCTCGCCCTGGATGTCGGGCGCGTTGATGGTGAGGTAGATGATGTTCTGTTGTTAGCTACGGATTCTGCGCAAGATGCGAGCTGCGCCGCCGCTCCAGCTCACCTTCTCGGGCTCGGTGGCCGACGAACGCTCAGCGTACGTGACTTCGGGGTGCGAGATCTTGGGCGCAGACATTTTTTTTGCGTTGTTGATACGAGAGAGAGACAGACGAGAAGGATAGAGGTAAGAAGAGTGCAGTTCACAAGTTTGTGACCGGATGTTGCGCTGTCGCCTATGACATCGGTGTCTCACCGTGGACGAGGCGGGAGCAAATCAGCCTGGAAGGTTCTCCCTGATAGCCGGGTGTTCCATCTACCTACCATCTGGGTCGCGCGTCGCGTCCTGCCTACGCGCAGCGCATACGGCAGCTCGCGTCGACGTGATGCATACCTACATACGCATGCGCATCGCGAGGACGTTGATCTGACAATCCTGTGGCTCCTGCGTAGGACACATGTCTTGCTTGGTCGATCATGCATTATTCGCTGACGAAGATGCATCATTTGTTTTCGTACACACTGTGGCGCACTGCTGAGCTCGGTACCAACCAATCCACACTTGCTACAACCGGCCAGACAGTCACGACGAGCTGAGCACCTGCTGGCCGATGAACTGCTCCCCCGGCTTGAGGTTCTTGAACTCGCTAACGTATCCAGGCTCAATGCAGACATAGCGTTTCTGCCCCGTCAGCTAAGCCACAAGCTCCACCACTCACCCATCCGCCCTCCTCCATGTCAGCCATGCTGCTAGCACCCTCGCGCGGGTTCCAGACAACAGCACTGTCGGTCAGTCACGCTCCCTACACTGTATCCTCACTCCTCGAAACCGCGGAAGCGGACCTTCATCTGCCCAGCCTGGTCCTTGAGGAGGATGTCCTGCCCGGGGACCTTGGCGTACACCCTGGCAGTCAGCATAACCCACCCAGAACCCAGCTCACCGGTCCAGCGGACGGTCGACCACAAGCGCACCCCCCTCGGCAGAGCCAGTCTCCCCGCCGAGCATTTTATCCTTGTACGACACGCCCGCGCCGATGCCCGAGATGCTAACGCTGTCCACATCCCCGACGGCGAGGTAGTTGTGCAGCAGGGCTTGGAACTTGAAGTCCTCCGAGCCCGTGTTCTTGACGTGCAGGTCGCAGACGAGCTGGTTCGCAGCCAGGGTGACGACGTAGTGGAGCTCAAACTTGTGGGGGAAGTTGGCGGGGGTTGGAGGTGGCACGAAGCGGACGGACACGCCCTCCTCGCGGTCGAGGAGGATCTTGTCGAGCTTCCATGTCTGGGTGCGGGCGAAGCCGTGCTGCGGGAGGGCGGCGTACTCTGCCGGCGAGGAGGGAGGGGGTCCGAACACGGGCTGGTGTTAGGGGGTGTGTCTGTGTCAGTTTAGAACGCACGAAGACGACGGGGATACCGCCGCGGATCTGGCGTCAGTACTGCTGCGGTGGTCAACGCACGGCTCCCGATCCGTCGAGCTTGGCTTTCTTGGAGAGGAAGAGGTGTTCCTTCCCTTGCGAGTTCCAGGAGGTGACTGTCGCGCCGTAGAGGCTGTACTGGGTTAGCTGCTCAGTCCGGCGTTGATGGCGGGGCGACGCACTAGATCTCCGCGGTAGCGCCCTGCGATGATGTT
Source organism: Cutaneotrichosporon curvatum (assembly GCA_001600275.1). Taxonomy (NCBI): domain Eukaryota; kingdom Fungi; phylum Basidiomycota; class Tremellomycetes; order Trichosporonales; family Trichosporonaceae; genus Cutaneotrichosporon; species Cutaneotrichosporon curvatum. Next base: position 66,455 of record BCJH01000015.1, on the reverse strand, counting down.
AGCTATGCTAGCTCTGCCTGCTGCCTGCGAGGAGTGACTCACTGCCGGGTGCTTGAGCACTACAGTCTTGTCGTTCTGTTCAACACCCATGATAATAGTATGCTGTCGATGTAAGTGGTTGTGTGTGATAGGTTGCAGCAGCAAGCGGCAGTGTGGGAGTGAAGCGAGGTATACATGGCATGCTGCATGCCTATGACGGCTGGGTGGTGCCTTAAGCCGGTGATCGTTAGTCTCCCATCTGCCACTGATTCTGGTATACTACTGGCCTTACACGACGTCACCTCTGGCATGCAGCAAGCAGTACTATTATCTAAGCTCCGCCACGCGGATGTCAGCCAGCTGCGAGCGCGAGTCCAGATCAATCAATCAATAACCGTTGCATGCCATAGCGCCCCTATCTGACTAAGAGGGCCCTAATGGCCCACGGCTTGCATGGCTGGCTCCCTTGCAGCCTGCCGAAATCTGGAATGCATGATTGGAACCTGTTGCGCGATATGGCGGCGGCTGGCGGCGATGCTCATGCGGAGGGCCCGGTCCTAGGCGGCAATGGCTCTGATCGGACGTCCGGCCCGACGGCAATGGCTCCCTTGGGTCTACGAATAGGAGTGCCACATTACACGTCACTACTGCGACCAACTACCGAGACAAGTTCTCGAGAGCCAAGTGGCACAGTGTATCCGCCCTTCCAGCTGGTCATTCTGGTGGACTGGTCGATGACGATGCAGCACATAGAGCCCAACTGTATGGTGACCGGCGTGTAGTGTGCGACGACGGGACTGGGCGGGGCCGTGTGCGCGACGATGATGCTGATGAGTCTGGCTCTGCTCTGGCTCGGCGGGGAGCGGACGTTGATAAGCCGCTCGGTGAAGATGCAGATGTCTAGCAGGGCTAAGCGGCAATGGCCAGCCAAGGTGAGGGTATTGGAGTTCCAAGCTTCCAAGTGGTTTATGGAATCCCTGAGAAAAGACAGTCATCTCGAGGCGCATGCACTGCAGAGAGAGACCGTCTGTCTGTCTGCATTACAAGCATGCATACATTCACTGTTGCTATGGCTGGCTGGCTTGGGTGTGATCGGTCATGCGCATATGTAGGTCCAATCAAGATGGTATGCTCAGTGTCCAGCGGTCCATAGCCGCAGCTTCCCTTTCCCTTCCCCCCCAGCTCCGTCACCGGTCGGTCGGTCGAGCGGGGGCAATACTCGTCACTTGCTCTCTCACACCGGCCGGCCCCTTCCTTCCCTCCCTCCCTTCCTTCCCCCAACCACTACGCCGTGCTCTGCCGTCTTCCCTAACCCCCACCACGTCTGTCCTACTTTACCAAGCCATCCATCATCCAACTCCATCTCTCTTCTTACTCTTTCTCTCCATCCTCTATCTCTACTCCTTTCCTACACTCAACTTCCTATTTAGTGTAAAATGTCGTCTGACAAGAAGCTGTAAGTCACAATATACACACTCTACAGTTGCGAGAGATCAGTCGGCATCATCGGACCCCATTTTGCCAGCTTGCTACAAGATGATACTCCCACGTCATCGCTGCCTGCGGTAGTGGTCACACCGAGAGAAGTCGCCTCAGTAGTGTCCCCAGACGCCTGCTGCTAGGCTGCAAACCAGCCTCTCCTTCTCAGCAGCATTTCAACACCCTCGACACATGCATCGCACGCAGACGCTGACTCTACAGTGCCGACATCGGCCTCATCGGTCTTGCCGTCATGGTACGTTTTCCCTTTCTCGAGCTAGCGCTCTTTTGCACAACTAGCAGCATTCTGACAATGTCTAGGGCATGAACCTCATCCTCAACATGGAGGAGAAGGGTTTCTCGGTCTGTGCCTACAACCGGTGAGTGCGAGTTGGCCCAGCGGCCGTGGGGTGAGCGACCTGAGTTACGGCTTTCCATCGCAATAGCGATGCGGAGTCTTGCCGAGTTGCTCGCCTTTCACGGCCTCGGTAGACCACTAACCCCAATGGAACCCCTCTAATCCGCAGTACCACCTCCAAGGTTGACCACTTCATCGAGAACGAGGCCAAGGGTGAGTCCACAGCCCAGAACCACGTCAGAACCCCCTCCCTAACCCCTAGGCAAGAACATCATCGGCGCGCACTCTGTCAAGGAGCTCTGCGACAGCCTGCAGAAGCCCCGCCGTGTGATCCTCCTCGTCAAGGCCGGCCAGGCCGTTGACGACTTTATCGGCCAGCTCGTCCCCCACATGGAGAAGGGTGACATTATCATTGACGGCGGCAACTCGCACTACCCCGACACCATCCGCCGCTGCAAGGAGCTCGAGCCCAAGGGCATCCTCTACGTCGGCTGCGGTGTCTCCGGTGGTGAGGAGGGTGCCCGCAACGGCCCTTCGCTCATGCCCGGTGGCTCCCCCGAGGCGTGGCCCCACATCAAGGAGATCTTCCAGAAGACCGCTGCGCAGGTCGACGGCGAGCCCTGCTGTGACTGGGTCGGCGAGACCGGCTCGGGCCACTATGTCAAGATGGTCCACAACGGTATCGAGTACGGAGACATGCAGCTCATTGCCGAGGCCTACGACATCCTCAAGCGTGGTCTTGGTCTCTCGGTCGACGAGATTGCCGAGATCTTTGCCAAGTGGGAGGAGGGCGTGCTCAAGTCGTTCCTCATCGAGATCACCCGCGACATCCTCCGCTTCAAGGACACGGACGGAAAGCCCATGGTCGACAAGATCCTCGACTCGGCCGGCCAGAAGGGTACCGGCAAGTGGACTGCCATTGACGCCCTCGACTACGGCATGCCCGTTACTCTTATTGGTGAGGCCGTGTTCGCCCGCTGCCTCTCTTCGCTCAAGTCTGAGCGTGTCGAGCTCTCCAAGGTCATGAAGGGCCCCTCCCCCGAGCCCTTCCAGGGCGACAAGCAGCAGTTCATCGACGACCTCGAGCAGGCCCTGTACGCGTCCAAGATCATCTCGTACACCCAGGGCTTTATGCTCATGCGTGAGGCTGCCCGCGTCAACAAGTGGCACCTCAACATGGGTGGCCTCGCTGCCATGTGGCGCGGCGGCTGCATCATCAAGTCGGTCTTCCTTGCCGACATCACCGACGCCTACCGCACGAACGAGCACCTCGAGTCGCTCCTCTTTGCGCCCTTCTTCCAGAAGGCCCTCGAGAAGGCCCAGCCCGGCTGGCGTCGCGTCAGCGCCCAGGCCGCGCTCTGGGGCATCCCCATCCCCGCTCACAGCACTGCCCTGTCGTTCTTTGACGGCTACCGCACCCCCGTGGTCCCCGCCAACATCATCCAGGCGCAGCGTGACTACTTTGGTGCCCACACCTTCCGTGTCATGCCCGGCCAGGAGAACGACCACATGAAGGAGGGCGAGGACATCCACGTCAAGTGGACTGCTACTTCGGGCAACGTCTCGTCGTCCACGTACAACGCCTAATTAGGAGATATAGTGAATCGATGGATAGCAGTAGAGTGCAGCGGCAGCGAGCGCAGTGACAGTGAGCGCAGCGAACTGTCGCTGAGCGTCCCCAGTATCAGTGTGCAGTGACAGTGAGCGCAGCGAGCTGTCGCGGAGCTGTCCCGGTTACAGCTGCAGTGGCAGTGAGCGCAGCGGACTGTCGCCAGGCAGCCCAGAGCCATACCACGAGCAGCCCAGAGCCATAACACCAGCAGCCCACTTCCTCCAATGTTTCTGTGCGATACATCTTCTACTAACTCTATCCCACCATCGCTACTTCCCCTTCCCCTTCTCGAGCAACACCCTCTCCACCTCCCCCTGCCCCTTCTTCCTAGCATGCATCAGAGGCGTAACCCCGTCCTTATCCGCAATCTCCCTAGCCCCAGCATCCATAAGGATCCCCACAATCTCAACATACCTCGCCCCCCCATCCCCGAGAATCACCGCCTCCAACAACGCCGTCCACCCCAAATCATTGACATGATTGACATCAATCCCAGTGGTCACCACCCTCCTCACGTACTCGACATGACCCCGCTCACTGGCGGGAATGACGCTCACCCCGCCGTACCGATTGCGTATCGTGAAATCAGGCGCAATCTTGCAGGTGAGGAGCAGCTCCAGCATCCCCACCGAACCGGTTACGCCCGTGACGAGCCACGCCGTCTGCCGCGAGTTGTCGAGCGCGTTGGGGTCCCCCCCTGCCTGGACGAGGACTTTCGCGGCGTCAATGTGGTCCCCCAGCGAGGCGAGGAGGAGGGGCGTGCGCTGCTGTTTGTCGCGGGTCTCGATATCCGCCCCCGCTGCGAGGGCGGCGGAGACGCGGGAAGCATCGCCCGATTCAGAGGCGGCGAGGAGGTCGGCGTTGGGGGACATTGTGGGTCGTGTTCTGGGTGGATGAGCTGGTGTAGTGTGGTCGGGCTCAGTACGTGAGTGGGTGAATGAGAGAGTGAGGTCGATGGGAGAGATAGATACATGTGGGCAGTCAACCAGTCGCTCTTATACTATCCTCTGCGTCCCGCGATGCGCGATGGTCCATGGTATGGTCCACATGGGCATCGCAGCTTGGCACGGCAACACGTAGCATGCAGCAGGGCAGCATGGGCAGCATGCACCACGAAGTCAGTCACCGACATCACCGTGCCTGCCGGCCACATCCGCCACCTCTTCCACCGTGGGAAACCTCCCCGCTCAGGCAGGTCAAAAGTTCATCCTCCGCCCTCCACACTAAAGGTTGACTATCAACATGGCAGCAGAAGCGGGACCCTCCAAGTTCAAGACGAACGGCAAGGCCAAGGCCAAGGCAGATGCTGCGCCTGCGGCTGCGGCGCGGTCGGCTTCAGTCGTCGACTCCGACGCCGAGGCCGACTCCGACACCAGCGCAGACTCGGACGAGATCGACGATATCCCCCTCACGCCGGCGAGGGCGCCGCCTCCCGCGCGGCAGGCGGGTTCTGCCCTCCCGTAAGTCTGGTTTTGGCTGGGAGGAGAGGAGAGGAGCTGACTGTAGGCGATACCAGCCCCCACCTGGGACGGAGGCGGTCGACGTTGCTGTGTCGTTTAAGAGCAGTCCGTTTGAGTTTGAGAATATGGAGAAGGGGGGGATGGAGCTTTGGGCGGTTAGGATTCCTGCTGATGTGAGTTGAGTCGGGAGGAGGGGTAGGGGTTGGAGGAGGAGGGGGAGAGGGGGGGAGGGGGAACGAAGGGGACAACGAGGTGGACAACGAGGTGGACGACGAGGGAGACGACGAGGATGACGAGGAGCAGGAGGGGAGAAGGACGAGGTCGAGGATGAGAATGAGGATGAGAACGAGGACCAGGACCAGGACAAGGAGTGAGAACCCGCTGATATCAGGTCAAGCCCTCCCGCCTCGCAGGGATGACCCTCTCCGCAGAGGGGAGCGGATCCCTCACAACCAAGAACGGGCGGTACGCCCTCGCCGAGGCGGACGGCGACACTGGCGCCGAGATGAACGGCCTGACGCTCCTCGTCCCGCGTATGAGCCGGGGCGGGAAGCTCGTCCGCGCGCCGGTCAAGATTGGGCGGAGGGTGATTCTCAAGCCGGTCGAGGGGGGCGAGGAGGCGGGGTATGTCCCGCCGGTTAGGGGGGCGAGGGAGCAGCCTGAGCACTTGTTGAAGTTTAGGAATCGGGCGTTTGGATTTGACACCAAGGGGCCGGGGGTTAGGGCGGCAAGGGATGGTGAAGAGGGGGCGGCCGAGGTGAAGAAGCGCAAGCTCGAGTCTCCGCGGAAGGGGAAGGACTCTCCGAAGAAGGAGAAGAAGCGGAAGAGCAAGGCTTAGGTTGGTATGCATACAGACACTAGATCGACGATGCTGGAACAGGCTGCTGAATCAGGCTGAGTGCTAGAACAGGGCTAAAGGATCGGCTGTGCGCATCACATCGTACACTCTCTTCGACATTGCCTGCGCGTCAGCTGTCACCTTGCTGAATCACTTACCTTCCCGATCCTGCGCGAACTAGCCGCGCCAGTGACCAGACGGCCAATCTCACACCCCTCGAGCATGCCCTCCGCTGCAGAGCGACCGCGCCCCTCGGCCTCCTCATACGCCTCCATCAGCTCCCGAAACGTCGGGTGCGACTGGGAGATGCTCGCCGCCGCGGCGGGGGTGATCCCCGGGATCTCCTGGAGCATGTACTCGAGCGCGTCGGTCGCGTCGTGCGCCTTGCGCTGCCCGTCGGGGGCGGCAAAGGACAGGTGCGACTTTTGGAGGCGCTTGTACTGCCGTCAGCGGGGAGGTGTGCACACTCACAGGTCGGAGCGCGACATCCGCGGCGACGTTGAATACCCAGTCCTCCAGGTCGACTGTCTCATCGACTGGTGTCAGCGAGGTCCTGCGGCTCAACTCACCCAGGGAGACGAAGATGCGCTCCGCCACCTGGGCCTGCAGCAGCTCGGACTCGACCATCTCCTTCGTCACCCGCGTCGTCCTGTCCTTCCGCATGGAGGTGGCACCCCCGGCGAGACTAGCAGTCGCGTTCTCGCGGTACGACTTGTTCACCACCGACACGCTCTTGGAGTGATACTTTGCCATCCCCCGGACAAGGAGGAACACCTGCTCGTCCTTGATCCCCATAGTCAGCCGGATATCCCGCAGCCAGCGGATGAAGAGGTTCTCGTCCTCGGCGATCTGGTCGACGATCGCGTCCACCGACGTGAGGACGACAAGCATCGGTTCCCACTCGTACCGCTCCTGCGATAGCGGGGCGAAGCGCTTCGTCGTCTCGTCCCATGCGGACTTGACGCGCCGGCGGAAGCGCATCGTGCTGTTCACTACTGTGTCGTCCTCGGACAGAAAGACGAGCTTGGAACGGGACTCCTCCAGGCGCGCTTTGATCTCGGGCAGCGCACCTGCAATCACAGACGTTGGCAATGACAGGTCGTGGGCAAGGTGCACCTCGATCTCGCGCAATGCTTCAGTCTTGGACACACGTAACTGCCATCAGCGGTGTTGCGGGAGATACCCACCCTGTTCGCGTCCTTGAGCTTAGCCTGGTACGACTTCTCGGCTTCCTTCGCGGCCTGCGAGTCAGCACAGATAGTGTTATGAAAATACCTTCGCCTCGTCCCGTGCGCGCTGCTTCGCAGCCTTCTCCGCCTCCTTCGCCTCGAGCTTCTCCTTCCGCGCCTGTGCCGCCCTCTCAGCCTTCTGCTCCGCCGTTTCCTCATCCTGCAGTCAGCACAGCCAAGCCACCACCCACCGAGCCCTCGCATGACTCCTTCCGCCGCTTCTTAGGTTGCCTAGAGTTCAGATGTCCATCGTCGAGCGGCAGCAGGGCAGATCGCGAACTCGACGCCCTAGACTCGGAACGCGACGTCGATGTCTGCACCATGGAATATGAAGTCGATGCCTGCAGCGCCGCACGAGACGTCGACGCCTGCATTGTAGATCGAGAAGTCGTCGCCTGCATCGTGGACCGAGACGTCGACGCTTGCATCGTCACACTCGAGGTCGACGCCTGCATCGTAGTCCGAGAAGTTGACGCCTGTCGTCAGCTCACCCCTCCAACCAACCCACCTTCCGCACACCTGGCCGCTCCGGGCTTAAGTCCACCACAGAAGCAGAAGCAGTATACCGCCCCGACACCGAGTACGACGTGGTCGCTCCCGGCCGTTTCCTCGTTACTGCCAGCGCCACCTCTAGATCATCTCCGTCCGTATCTGTGTCCGATTCCAGCGTCTGACTCAACACCTCAATCGCCGCGGGGGCGGACTCGCGCATAAATACGGGCGACGGGGAGCGGGGGGATGTCGAGCCGATTATGAGTGGGGTGGTGGAGCGCGCTCGGGGGAGGGGATTTGGGCGGGCGCCGGGGTGGGGGCGCGAGGTGCCGATGACGGCTATCTCCTCGTCTGAGGACGCGTCGGAGAGGAAGAGCGCTAATGTCAGTTGAGGTGAAAGAGAGCACGTACCCTCGCCAGCCATGTTGCGCAGCTGTCAGAGGAAGATGTGTTGACGAAATGTTAGCCGGGTGACTGGACGCGTTGAGGAACCACATAAACTCGCGGAGAGGGGGCATATCTCCGCTCTCGCCTTGCCTCTTCCCTCTCTGCGAGACACGATATGCATTGTAACGATGGGTTGTGAGACACGGGCACCCCGAAACACAGCATGGTGACATAATCGTCTAACCCGGCAGGCTACGCGACACTGCTACAAAGGAAGGGGGAGGCTGCTCAAGACAGCACCTATTACGGCGAGGGATATCCACCGGACATTTCGATAGGAGACAAAAGTCCTACATAATGACGCAGCACGAGTTTTGCTGAAGGTCAGCTGTGTTGACACGTAGATGCTCACCTTCTTCGCGGTCTTGTAGAACATCTTGCTCTGCGAGGAGAGGGCGTTGGACCGCTCGACGAGGTTGTCGAGCTTTTCTCCTCGCTCCAGGACGGACTCGATCGTCTTGTGCTGCATGGTTAGTGTTGCTCGTGGGACCGTCGGCTAGGACAGACAGTGAGAGAAGGCGAGAACCATATTGCCTGTTCTGTCTAGCTGCCAACCTCCCACTTACCAGAACAATCTTGGTCTCGTCCAGCTCCTGCTGGACCTTCATGATGGTGTCGGCCTGCTTGGGGTCCTGGTACTTGACCAGGTACGACGAGAGCGTTCCCTCAAGCTTGCCCTTCTGGGCAGGAGAGAGGCCGCCCGCCGCGTTCTGGGACGGGTTGCCGCCGAACGCGGACGCAGACGCAGCAGACAAGGAGGGCGCGGCGGAAGGGTTGGGAAGCGATGTGAGGAGACCTGCGTTCTCGTCGAGTAGCTTGGTGAGGAGAGAGAATGCTGGCCTGTAGGGGTACTCGGTGTCGGTGATCATGACAGCTGGAGCCAGGTCAGCGATGTACTGTGCGACGTGATGAAGACAGCCCGCCCACTCACCTGCAAGACCGGGGCCGCCTGGGGTGCGGCCAACGTTCCGGAAGACATGTGCCTTGTAGTTGTTCTCCTCGACCGAAGAGGGCTGGTTGGGCGGGGTACGCTCAGCGACAGTCTAGATATGTCAGCAAGAATAGAACTATGTGGTTTGAAGACGCCTGATGCCAGACATTGGTGACAACCGAGGCACGGTGTTACGAACCTTTGTGAAAAAGGTCATGAACTCGCCGACACTACCGCGCTGGTAGAAGGAGAAGCTGCTGAGGTCCTGCGTTGCGCCGAGGACTGTGGCCTGGGCCGGGGTCGCAGGCGAGACCGAGAGGAGGGAGAGGGCGTAGACCTTCATGCCGGTGTGTTAAGGTTGAGTTCGGACGCGGGGTTGCGGGCAAGGAGATGCGGTAACGTGGAGTTGGTGGAGTTGCGAGGGGCAGTGATGGGCAATGGGAGTAGGAGAGGGATGAAGGGGCGTGTACTGCGTCGAGTATGTATGCAGTTATCAGTCGAGAAGGGGTAGATGGAAAGTCAGAAGTCGATTGTTGAAGTAGTGCAAAAGGATTTGTTGGGTCTAAGCGATACCTGTGCGTTCGTTTGAGTGTGAGATGGATGGTGGCCGTAGTGCTCGGCTCGGCGTGCGCTTGTACTTGGTCGTGGTGCGGTGTGCGTGTTGTCGCGGTGGCCGTAGGGTGGCGGCCGAGACCAGAGCCCAGGGCTGGGGTGCTTGCGGCTGAGCTCTGAGCTTGCTGCATAGAAGGGACGTCATGGCAGAGAGACGGATGGGCAATCTGATCCCGTGTGGTTGTGTGTAAAATGGGGGACTATATAAGCAGTGGTTGTGTGTGGATTTACCTTGGATGCCGGTCTGGAGAACATGACTGCATGACTCTCGTTGAACCACGAAGTCCCGATCCCCCCACTGGCCGCATTGCCGTCTATCGGCATCCATCTCCCCTCCTCCGCCGTCCATCGTCGTCCATCCAACTCATCACTTCCTCTCTTCTGTTTGCTACCCACACTCCGCCACTCACCACCTCTCGGATCGCCCTCACACCCCAAACCAGCTGCAGTCGTCTATATCGACAGCAAGCTACCACCCTCCCGAAACTAGCCACACTCGGTCGGCTATCGTCGTAAATCCAAAGGGGGCTCCGGAGGACATCGTCATTTACCCATCTTCTCATCTGCACCCAACTCATCCACCATGAGCGCCGACCGCCTCCCAGAGGATGCATGGAGCTCAGAGTTCCAGACCGCAGCACCGCGGCCGCTGCTCAACTCTCTCCAAAAGCGCCTCCATGCGTCATCGACTCACACACATGCGCTCGCTGAGCTCTTCCGCGAGCGAGCAATCATCGAGCAGGAGTATGCAACCAAGCTAGGCAAGCTCGCTCAGATGGCCGACAGTGGATCTCTACTCGGAAAGAATGGTACCGAGTGGGACCGCCGTGGCGGTGAGGCCAGGCTCTGGGACTCTGTCGTGCAAGACATCCAAGAGGTGAGTTGTGGTTTACGAGAGATGCTTGGCTGCAGACCTAATAATAGACATCCAGCTCGCACTCGACGCTGTCGGCGATGCTCAAGACGGATTACGAGCAGCCAATTCGTGAGCTTCCAAACAAGATCCCGGCCTGGCGTCGTATCGGTGACCAGGAATCGTCGCTGGATCGCACTTTGAAGGACCAGGAGAAGACCGCGGCCAAGCTCGACAAGGCCATGTCGAAGAGCAAGTCGACCAAGACGGATCAGTTGCACGCCGATCTCAACCAGATCACCAGCTCTTTGGCCTCTCTGTCACCTATGGTGTATACGACTTTCCAGCGACTGGACGAGGAGCGTCTCACGGGTCTCAAGGAGGTCGTCGTCCGCTGGTCGACAGCCCGCGCCGACATGGCTGCCAGGGACGGCGAGCGTGCCGAGGCAAGCGTGGCCAAGCTCCTGAGCTGGGAGCCATCTGCTGAGGTTGAGAACGTCGGACACCGCCTCGCTGCAGCTGCAGGTGGCACTCCAGGAGGCCGCGGCCCTCCTGCCAACAACAATGGCCCACCCCACGGCCAAGGCACTCCCACCCGGCGCCTGTCGGTGCAGACCACGGGCTCGACGACTGGCGGCGACTTCACACCTCGTGCTACTAGGGCCAACGGTTCAAGCTCGCACGTGCCGACTCTGGGCACACCCGGCGGTGGCTTTGGTGGTTTCAAGTCGCTGCTCACTCGCAAGGCAACGACTGCCAACCGGCAGCGCAGCGGTAGCGAGGCGGCCTCGATACAGAGCTCGCGCCGGGCTACCACCGGCGGCGGTGACGTCTTCGAGTCGCTGGATGAGCGTCCAGGCGAGCAGCAGAACTACGGCGACCAGCGGGCGCCCCAGCGGCGCGAGCGGGAACCCAGCACGACCCAGTCTCTCAGGGTGAGCTAGTCTGAGATTCACCAGCTAACGTCAGTCACCACCCGTCGATGAGGATGGCTTCTCGGTTCCCCCACCTGACCGCCACAGGAATCCTTGGGAGGACCCCACCGAGCTTGTCCCTACCCCGGCCCACGCTCAGAACCAATCCACACCTAGCCGCGGCGGCGTTGCACTGCCATCGGCCATCTTCGCCGGTGCTGGCAACACCTCATCGTCAGGAGGTGCAATGCAGGGCCAGCCCCAGCCTGGCTCGCCGACCTCGTCTTTCGACCACGGCGCTCCCAAGCTCAACCTCGCTCTGGCCCCCACGCCAATCCAAGAGTCCGAGGAGGAACGCCAGGCCGCTCTCGCAAAGATGCAACAGACTCTTCAGATGGGACCGCAGGCGCCCAAGCGCCAGTCGACCATGCGTGGCCGCCGTGGCGACCGCCACACCATGCAGGCGACTGCTGCCGAGACTCCTCTCCCCGCCAAGCACATGGCCGCGCTCGCAAGCATAGGCGACGACGAGCGACCCGACGACGACACGCCCCTGGCGACGATCAAGCAGGAGGCCCTGCGCCAGCGCTCGGCCTCGAGCCAGGACAACCGCAACCCCTTCGAGTCCGGCGGTTTCCAGGACGCACCAGGCCAGGCTGCACCTGCGCCGCTGTCGCCCGGCAGTGGCCCGTCCAACGCCGTCCTTGGCGGTGTTGCTGGCGGTGCTCTCGGCGGTGCTGCCGGCCTCGCGGGCGGTGCGTTCGCCGGCCAGCACGGAGACGTCGCGCAGGCCCCACAACCGACCCAAGCGGCCCCCATTTCCCAAGACGCCCAACTGCACGCCAACGCCGCTGCCCCATCTGCCGGCCCGGTCCTCACCGCCACCATCGTCGAGACAGTACACGCGCACATGAAGGAGAACCACTCCCAGCGCACAACCATCACCGGCGAGATCTTCGTCGCCCCCTCCGCGCCCGCCGCACCCTCCGCCCCCCGCGTGCACATTAAGCTCTCCGAATTCGACTCGCTCGACAGCATCGCGCCCAACCCCGACTTCCTCGCCCAAGTGCCCGACAAGCCGGGGGAGTACTTCCTCAACACCGAGTTCCTCTCCCAGGCCGCGCAAGCCTCCGGCGACGCGCGCGGCATCCTCCTCTTCCAGTACCAGGTGCTCGTTCCCGCTGGCTCTGAGACCTCCATTGCGCCCCTGGCGCTCAACCCCGCCTTCCAGGTCAAGGACGGGGAGACGCGCATGATCCTGCATTACCGCGTGGCCCCCGGGGCGGGGCTGGGCGACCTGCACCTCGGCGTGCTGTTCCCCCCCAACCCGGCAGTTACGAACACGCAGTCGAAGCCCGTGTCCGCGGCATGGTCTGATGCCGGGGAGGACAGGCTCGTGTCGTGGAAGCCAGCCGTGCAGGAAGGAGTGGATGGGAAGATTATCGCGCGCTTCGTGTCCGCCCATGGAAGTCCCGGGGTGGCGCCGAAGTCGATCGACGCGCAGTTCGTGTGTCCTGGCCGGTTGCTGTCTGGCATCAACCTCGAGGCGGTGGAGGGCGGTGCGTTGCGGGATGTGGCGCGCGCGACCGTGTCGGGCAAGTATGTTGGCGAGGCGAGCCTTAATCCATAGATAGATTAGTGTGATGCGACTAATTTTGAGACCTGGCGAGCGGGACGCGAGAGCGAGCGCGAGATCTACAACTCTACATCTGTATACTACACTGGGGGGTACTACTGATCTACCTCCTATCTGGGCTGTAGTTCGCGCTGAGACGGATGAGAACTACCATCCAACACTCGCGGCCACTTCGCCCGCCGCGCTGCCGCGCTACTTCCCACCCCGGAGCTCGCGGTTCACCTCCTCCAACCGCCTCTCCCACTGCTCAACATCACTCCCGAGCACAGCCTCGAGCCGCTCGATCTCCTTGTCCACCTCGAGCTTCTCCTGCGCAGTAGACGACTCTAGCTTGGTCAGCTGCCACCCCTGCGACGCGAGGGGCGTGGACACGCTCGCGTCCGAGTGGAGGTTCGCCATCGACAGGGAGGGGTGCAGCGTCGGCTCGCCGAGGCGCAGGTGGCGGTTGTGGTACTTCAGCAAGGAGGGGCGGTGGCTGCTGTGAGTTGGAGCATTGGGGGGAACTTACGAGATGGTGATGAGCGTGATGCCTAGGGACTTTGCGTGCTCGTACATTAGGCCTTCGACGTCGGTCGAGACCGCGGAGGTGCACTCGTCCAGCACGGCGTAGGCTGGGACGTGGTAGCTGGGGTCAGAGGCGTCTGTGCTGTAGCTTACAAGAGGCGGGCCATGCCCATCTTGAGGTGTTAGTGATCTTCGTGCCAGCTTACTTACTCGCTGCTTCTCGCCGCCACTGTCTGTCAGCTTGATCAGACTTGGGACCTACGATAGGACGTCCTTCCACTCCTTGCGCGTGCCCCAGCCGCCCTCGCGGGACGGGAGGTACTCGAGGTGCACCTTCTCCAGGATCGACATCAGCTCGGCGTCGGTGCGGCCGCGGGCCTTCATCTCCGCGTAGGTGTGCGGGCTGGCGTCAGTACTGGATTGGCCTGGCGTGCATACTAGATCACTCTGTGATTGTCAGCACACTATATAAGGAAAGACGTACTGGTCACGCAAGCTACCGATGTTGAGGTACGACTTCTGGGGGAGGAAGAAGATACCGCCCTCGCCTTGGACTGGGCGTTCGAGCAGGCCCGACCACGCCGGCCACAGCTGCGCGATGACTCGCGCAATCGCAGTCTTGCCGACACCGCTGATTGTCAGAACGACAACCTCAGGAGGACTCACTTGGGACCCGTGATGAGCGTGTGCTCGCCCTTCTCCACGCGGAGATCAAGGCTGCGGATGAGCTCCTCGCCGCCGCGCTCGGCGCCGGCCGCACCGCCAGCGGGGGCGACGATCGGCACGCCCTTGAGCAGGACGTGGTTCTGTCCAATGGAGACGAAGCCGCGGACATCGCTGAGGTCGTAGAAGCGCTGAGGTTAGTCATGAAGGACGGTATGGCGCACCTGGTTTGGAGGGAGGGACGCTGGGCGTGGGTTGACGGGGTAGACGTTGTCGTTGAGGGCGTGCAGCGAGGAGATGAGGGAGTACACGCGCCCTGTGTAGCCCGACAGCTCGGCCAGGTCTTTGCCAGAGTACATGAGACGTCCACCGGCGTCGCCGAGTGACGTGAGGAGGCGGCGGTTGGAGACGTACGCTGCGTTCAGCTCTACATACAGGCTCTGGCTCACTCTCTGTCCTCGAGGCGACGTTGTCGCTGTGCTCCTCGACTGGAGCTCCCTCCGCACTCTTGACGGCAATGGCGTGGCGGGCAGCAGGGAAGAAGACGGGGATGGATATGAGAGCATATCCGGTGGCCGACCAGAGATACTTGATGACAAAGTCCTCTGTCATGCTGTACGGGATGCGCACCTTGAAGATGGAGTGGATCTGTTGAGCGAGCTTGTCGTATGCCGTCTTGAGAATAGACTTCTCGCGGTGTCCTCCGTCGTAGAAGCTGGGCGTCAGCCACGTCCCTCGACTGGGCACTCACGCAATCTCCTCGCTGTCGCGCCCGATCCTGCCGAGCCCGGTACGGTAGTCGCCCTCCAGGCGGGCCTCAACCGCTGCCATGCGGCCGAACGCGGGGGTGGCATTGCGGAGAATCCAGGCGGTAAAGTAGTACTGCGCGAACATGCCCGCGGTGCCTACTGGGCCAAGTGAAGTCGCCAGCTGACTTGTGAAGATGACCATGTCGAGGAACGGTTTGCCCATGTTTCCGCTGTATGTCAGTGTCATCCACCTCGTCACGCACTAGAGAGCAGCGAGCGTGTCGCAGAAGCGAGCCAGATCCGTCGTGATTAGTCTGCAGGTCAGCGACTTCCGAATCTCGACGCACTGGTCCGCGCCACCTGCAGCGGCATCCTCTGCCGACCCGCCGGATCCGCTCTTCTTCTCCATGTCCTTGGAGATTGGGGCAGCCGCCACTCCCAGGCCCAGCCCGAACTTGTAGTAGTTGAGGTTCTCGTTCCTGCAAGAGTCAGTTTCAGCAGAGCATGGCCACTTACAGGTAGAGATCATGGACGTATCTGGTGAGGTTGGTTCGGAAAGCCAGGGCAAGCTTGTGCTCCAGGTAGCGGATCTAGCGTTAGTCGACAAAGCGAGTTAATCTCACCATCGAGTTCGTGTACGTGCTTGGCACCGCCAGTGCGAACCACAATCCCAAGCCTCGCAGGAATCCCCTCCCATTTGCGGATACCTGTGACTCAGTCCTGCCACCTCTTGAGCCTTACCAGATCCCTGACGATGCGCCCGTCCAGCCGCGCAACCAGCACACTGAGATACGTGCGCCCGACCAGGAAGAACGTATGCAGGAGAAGAAGGAGAGCTTCCTTTCCCGATTTACTGCTGGTCAGTACTCCCCCAGCGCCATAATCCACCTTGGGAACGCAATCTTCAAGATGGCACCGAGCATCTGCCAGAACCGCTTGTTGACGCCGAGCTTCTCCCCCGGCAGCAATGGCGGGAACAGCTTCCTGTTCGCTGACAACACATCTGCGCTCGTGGGCGTGATCCGGACTTTGGATATGTGCCCCCGATCGGGGACGAGGAGGGTCCGAGATCCAGACGGATCAGTGATATACTGCATGTCAGTGGGAGTGACGACGCCGCCGCCACGCAGTCACCAAGCTTACCAGGTCGACCATCTTCTTCTCCAGCGCCGGTGTGTTCAGTGGCGTTTCCCTCTCTCGCCGCCGCCTCTCCTCGCGGCGGGCTTTGCGATCATCGCGCCATGCTTTGAGTGCGACGAACTCGCGGACATTGTTGAACTGGGGGAGCTGGGCGCCCCGGGCGAGAGCTAGTGCCGTGACGAGGAGGATGAGGAGGCGCCGGCGATGAGCCTGCGGGAAGGAGAGCGACGGTACGCTGGTGACGCTCATGATTGGGGCGGGCCAGCTCCGCTATGTGCTGGAGATGCTGCTGAGCTTGGTTAGGGATGAGGAGGTAGGCTGTGGACTCTATGTCGATGAGCGATGATCGATGCCGACACGCGCTGTATGACCTTGTCTCTGGTGCGGGGACAGGTCACCCCGGATAAGTCGGCTCGATACCCCGGATCACCGCTCATTTGAATCCGCCTGAACATGACTTGGTGGCAATGGGAGTCTCACAGACGCATTCGGGTCCGGAGATCAGGTCAGTCTCCGTGTTCGAGCTGACCGCTTCCACGATTTGGACGCGGCGGGTCGTCCGATAAACAAAAGTCATCCGCAAAATCCTCGACGACACGCGCACATCATGGCGGACAGGGAAACTACACCGACTGCGTCTGTGGCCAACGGGACAAAGTACAGGGGAGCTGTTGTCGAGGTGAGGCGTGAGCTGGCGGGCTGGCTAACGCTCAGGATCTGCAGTTGCCCCCGGCATTCTGTGTTCCCAGCACGGCACCTCTGTCGCTGGCACTGGAGAAGGCATACGAGCGCGAGTTTGACCAGCTCCCGTTAGTTGGAATTGGCTGCTACGAGGGGAGAAGCTGACAGGCAGGGTGTTGAACAGCAGCCGCAGGCCGATCGGATACCTCAACGTCCCTGCCATCAAGGCCAAGTTCGAGAGCGGACAAGTGGGAGAGAACGACCTCATCTGTCAGTTGCGCGGAGGTGGCTGCGAGCGATGTGGCAGGAAAGGCAGCTAACATTGGCAGCCTCATATATGACCCACTTCCCGCGCTCGTCTAACGAGCACCCATACAGCGTGATCACTCCGGACACCCCCCTCGAGACGCTCGAGACGTTCTTCGCGGCTCGCGGCGTCGAGTTTGCTCTCGGTGCGTCGCTCGGTCGTTCTCTCTGACGTCAGTTACCGACAACGAGCGCAAGTGGGTACTTGCTGTTGCCACACGGGCGGACCTGGAGGTGAGAGCTGGTTTTGATCTTGCTGATGGAAGACCTTTGTCAAGCGCCGAGGGGGTATCTAGGTGCCCTTCTGGTCATCGCGCGTGGGCGGATATAGAGGTTGGGTAGCAGACTTCACGCTGCAGCGTGGTACGGGTAGTGAGACGATCTGCATTGTCTAGACGGATCGGAGACGGCGGGGTCGAGGGGTCGTCACAGCGAGGTGTGGGAAGGCGTCTGTGGTCAATGTCCACTGCTGACCTCAAAAGTGGTCAATGCTGTTCAGCAGGACCAGATGACTTACATTCACAGACATTTACGCAAGAACTGGTCAACTGACAATGACCTCAATGAAATGCCGATGCTCAGTATCCTCGGCAGGCTGTTGACATGCCGTCATTCACCATTCACTGACAGCCGCAGGACTTGCGTTCACAGACGTGTAGGCAGAACTGATCAACTGACAATGACCTCAATGAGATGCCGATGTTCAGCATCCTCGGCAGGCTGTTGACTAGCCGTCATTCACCATTCACAGACAGCCGTGTACAGCCGTGGCTGAGGCAGTGGCTGTGGCTGAGGCGAGAGCGCCTCGTCGCTTGTGGACGGGCAACTCCACTCGGCTGGCTCCACAATCTGACCGTGAGAACACCGATATCTCGCAGTCTCTCGGCTCGCATCGATCCGCACCACACTTCTTGCATCAGTGGAGCCCTCCCGCAATGCCATGCCGGTGGTGCATCTATCGTGCCGAACTCCCTCCATGCATCGATCTATCTAAGCATGACGATCCATTCCTCCCTTGCGTCTTTATGACTTCATAATCGGTCGCCGGGCAACCTTGTACGCGTCAGACTGCCGACGACGGTGTATGCAGATAAGGCTGTCGGGGGAATATAATCTCCTGCCGCGGTGGTGTATCGTCATGACATAGATCTGCGACGCAGAGAGGAGGGAACTGGAGCTATGCCAGTGCAATGCACCGCGCCCACATCTCTGGAACCGTCCGCCTGTTGTGCAGAACGTCTGGTGTGGTGCGTGATGCTGTGGTGCATGCCGCCGCAGCAGATCTGTGCGGGGCCAAATCCTCGCTATGCTAGCAGGCACCGCTCCAGAATTAATTATTCGCGAGTTCCAGCAAACCGCTGCACGAACGGGCCGCGATGCTGACGATGTGCTGCGCGCACGGCGGCCAGCGGCCAGAATGCGGATGTGCGTGCGTTCTATTGCTGTGTATTTGTCCGATAACAGGTTTGCTAGCTTCAATCTAGGACGACAGATGCATGTCATGCTATCGCCCGAGAGGAGGCCGTAGAGCCCTTGTAGAGCTAAGCCAAGCAAGTGCTCCAATGCAGCCGAGCTACCCGCGAAGACTCGCCGCTCTCGCCGAGACACGTTCATGTCCTGCGGATCAAAGGTGTGCAGGAATCGATCTTCGATCTCTCGGCGTCAAGAGTACGTGCGACTGTTGAGGCACTGGGCCTCAATCAAAGATCAGCCTCCGGAGGCACAAGAATGGGAGATGGATCGAGAGTGCGGAAGTGGAAGTGGGGGAGTTCTGTGCGTACTCTGCAGATCGATCTGATCTGTGCATGTGCGTGATCGCGGGAACGAACGCCTGCTTGCCTGACCTCGACATAGCCCTAAGTTAACTTTTGCAAACGCTATCTGACAGTGTCTGACAGATCGGGAACCATATCTTGCAGATGAATACGACTACCGAGCCACAGATAGATAACGACTGACAAATGAATGGTCAGAGTGAGTACGAGATACATGAGTTGTGTCTACGTAGTACAACATCCGCAACGGGATTGTCATTTGAGATGAGTGCACAGCACAAGAGGAAGACTCGTCTCTGGACCGTCGCTTGACTCTCGGTAGCTTCGTTTGGATAGAACAGCCTGCGTAGGCGGCGGCGTGCAGTGTGGTCAATGGTCAGTGCCACGGCACACTGGACGCTGGCGCACAACCTGGACCGGCTGGACCCAAATTGGCCAGATCGGCCAGGACGATGAGGACGAGCAAATGCCGCAAGCTCTTGTTACCCAGATTTAAGATTGCAGATTGTTTAGATTACAAGCGCCAAGATTGATCCCCGGCAGCTCATCTGATCAGGTCTGATCAGGTCATCTAGATTCCCGGGAACAAAGGCCTTCCTTTGCCTGCCATCTGGGCCGTTAGGCCCTCAAGCCATCCGAAGGGCGGGCCCGTGTCTTCGGATGTCGCTTGTCCGAAAGCCGGAATGTTCATCGCATGCAGAACAGTAGCAGCATGCTGGCAGCACGGACTGCGCCGCTTACGGGAGAGAAGGGAGGGGGCAGTGAATAAGGGTGAGGCCGGGGTGAGGCCGGGGTGAGGGTGAGGTGAGGCCGGCTGAGATGAGGGTTCGGACGGTCGGTCGGGTGAAGCGATGCATTCACATCTGCGAGGGTATCCGAAGTTCAGAGAGGCAGGGAGGGAGGGAAGAGGTGCGTCCATGTTCCCCCCATGAGTAGAGTACAGCTATTGCAGACAGCCGACAGCCATGGCCAGAGTATACAGGGCATAGTGGACAGCTGGCTGAACAGGTGGACAAGCAACAGGCAGCAAGCATCAGATCCAGAGAGAGCAACAACAGAGCAAGCAAAGAGGTAGTAGGTAGATCTCTGAAGTCGCACATGTGGCTGCCCTCTTGCTCTGCTCTGTGTCTCTCTCGGCGGCGGACTTGGCGCCTCACCTCCTGGATCTTGCTTGTGTTCCTATGCCTCTCCCCCCTGATTCATGTGTGTATGCCCATATGCCCATCCGCTGCTGCCTGGTCTAGTCTGAAGCGCGCATGCGCGTATACGGTTTGCAGCAAATAAGGGGTAGATAGCAGCATAAGCTATACTTGGCTACTTGGCTGAAAGTATTCGATGGTATTCAGCGCTAGAGGTTTAACGAAGGGGACAAGACGCAGGAGGCAAGTTTGGGAATCTGCCCAGGAACACGCCTTAACTCCCTCTGGCCCTGAGCAATGGCTCTCCACAATTGGCGGACTCGTGAGCGAATGTAGCTGGTAGATGCGCTCTTAGGAGCATGAGCAGAGGATATCAGTGTAAGTCAGCCCGATGGAGGAAAGTTCAACCGGCCCTGTCCAGCCCCTCTCCCCCTCCGATGTGCCCACATGCTCTCTCTCCCTCGCTAGCCCATCACAGCCGCATTGCCCGGCGGACGACGACAAGCGACAAGCGAGAATCCCACTCCATAGCCTACTGCGGCGTCTGCTCCATGTCCCTGAACACCCTTACCCTGTCTCCTCGCTTACGCAGTCAGTCTGTCTGTCAGTCTGTGTCTGTATCTGGTAGCGCGCTCCAACGCCGCCGTCTGCGGGCTCCTCCGCCTTGCCTCCTGTGCCCGTTTGTCGGAGCTGTACGCTTGGAGCTGCCCATCCCCCTTTTCAGGGTGAAGAGTAGGCCCGACCCGTCGGAGACATTACCTAGTCTCCTCTTCCTGGGGCCTGATGCTTGTGGACCAACCAGATGACGCTCGTTGACAACTGGAGCGCGCGCCGGTGACCCAACGTTTGGGAATATTCAGAAACACCACCGTACCAGACACCACCGCCGCTCGCTCCGTGGACAGCCACGGCAACTACCTACCACCATCTCTGCACACGACCACTCCTCACAGCAATATAGTCTCTCTCCTCAACACTCCCCCACCTCCAACTCTCTCGCTCTCTCAGCACACATATACACACAGACAGACCCACATCTTCGGCCCACACAACTGTTGACACTTATCACCCTGGCCGCAACGACGCCTCGTGCTCTGTACACATTCAACCCATCACATCCCATCACCACACACCCGCGCACGCCTGTAACACCAACACCCACTTCCACCACCACCGAACTCACACCTCAATCATGTCTCCCACTCTCCGCCCCGTGGCCTCTGGCTCGTCTCTCCTTCACCTGCGTCGCCCAGCTCAGCTCTCCCCACCTCACGAGGGCAAGCAGTCTTTGCAGGTGCTCGTTCAAGGGGAAGTCAGCAGCTCTGAGCATATCCCTTCTGTTTGCTGTGAGTATAGTCGCACCACCGGTGTTCCCTCCTCAGAGACATGGCTGACGACCCAGCCTCTCCCACCTCCTCTATCTTCCACACTTCCACCAGCTTCTGCCCAGCCCGCGTCGACCCGTGTATGAAGGTCGACACCGACTTCCCCTCCCCCGCCTACCTCCAGCGCCCGTACCCTTTGCGGCGCCTCTCTTCCGAGAGGTCCGAGGCCGAGTGCTCCAGTGTCAGCACCGACAGCAGCATCCGCATGTTGCGTTCGGTCTGCCCCCCTCGCTCCAACGTCCTGAGGGCCAAGCCCAGGGAGGAGTGGCAGCTCGACGAGGACTCTGCCCTCTGCAACCACCCTTTCTGCTCGGCCATGTTTGGCAAGACCTCCCTCCCCATCGGCCCGCGTCGTCACCACTGCCGGTTGTGCGGCCTTATATTCTGCTACGCACACTCGACTGGGCGCCTGCAGCTGCAGAGCAACGACAGCCGGGGCCGCTCCGTCACCTCTCTCCAGCGCGTGTGCGATGGATGCTGTGGCATCAACGAGGACAACACTGGCGAGCGCCGCGTGAGCGAGACTGCTCCCAGCCTCGTCAGCTCGGACGGCTCTGCTGCCGACGACTACCTCGCCAGCCCCAAGTCTGCGCGCTTTGCCCGCAACTCGTCCAGCAGCGAGGGTGAGGAGAACCGCCTTGCCCCCATCGAGGAGTGGATGGACCGCTCCGGCATCCTCTCGCTCTACCCCCTGGCCGTCCAGCCTTCGCACTCTCGTCGCGCAAGATCGCCCTCTGCTACGCGTGCAGCTGGCCCTTTGTTTGCTCCCACCATGAGCGAGCGTCGTAGCGCCAAGGAGCGTGAGCAGCAGCGCCAGACCCTGAGGCAGCGGCGCAACGTTCGCATGTGGGTCACCACCCCGGCGACGAGCGACGTCGAGTCCGAGTACGAGGAGGACACGAGGCCGCTGCGCGCCCACAAGTCGAGCAGGAGCGATGGTACGAGGACACCCCAGGAGCGCGAGCTTGATTGGTCCACCTTCTAGGTCTCTCCTCGCCTCGCCCTCCGGCTAGAAACCCTTTTTCAGGATATGTTTTGCGGTAACTTATAGATATTTTGTGTTGTTCTGTTAGTTGTTATACATTACTTGCTATGAATATTACTTGGTTTGTTGGGAACAAGCGTCGCTGCAGTCGACCATTGTGAGATCTGACGAGGTGTCCTTGATGAGGGGTGTCCAGAAATGTTGGAATGGAGGTACGCGATATGTTCAGAAATTCGGATCCCGCCAGGCCCCCGCCGGGTCCTTAGATTAGATCGTCAGCCGGAAAAGGGTAGGGTACACGACCCGTGCCTGGAAACGTACAAAAAACACAGTCACCCGCCATCGCCACCCGGTGGAGGTGATTCACCGCGACAGTCAGTTATTTTGACGCCAGCTGCTGGTAGTATCCATCGCGTTGTCCAGCATAACATCATCCATGGCAGGTATCTACAGTGAGTCACACTCAAACTCCCGGCTAACGCCCAGACGGCCACATCCTCGAGTTCCCCCAAATCCGCATCGACTGCTTCACCACCCCACCCCAACCGCCAAAGCAGCCATGGCTCCTCCCCGACCCGCGCGATCCCAACGCCCCACCCCGCCCAGCACCCAGTGCCCAGCTCTTCCTCCTTACACATGTACACACAGACCATCTCCTCGGCCTGAGTGATGACTTTACTGGCAAGATTCTGTGCTCGCCAGATACGAAGCGCATGCTCCTCCGCCTCGAGGCGGAGGTGGACCGTAAACACACGCATTTTGGGTACAGGGAAATCAGGAAGCGCAAGTACGATGGCCTGAGGGCGCGGACGAGGCTTATCGGTGGGAGGAAGCATGTTGTTGATATGATTGTGAGGGTCCAAGGCGATGGGTGAGCTGACGGGGCAGGAGACGATCAACGTGGGAGAAACGAGGGACTACCTGCTTGGGTATGAGTGCGGTGAGGAGGTGCGCGTGTCGATCACGCTGCTAGATGCGAACCACTGTCCCGGGTCGTCAATGTGAGTGGGTTGCGGAGTTGTCGCTAATGATGAGGTTTCTGATTACATCCCCGACTGCTGCTGTGCTGCATACTGGCGATATTCGGGCGGACAAGACGTTCATGGCGAGCTTGAGACGAATACCGCAGCTGCAGCAGTTCTTTGTTCCGTGGAGAGCAGCGGCGTCGCGGCCGGGGGGGCTGTTCCGCCGCCTGGATAGGATCTACCTTGATACGAGTGCTTTGTGAGCGAAGTCAAGGGCGCAGCTGATGATCAGGTTCAAAGGCGACATGCCGGAGCGGGAAGATGTTCTGCAGGAGCTGGTGGTACAGATGAGCATGTACCCCGAGGACACTGTTTTCTTCCTGGACGTGTGGTGCTTTGGGTGGGAGTATGTCGTCGAGGAGGTGGCTCGGCACTTCGGGTCTCTCGTGGGTGTCAAACTATACCAACAGCTGACCACAGGTCCATGTCGACCGTTATAAGCGAACAATCTACGAGGCAGTCAAGAGCGACCCTTTCTTGACACAGTGCACGACTGAAGATTCGAAGGTTACGCGTTTCCACGCCTGTGAAAGGTGGTTCAGGTGTGACGCGTGCAAGAGTGGTGGCAAGGGCAGTAACGGCACCGCCCCGCTTGTCGTCCAAGTCCAAATGGTGGAAGTGAGCTCCACCGCCTGGGACGAGCACCAGCATCAGTTCCTCCACAATTTGAGCAAAGCAGCCCAAGGAGAAGGTCCGTGGCCGCGAGAGATCGTGAGTGGCCGGCCGCAGAACTCGCTGACATCAGAAAGCCCCACTAGCGCGCCACTCCCTCATCCCCGAGCTGCGCAACCTCGTCAACGTCTTCCAGCCGAATGCACTGTCGCCGAACACCCTCGTCCCCGACCACCAAGGGCGCGATTTCTACGTCCTCCCCGAGATATTCAAGGACGTCGTCGCGGAGGGGGCGCATGCCACGATGTGCCAGGAGAGGGACAAGTGGTTCCTCGGCAGTCCGCAGTTCGGTCCGGCGGGGTTGGTGAAGTTGCAGATGTTGTCAAAGATGGCGGCTGCGATGTCTGGCGATGCTGGGAAGTGTGTCGTCAGCGGCAATGAGAAGCAACAATCGATACGGGTGGATCAGCAGTATCGTCTGCTTGGGTCGTCTGAAAGTAGTGACCAGTCTGGCGACTTCGGCCTGAGCTCGAAGAAAGCGTTCCCGCCGCCGTTGCTGGTCGGAGAGGCGACAACGCTGTCCAGCCCTCGGGAGACCAAAGAGGAGCAGCCCGAAGCATCCAGTTCTTGGACGATCAAGGAAGAGCATGCCGAGGCCTCGGAATCTTGGACGATCAAGGAGGAGCCCAGTGGTGACATTGCATGGCAGCCTGTGGGTACAAGTACAAGTCACAAAGAGGCCATCAAGACTGATCAACCCGACGAGCCCGATCAGCCGCCCCTGCAGGTGAAAGTCGAGCAAGTTGAGGAGCGAAAGGTCGACACCACACGCGCGACACCTACAACAGCGCGACCCACCCTCCTCGAAACAAAACCGCAAATTTCTGTCAAACGCGAGCATTCTGATTCACCGTGCACTTCGAAACGACGTCGCACCGCCTTTGGGGTGAACAAGAGCCACCTCCGCTCGCTGGCCACTATGACGAGGCAGTGACCTGAGGGATATGAGCTCTGTGTACTTCTGCCATTTTCGTAGCTATTTCCAGTATTTTTTGTACCCATTTGCCGAGAGATACCTTTTGCATGTGATTCGTATACTTGTGACGATGCTAGCTTTGTTGCCACACTGGGCATAGGCCAAGTAAATTGCAACAAAGTGGTAGAAGTTTTGAAGATGAGTAGAAGCCCTAAAGTCATAAGGCTTACTGCCACAATATACCTAAAATCACAAGTGAGTATCATGTGGGAGTGACGACTCGGTCCACCTTGAGCTCATCCGAATCGACACAGAGCGACACAGCTCGCTCACGGGGCCAATGAACGCGACGCACAGAACTAGTCATTCCGTGAAGTAAGGCGGGATGGAAGGCCCACGAGCCTCAACAAGTCGGCCAGTCTTCATATTGCAACTGGTGCTGGCCCTCATCCTGTAAGAAGATACAACAGTGCCATACCCCTCTACGACCTAGTTCTCCATCTCCAGCTTCCTACACCGCGTCTCCAACTCCTGGAACCACTGGAACGCGCTCCTCTGGAACCCCATATCATCCATCCACTCCGTGACCGTATCGATATTCCGATAATCGTCAGGCAGATTCCCTTCCCTCAGCCGCTCGATCCGCACCTGCGTCCGTTTTCGTCTTCTCTCGCGATCCCTGCGCCGGAGGATGCGCTCCTCCTCATCCGAGTCGGATCCGGGCGACGAAGTGCTAGCCTCGGAATCGCTGGGGATGCGTTTGCGCTGTGCCCGCATTAGATCGCGGTAGTATCCCCGCACGCGGTAGAACAGCACATCCTCCCAGTGCGAGAGGGCGTGGAAGAGCTCCGCTCGGCGAAGGCACTGCGATCCTAGGAGTCAGCACGTACGATGGCAAGCCTCACCCATGTTGAAGTCCTTCTTGGTCCCTTCCTCCTTCTTGGCTCTCCGTCCGCGGTCACCGCCGCTGCTGCTTCCACTGCTGTCGCTGTCACTATCGCTATCGCTGTCGATGGGTTCGTGCGTCTCCCTATTGTATCGCGATCCCCCGACGGTGACGTGCGCCCGGCAGCGCTGGTTCCGGCGGTGGCAGGCATCGCAGTAGCTCTCGGGAACAGCCAGGGGAGTGACCTAGAGTCAGCAGAGCAACACCCAATACACACCTTGAAAGCAGGGTACCTCTCCAGTGTTTGTGCGAACACCGGGTGCCAGATCTGGCTGCGGATGCTGTTCTTGTACCCGCTGATACGGTATCGCAGCTCATCGAGCGCCTGCTTGAAGTACGTATCGCCCGGTATCGGCAGAACCTTGGGCTTCTTGATTGCCAGGACGATGAAGTACTGGAAAACGACCTTGAAGTTGAACTGCGCAGGCTGAGCAGCCCTGGGCATGAACTGGGCAGGAAGCTGGACCGCTCTCCGGCCGCCTCTCACGGGTCCCCGATCGTCATCCGAGGTGGTGAAGCCCTCCGAGTCGGTGCTGCTGTCGTCGCTCGCCTCGTCATCGCTGTCCACGCTGCTCTCTTCGGTTGTGCTCTCGACCACCCCCATCCGCTTGTTCGTGAGTTTCCGCAGTAGCCGCTGCTTCTCCGTCTCGCCGCGTTTCCGCAGCCTCGAGTCGGACTGGAAGCGTTCCGGTTCGTCGAGCTCCAAGTCGGCCACGGCGTCGGCCTCGTCTTCTGTCTCTGCGCCGCCGCCGCCGTCTCTGTCCGGATCGCGTATGCGCTCGCGCCGGGACTTGCGTTTCGATCGTTTCGAGCTCTTCGCGCTAGCCTGCTCTTTCCCCTTCCCTTTCTTCTTGGTCGACCGCGTCTCTGTCGGTCGCTCCGCGCGGGCTCGCTTCTGGCGTGGGGTATCGACAACCTCGCGGGCGATGGGAGGAGGTGATGCTGACACGAGCCGCCCAGCCTCACGGAGAGAGCTTTGTCGGAGGTGCCGGTAGCCTGCCTTCTCTTCCTCCGTGAGCGTAGGGACCTCAACATAGGGTATCAAGCGTCGTCGCTTTGCGCCATTGGCGGCCGTGCTCGGTCCTGGGGCGGAGGACGACGTCCTAGAGGGTCTCTCCCTCTTCATCTCGAGATGACGCTAGCAGCGTTGGCAGTGGACAATGATCACACCAAGACTCCGAGCTCCATGTAGCTCTCGTATCGCGTGAAATCGTATTAGCCGCTGTGCTTTGGATAGGTGTAATAGGTGTTGTTTATGATGTCGGCAAGCACTGGTGTGGACCCGGGAGGTGGAGGTCGCCCCTTATCACGGTCCCAAGTAACACACATCATTGAAAAGGACATCGCTGCGCCTGTATCTTACAGGGTTCGCAACTGGCGATAAGAGAGTAAAGGCACTGATTATTGCATCTAATCACTATTGTGCTATTAGAGGAGGACTGCCTGGGCGAGGACCAGCGACGCAAGGCCAACAGTTCCGACAGCGACGGCGTTCATGGAAGCTGCGCTACCAGGGGCAGGGGCGCTCGAGGCAGCCGCCGCAGCGCCCGACGAAGCAGAGCCAGAGGCCGAGGCCGAAGCGGAGCCGGAGCCAGTCGCCGAAGCAGCACCACCGGCGGCGGTGGCCGAGAAGGCGGCGGCAGCGTCGGTCGCGCACGTCTCGTTGGAAGGAACCTGGTAGTCCGAGAGGAGGAGCAGGTCGGAGCACTGGTAGAGCTTGGAGTCACCCTGCAAGTGTAAGCGAGCGCCCTTGTCTTACACGCGTCTGAGACACTTACACCGTCGTACTGGAGCTGGAGGGTGACCTCGGAGCCGTTCTTGAGGCCGATGTTCAGCTTCTCAAAGTCGACCTTCCAGCAGGCCTCGCCCGAGGGGATCTGGAAAGCGTCCGTGAGGAGGGGGATGGAGGTACCGTCGGCGGTGGTGTTGAAGTCCTCCAGGGAGGCAGGGTTAGGCTTGGTAGCAATAAAAGCCCAGACGGTAGCGAGGGTGTGGCCGGAGTTGATACGGATGGGGCCGTCCTTCAGGGGGAAGGGCTGGCGCTCACCAACGTTGGGGTAGCCACCGCAGAACTGAATGCGTAAGTTGCGGTCGCTAAAGCTTTCAAATCAAGCCACTCACCTGGGGCTGAGTGTCGGCCACGCTGCCACGGGGAGTCTGAAGTCAGAGGCGCGCTGGTGACCGTTGCCTACCGGGAACTCCAGGTGGTAGTGGGCGAGCGCCGTCGAGGCGAGGGCAGAGAGGACAAGAGTCTTGAACATGATGGTGGGTGAGCTTTTGGAAGGGAGAAAGTTCGGGTGAGAGCGTCAGAAATCGGGGTAAGAAAATCGGACATGCGCAGCCCACGACGATTTATACCTGCCTTCATTTCTGGGGATATCGTTTTGGAGTGTAGAACAAGGACACCCGACCGCAGTACACGACGAACGATGAGGAGGAGCCGAGCATTATCCCGCCACGCTTGTCTTTATCCCATTGGGCTAAGATCACAGCGAGGCAAATCAGGCACGTCTTGATATGCCGCTCGGAGATGAGCCATTTCCGATCGGCGTCGCGTCCGAATCTATTCCCGCGTCAGAGTACGGCCTTTTGGTGCATGACGCGTTCTGCGCGCACAGACGGTGAGCGACTTGCGAGGCATCTCGTAAGTCGCGCGAGCAATCACAACTGTAAATAGCACACCGCTCACAGTCACTACGATCGCAACAAACTACTGCATGTGGTTCTACAATAGAGCTCCAACTACACCCATAGTTGCCCAACGACGCTGGCGCCCTTGTCCGCCCAGCCTCGAGAAGATGCCTCTGTCAGACGTTCCAATGCCGCCTGGGTGAGGAACAGAGGAGTGTTGGTGCGCTTGGCCGCGGCAATGACAGTCTTCAGGTTCTCCAGCACCTGAGCGACAGTCTGCTGGCCCTGCTTCGGCTCAAACTTCGAAGGGAACGAGAGCTCATCCTTGAACTCGACAAGCGGCTGGGACGTAGCCGCGGAGGTGCCGACAATGTTGAACACGTCGTCGAGGTTCATGTTCTTACGACGAGCAAACGCCAGAGCCTCAGCTGCGGCAAGCAAGTGCACGGCGTAGAGGAGGTCCCCGACGATCTTGATCACATCCTCCCCGCCCTCGGCCTTGGCGGCATTGGCCTCCTCCTCCTCCAAGCTTCCAGACTCCACGACGGGCTTGCCGCCGAAACGCTCCCAGAGCTTGACAATGTTTCCGTCGTCCTCCCTTGAGAGTCCGGCGCCAATGCCGGCCGAAAACAGCTGCTCCGAGACTGCCGACAGGGGCGCAGGGAAGCCGATCGTGCGTGCCTCGTCGTTGACGATCCCGACGTCCTTCTGGATGATTGTCATGGCCGATTTGGGCACACCGTCGTTCTGCAGCTGCCACTGGACGCGGTGCTCGACTGAATGTCAGCTCCTATCAAATCTAGCGGACATACACATGAAACTGCTCTTGCGCAGGGCGTTGTACAGCTTGCGGGGATTGACACCGAAATTGGAGCCCAGGGCCATAGCCTCTCTGGTGGTCAGTGTTGGCGGCCATAATTACTAACCCAGTGAGAGCAATGTGGATAGCACACAACACCTGGTTGATGAGCTTGAAGTCGCTGGCCTGCCCGACGCTGTCGCCGACGACCTTGAGGTTGCCGTTCGGCTGGCGGGTCAGAGCCTCGAGAACGGGCCGTGCCCGGTCGATTGCGGAGTCGGTTCCCGAGACCATCACGCTGAGCTGTCCCTCTGCAGCTCTAACAAATCCTCCAGAGACAGGCGCGTCGACAAGCTGGATGTCTGTCAGCTACCTGATTGCATTGGGAGATCCGAGACACACTCACCCCGACACCCTTGCCTAGGGCATCGAGTCTGTCGCGGACAGTCGAGAGGAAAGACGGCGGCACGGTCGAGAAACAAATGATAGACGAGTTGGCGGGGAGAGCTTCGCGTCAGAGATACAACAGTCTGCCTGCTTACCTTCAGCAACCTTGCCTGCGCCGAAAAGCACGTCTTCGACCTGAGCGGCGTTGACCACCATCAGCCCAAGGACCTGGACGCCCTGCGCTGCAACAGCCGGGGTCTCAGAGGCAATAGCGCCCTGTGCCACGGCCTTGTCGAGCGATGGCTTGTAAACATCGTACGCGCGAACAGGGAAGCCCTGTGACAGGAGGCTCTGAGAGGTCAGCAAGTCTCCTCCCATCAGCAGGCGGTGGACATACTCCAGTCATGCCGGAGCCCATGGCTCCCAGGCCGATCCATCCAACTGGCACAGTCATTGTAGGTCGTATATCGAGAGAACAGTAACGACGGGTTTTGCAGCGCCGTGCTTGCGTGCCCATGCACTCTTATGCAAGAACATCAGGCCGAGACGGCTTTAACATGCAACGCGCATGGCCGGTAAACAGCGGCTATGGCTGCAATGCCCCGAACATAAGCCGGGCGGCGAAATAGTGGAGGGATCTGCCCCATTTGTAGACGCGCTATGTGCGCTATACCGGAGAAGTTGGCCGACTGGCGGGGATATACACTTGCATTCAATGTCCAGTACATAATCGTCATCATAAATGGAGAGCAGGAGTGCTCTAGCACAGCTCCTGATGACTTGCCTGCTACCCAAGTGTGTATAGGACTGCAGACAGTCGCGCGGCAATCTGGCCGTAGGGGAGAAGTGAGGAGTCTAGTAGTAGTGGTTGCCGCCGTAGCCTCCGACGAGCGAGCCACCGGCACCGCGGTAGGCTGACTGGCTGTCGTCCTCCATGTACTCTGGGTTGGGCTGCACGTCAGTGCATGCGCGGAGAAGCCATGAAGAGTTTCTACTCACCGCCAGCAATGGGTCCTTGACCTCCCAGACGGCAATTTTGGAGCCGACCGAGAACTCGAGGTCCTCCTTGGTGATAGCTAATGTCAGACAGACTCCAGCGACAACACTCACAGTCCCAGTACTTGTACACCATCATCACTGTGAAGAGCATGCACAGGGTGAAGAAGAACACGCCGTCAATGTAGTGCGAAACGGCATCGCAGATGGTGACGCTGAATGCCAGCAGCACGACACATCCGATCACGTAAAAGCCAATGCCGAAGAGGATGTCTCCGATAACCCAGCGGTCGTCGAGCGTGCGAACGACGAGTACGAGCTGCGAAACAGAGTAGACAACAACAACGATGAGAGGGAACACCAGGTAGGTGATGAACAGTCCCACGGGGTTCTTGTGGTTAAGTGTGCCCCAGTTCTGGAACGTGCCAGCCGCGATGATGAAGCATATGCCACCAACGAGGAGGCAGCTGAGGCGCAGGAACTGCACATGTCAGCGAACGTCTAAAGCCTAGAGCTTACCCAAAGGCTCATTGGCGTGCCGTCCTCGTACAGCTGGAATCCGACGAAGCCATTAACGAGGATGCACCAGTAGAGCGCGCCGATGGCGCCGGCGTATATAGCTGCAAACCATGGATACACGACATTTGATGTGGGGATGACAGTCGAGTCAAGGAAAATGGCCAAGAGCTCGACGAACATGTAGATGTAGAAGAAAAGAACGATCTCCTTGCGACCGACGGCGGTGTACTTGGATCGCACGTGGAACAGCATGATGAGCGTCATACCAAGCGCAGCAATGTGGACAAAGCATGTTGCTGAGGGGAGAGTCAGTATTGATTCGACTGCTATACAGCATAGACCAACGCACCTGGCTGGAAGATTATCTGTCGCCCAAGCTGCACATTACGAGCATAGCATGTTGGCTCGATACCGGTTCCATTGCCAAGCACGGGGCAGACAATCAGGGATGCGCGCTCGCAGA
Source organism: Cutaneotrichosporon curvatum (assembly GCA_001600275.1). Classification (NCBI taxonomy): domain Eukaryota; kingdom Fungi; phylum Basidiomycota; class Tremellomycetes; order Trichosporonales; family Trichosporonaceae; genus Cutaneotrichosporon; species Cutaneotrichosporon curvatum. The sequence continues at coordinate 34,934 of BCJH01000015.1, read as the reverse complement.
CCCAGTGGAAGTCGCCAAACTTAAAGGCAGCCTCTTTAAGCGCCATGTTGAAGTTGTTCGTGAGATAGGAGAGGCGATGGAGAGGTGGAGATGAAGATGAGGGTGAAGGTAACGGTGCGGCGCCAGCGCTCAGACCTGGTGCTCTGCAGGATCGGTCGCCAGGATCGCGGTGAGAAGAAGAGGAGCAGGAGCAGGGGTGTGTGCTCTATGTGAGCGTCGAAGTCGTGAAGTGGTGTTCGTGACCGTGTCCAAGGATGTGATGGGGAGTTGAGGATGGAACGGACGCGGAGGAGTGGAATGGAAAACGATATTCGAGGCTGTGAAAGGATGTGCGAAGATCGAGAAGGGAGGGTGTGATCGCGAGCGCAGAGGATTAACAAGGGGTTCATAAGGGTCAGATCGGTGCACTCTTCCCTTAGGGCACACACACACACACTGGTGGTGGTGCTGTAATACTGATGACCAGCTATAGGAGTAGTGTGTTTCTGATCCCGCTCCTGCACCTACCGCGCCTCTCTGGCCAGCCCAGCTATGGCTCATAGCTCAATGTTGCGGGTTCTCCTCCTTGGCCAGCTTGGCCGCCCTCCTGTCGCGTGTTACGCTGTTGCACCCACCTGCCCTGAATTTATGCGTGCCTTCTCAAGCCGCACTCGAGATTTGATTCCGTTCACTCCGGCTGGGCTGGCATGTCCCTCCCCCTTCTCTTGTGTTCGTGTCTGCATCATTCACTCATATTCCCCTGCATTAGAACTTTGCCCTGAGCTTCGTCCTTACAGTGCGGATCATGGCTTGGTACCTATGGTACTAGTACACCATTTGGTCACATTGCTTAATAACATCTCGCATTCTATATACTCCAACTGATTCCATGATATACGCGGTATTCTCATTCCGCTTGCATCGAGCAACTTACACACACAAGGATATACACACACACAATTCATATTCGGTCTTCTGGACCCCCAAATATGGGCGTATCGGACTGCCGCGCGCGTGTCAGACGTCATGACCCTATTCGTCCTTGTTATCGGCATCGGAGGGGGGGGGGAGGACGGGTCGCGGGGCGGGGTACGGTTGAACTACTCATGCTACTTTCTGTTTCTTTATATCCACTTCTTTTGAGCTCATCTCGACCGTTCTGAAGTGCATAGACTCTGTGGTCGCATACTTGCTATCACACTTATACATCACTAGAACCTAGAAAACTACAAAAGAGTCCACCAAAATGTCCGCCCGTGCCGCCGAAGACCCCCAGCACGACTCTAAGAAGCAGAAGCCCATCGTGAAGAGTGAGTTTGGACGTCAACAGCGCCCTCCTTGTCGCCTGAAGCTGACCTTTAACAGAGAAGGTCTGCCTCATGTATGTTTGTGAGATGGTTGTGGTGCTAAGCATGCAGTGTTCACGATGGCTGGGGACTTTCGGACAACGAGAAGGGCAATGCCATCTTCCACGGAGACACCACGCACATGGACGCCATCCGTGACAAGCACAACTTTGCCAAGCTAGAGGCTTCGGGTCTTGCTGTCGGTCTCAAGGAGGGCCTCATGGGCAACTCTGAAGTCGGGTAAGTCGCATAGAATGGTCTCTCCGCTCGTGAAAGGCTGACCAGAAAAGACACCTCAACATTGGTGCCGGCCGCATCGTGTGGCAGGACATTGTCCGCATCGACCAGTGTACGTCACGGTGCGACATGGGTGCTGTTCTGACACACAGCTATCAAGACTGACGAGTTCAAGAAGCAGCCCAACATTGTTGCGGCCCTCAAGCACGCAAAGGAGACTAACGGCCGCCTCCACCTCATGGGTCTTCTGTCCGACGGCGGCGTGCACTCCCACATCAACCACTTGCTTGCGCTCGTGCGTGCTGCCAAGGAGGAAGGCGTCCCCCATGTCTACATCCACGGCTTCGGTGACGGTCGCGACACCGCTCCCAAGTCTGGCGCCGGATACGTCAAGCAGCTCCTCGACGCCCTCAAGGAGATCGGCCTTGGCGAGTTGGTGACGTACGTTGGCCGCTACTACGCCATGGACCGTGACAAGCGTTGGGATCGTGTCAAGGTCGCCGTCGACGCCCTTGTTGAGAACAAGGGTACCAAGGCCGACGACCCCGTGAAGGCTATCGAGGACTGCTACGAGAAGGGCGAGACCGACGAGTTCATCAAGCCTCTCATCTTCGGCGACGAGTCGACTCGTATCCAAGGTACTAGAAGCGCGATCACCAGGTGGCTGACCTGCAGACAACGACACTGTCTTCACCTTCAACTACCGCTCTGACCGTATGCGCGAGATTGTCTCTCTCTTCGCCTTCGAGGACAAGCCCATCGATGTCAAGATCCCCAAGGGCCTGGTGAGTACACAGTTGAGTTTGGCTGACAACCCCAGCACATCACCACCATGTCCCGCTACAACCCCGAGTGGACTCTCCCCGTGGCCTTCCCTCCCGTTTCCATGGACAACGTCCTCGCCGAGTGGCTGGGCAAGGAGGGTGCATCGCAGTCTCACATTGCTGGTTAGTCAGGAAGCAAGTCGCTGCTGACAACAGAAACTGAAAAGTACGCCCACGTTACCTTTTTCTTCAACGGCGGTGTTGAGAAGCAGTACGAGGGTGAAGAGCGCGTCATGATCCCATCGCCCAAGGTTGCGACCTACGACTTGCAGCCCGAGATGAGCGTCCAGGCTGTCGCCGACAAGGTTGCAGAGATCGTGAAGTCGAACAAGTTTGACTTTGTGATGTGCAACTTTGCTCCCCCTGACATGGTTGGCCACACCGGTGTCTACGACGCTGCTGTCAAGGCTATCACTGCCACCGACGCCGCCGTCGGCACCATCTACGACGCTTGCGAGGACGCTGGCTACGTGCTCTGCATCACCTCCGACCACGGCAACGCTGAACAGATGCTTGACCCTGTCACCGGCCAGCCGCACACTGCTCACACGACCAGTAAGTGAAAGAGTGGCTTGAGATCTGACGCCCAGACCCGGTTCCCTTCATTGTCACCGGTGACAAGGGTACCATCGAGGTCGACGATGAGAGCGGTTCGCTGGCAGACGTTGCGCCTACAATCCTGTCCATCATGGGCCTTCCTCAGCCCGAGGGTGAGTTGTGCGGAACCGACTGTGCTGACTCAAACAGAGATGACTGGCCACTCGCTAGTGAAGAAGGCTTAGTTCGCAACAGACCGGGAATGGGGGTTGGTCATGACAGTGAATATGGAGAATGTTGTTGCAGTAGGAGTGAAATGCATGGCGACGAGTGGTACGGACTGGCATTGGAGACCCTCGACAGCGGAGCATCAGGTCGTGGGCGTGGAGGAGATATGGTACACATGAGTAGCTAGCTGAGATCTGGTGTCCTCCATCAGGCAACCTCTGCCTGGAATCCTGCCGCCGATAACCGAAGTCTCCGGATCACGTGACTATATATTGTTCCTCGCAAGCTTCGCATGTTCGCATCGACCTAGGGCTTGGCGTCAGCGTGCTGCCTGGCTGGCAGCGAGTATAAATGCAGACACGGCGACTTTCAAAGTTCTTCCAATTTTCAAACACTGAGTGCCGCCCACGAACCTGTGCACGGGAATCGACGAACGCAGTTGATCGTGGGGGCAGTATCGCCAAGGTGCTCACAGATAGACTTCGGTGCTACTTTGGCTCGTGCAGGATGGGTCCACGGATCCAGATGATAGTATGAGTCACAATGCCCGGGACAGACAGACATCCATATACAATCGTTGGTTCTGTGATCTTTGTTACTCTGAAGGTGTCGAGTACTGATGATTACAATCACATCCAAAGAAGCACTGTTATGCGCACTGTTATGCCCATCCAAAGGCATGCCTGTGAAGCAAGTACGTGTGCGCCCACGCCACCGCCGTCCACGCCTCTCGTCTGGAGGTCGCCCTATTGTCCCAGCTTCCAAAGCATCAATGGCTGATCGTGCGACATCGTCACAATGACTTTGGCTGCGAGAGAGATCATCCAACAGCCAGGAATATAACCATTACGTAATATATGCTGATTGGTGACGCGTTCCTGGCCGGCTAGGCCAGGCGTGGAACTTGATCATGAATCCTGAGCATACCCAACCTTGGTAACGAGCAGCAGCATTCAGCGCTCCAACCACGTCATAACGACCCGACACGCGCAGCTCCCAGCCGAGATGCCCATGATACGTGCCCGGAAGGCATCTTCTCGTCATGCCTCACTTCCTCTCCCCCAGTCTTCTGAACCTGGCGACGCTCAAGTTCCTTCATCATCACAGCAGCCGCGACTGGATCTTCAGCAACGACTGAAGGCCACAGCAAACAGGCGACCGAGACGCCCGCGCACTCCGTCTACCGGGCTTCAGGTCTCGACTTCAACCTCCGCCGGGAGCAGCCTTCTGGAAGGCAGCGATATTTACTATCACAGTCCCGAGCAACTTACTCATTCAGCATCTATGAGCGACGTCGACAGAATAGAGGTTCCAGAGATTAGAGAGCATGGCCGCCACAGAGACTCCCTGGTCAACCGTGTTGCTGGAAAGCTGCATTCGCCGTCGGGCGACCACAAGAGGCGCAAGTCTCGACGCTCTCGTCGGTTATCCACGTCGTCTGCCTTATCGCACAGCAATTCTATTGCTGTAGCCCTGGCGAAGAGTGGACTGCAGATAGCAAGCCCAGGTGATGAGCATGCGGCCAAGGCGGCAAGCGCGCGGGCGGTATCGTCCGGGCGATCACCTTACCTGCTCAACCCGCACGATTACGACAGCGAAGATGATGGTTATGGGACTGAAGACGACAGCGCCGAGGGAAGTGACATTGAAGGGATCGATCACCTCCCAGTCACTGGGTTCGCTGTGGCAAGTAACCGACGCAATGCCGAATTCCATGGGTTGTTCCCAACAGTAGACGAGGGAGACTACCTCATCGAAGGTGAGGTGCCACACGTGCGCTTGTACTGACTGGCTAGATTATGGTTGCGCACTGGCCAAGGACATTCTCGTGCATGGAAGGCTTTATGTTTCGGAGAATCATATCTGCTTCCACTCCAACCTGTTTGGCTGGGTCACAAACGTAAGTCGTACCACGGTCAGTCTGCTAACATCAAGGTCGTGGTTCCTTTCCTGGACGTGCTCGAAATCGAGAAGAAGATGACGGCACTGGTTATCCCTAATGCCATTGGTATCGTGACTAAAAAGGAAAAGGTTAGTGCGAGTGGCATTCGAATGGGTCGGAAGCTGACAGATGTCCAGTACACATTCGCTTCCCTTATCTCGAGAGATTCTACATTCGATGTGCTCATGAATATCTGGCGCATAGCTCATCCCGGAGCTGTGATGGTGGCGTCTTCGACCTCGAACGGGGTGTCACGCCCGCCGTCCGTGCAAGAGGTCGACGTGCCACATACTTCGTCTGCAGCTCACAAGCGTACGGAATGTGCTTGCGGCAAGGCCGGGAAGCACTATGCGGAGACAGCGCTGGATACTGTCTTGCCTAGCTCTCCCGAGAAGATTTACAACCTCATGTTCAACAGCGGCTGGTACCGCGAGTTCCTGTCGGACAATCAACAATTGAGAGGTAGGTTTCTCAACTTGCCACGTCAGTGCTTCCACTTACCCCAGACATCGAGTCGTCCGATTGGCGCCCGGACGAGGCGCACGAAAAGAAGTTGACCAGGTCTACGTCGTATATCAAACCGATAAACGGATCAATCGGACCGAAACAAACAAAGTGTCAGATTGTAGACCTGCAAGACCATTGCGATTACGACGACTACATAACGACAATCACGACAACCCGGACGCCAGATGTGCCAAGCGGCGGCGTGTTCAGCGTCAAGACGCGGACCTGCCTCACGTGGGCCGGGCCCGCATCGACACGCATTGTGGTCACGACCGAGGTGGAATGGACAGGCAAATCCTGGATAAAGGGTATGTGTGCTAGAGACAGGGAGCTAACTTTGAAGGCATTATCGAAAAGTCTGCCATCGATGGCCAAAAACAATACCACGACGACTTGGCTCGCGAGATGCGAGTCTATATAAAAGCTCACCCGACCGAGTTCTCTGTCGCAGGCGCCGACGTGGAGCAAGAAGAAGAAAAGGAAGAAGCGGAAGCAGAAAGCCGGACCGAAGCACAAGCCTATGCGGCTCAGAACAGACGCTCTAAGCAGGACGAGGATTACTGGCTGCTCCAGGGAGCTCTGGACAGCGTTGTCACAGGATTCAAGTCCATCGGATCCGGCCTCAGTACGGCGGCTGAGACACTCTCGGACCTTCTGGGCGATGTGCCAGTTGGGCGGGGCATGATTATGGCCTTGCTGATAGGCGTTCTCTTGATCTCCAACGTGTATACGTACATGGCACGTCCGGCTTCGCAACACAAGGCCAAGAAGTTGCAACGATTTGGCCCCTCGGACGATGACGTTGCTGAGGCTCTGAGGCTGATATTGGAGCGACGAGCTGCGGTGACTCCGCAGGAAGAGATCACAGACCTGATGCGCCTCTTGGACGAAGTTGACGCTCGATCCGCCAAGCTCCGAGGCTCTCTTCCTGTAGCAGCCGCGCGACAGCAGGCTCAGGACCAGCTTGACTAGCGGTCCAGAATTCATTGCACTTTTTACGATTACGTTGTTACTGTATGCATTGTCCACTGTATGCATTGTTGACATTTTCACATGGTACATGCCTGTTAGGCGAACATGCGCGACCTGGAGCACTTCTTGGTACATGCAGTACATGATCACCAGATCACCAGTATACTACTGCAGAACTCGCTTGCTATAGGCGTTACGTAATGTAATGTTCCTGCACGCGACACGCGACGCGTTCCTGATGTCATTGCGCGACTGCTCGCGTCTGCTGGTACGCGTTTGTTTTGCTATCGTGAATCAGCACAACTTCTTTTCGGTGTGTTGTTCGTGACCTGTCCCAGCATACTTTGACCTTCCCAGTATGTCGGGAATGAAGGGTGCCAAGCGACACCGCGAACATGTGCGCGTGGCTGCTCCGGTCGACTTCACCATGCTGTCTGAGGACTCGGACAGCGACGACAACAAAGTTCAACAACAGAGGAAACGCAAGCGAGTGAGTCTTGCTGCCCTCCCTCTGCCGCCACTGACTGAAGCAGTCCCCTACCGCTCCGAGCGATACTGGAGAGGAAGTGCCAGAGCTAGAGGACGAAGAGTACGAGATTGAATACATTGTCGATTCGCGCTTCAAGACATACGGCAATAAGACTGTCCTCGAGTACTTCATCCACTGGAAGGGATATGGAGTGAAGGACCGGACCTGGACCTTGGCCGAGCAGTTGGACGATGATGACCCCCCCGTTGTCAAGTTCTACAAGAAACACCCCTTCAAGCCGCGCAGGAATCAACGGACTATCCTGAGTCTGATGAACTCCAACCGGCCCCCCGTCAAGAAGCAGAAATCGTCACCGGTTAAAGAGCGAAAGCCAGTTACTTCGGGCAAGGAGAATCGTCAGAGCACACTTTTCAGCACCAAGGTTACCAAACCGAAAGAAGAGGACGCAGACTTCGTCGACGAGGAGATGGCTGTTGAAGAGGACGACAGCTTCGAGGAGGAGTCTGAGGAGTCTGAACCGGAAAGCATGGATGCTGCCTCAGAGAGTGAGGAAGAGAGTGAGTTGGTCATCGTCCAAGCTAACGATATAAGAGCCCAAACCAACCCAACGACCAGAGAAGTCCAAAACTACCGGCGGTTGGACCTGTCGCATCAAGGCTCCAAAGAAGGCAGCAGTGAAGCTTGGCAGCTACAAGACTGGTGTCACTCCTCTCGAGGTCGACTGCGACACTAAGGGCTTTGGCAAGGCTCTGACCGAGGATTTGCCTCCCATCAGCGACATTGGTGCAATCTTCGACCATCTTGCGTCACGCGTAAGTCTGCACTGCAGTCAAACTCTGACTGATGGCAGATGCCCTCTGTGGTGGATGTTGTGCAACGACTTAACGGGCGCAAACTGCGAGTGGCAACCATGTGCTCGTGAGTCCTCTCATTGTAGTGTGTTCCTGACCGTCAAGAGGAACTGAATCCCCGTTGCTTGCACTAGATATGATGGCGGCTGCGATCAAAGCCAAACATGGCATAACGTTGGGCGTAGAGCACGTCTTCTCGTGCGAGATCGAGCCTTTCAAGCAGGCATATATCGAGCGCAACTTTGCACCTCCAATCTTGTTCCGAGACGTCACCGAACTGGGACGGCGCAAAGCCCACACTGCATATGGCTCCTTGGTTGACGTTCCTGGCGATGTGGATGTGAGTCCAGGCCGAACCCCCCTCTTAGAGCTAACGTCTAGATGCTCATCGCGGGAACCTCATGCGTTGATTATTCGGGCCTCAACAATGAGAAGCAGGACATCACTGCCAATGGAGAGTCGGGGCGCACTTTCCGTGGCATGCTGCAGTGGGTCAACAAGCACAAACCTCCCATTGTCATCCTCGAGAATGTCTGCAACGCCCCCTGGGACAAGGTCGTTCAGTACTTCGGCCAAATCGACTACGACGCCCAGTACGCAAGGTAAGCGAAGCTGCAGAGTCATCACTGACATACCAAGATTGGATACGAAAGAATATTACATCCCGCACACGAGGACCCGAGTGTACCTGTTTGCTACACCGAAATCAGCCGGCGTCCATCTCCCAGAGAAATGGGTGGAAACTGTCAAAGCCCTCCGCCGCCCCTGGTCTTCCTCGTTCGAGGCATTCCTGCTCCCCGCCGACAACGCCAACATTCACCGCGCTCGTCTTGACCTCGCTGCAGCAAAGTATCACCGGGACGGCACTCAGCGGAAAGCTACCGATTGGGGCCGTTGCGAATCCCGCCATGCACGGGCCAGGCAAGAAGAAGAACTCGGCAACCTCCGCCCACTCACAGCATGGCAAGAGGCTGGCGTATGTAAAGGACTAGACTGGACCTGGAACGATTGGTTGCTCTCTCAGACTGAGCGCGTTGTTGATCTGTTGGAGATCTCAACGCTACGCATGGCCAAGGACGGTATCGACTCTGGTTACAAGGCGTGCATCTGGAATGTCAGTCAAAACGTTGACCGACAAACAGGCTCCTCTCGTACCGCTCTCGCGCAATGTCTTACACCTAATATGATTCCTTGGGTCACCAATCGCGGAGGTCCCGTCACTGGGCGCGAAGCGCTAGCATTGCAGGGTATCCCAGTTCAAGAGCTTCTTCTCACAAGTGAGAACGAAGATCAACTGGCAGATCTGGCTGGAAATGCTATGACAACGACAGTCGTCGGTGCATCTATGCTAGCTGCTCTCGCCGTCTCTCTTCCCTCTTTGGTGAAGGGACAGAACGCGGAGGCAGAGGCAAGCAAGCGACACCGGCGAGAGGTAGCGGCGGACGCCGAAGCAGCTGGACGGATTGTTGGTACCGAGTTGTTGACTGACCACCCCTTGGACCTGGCGAAAGTCCACAGCGCACCGCTGGCCACAATCATGGATTTGGCCGAGCGGAGCTCCCGACACTGTGTCTGCGAGGGTCAATCGGGAACAGCGTCTTCACCAATCCACGAGTGCTCAGCATGCGGTTATCGATCCTGCCAAGATTGTGGCGGTCGGCCAGAACACGTGTATGAGCTTTGCAGTAACGCTCGGGTTCAGCCAACTGAGTTCGAGATGCATTTCAAGAAGCTCCTTCCGATGCGTGTCAAGATCGCCGGCTTGCTGGAGTCCTCGTTGTCAAAGATGCGAGACCTCGCCATCGGCGCCGGCAAAGGTGCGATTGACGACGCGGATTGGAGGCTATGGAAGGCTGCTGTGCTCAACGCCGTTGACGACGTCGAGTTCCGGTTCCGCTATCTCAACCGTCGCAATACATGGACTGCTGTATATGAATCGCCAGCAGCCACGCTCGACCTGTGGCTGGCAGCACCGGTACCTGAATGGCGCCTGACGATCAAACCAGCACCCTCAGAGCCCGTCAACAGCCGACTTCGACACCTTCTCCGACACCCCGTTGCCCGACTACGTGTTGACGTGGATGGCAAGGACGTCCTAGGAGGGGTTTGGGAGCTTTGTGTCCCTTCGCACAAAACCGTTCAGGTGGATATCGAGGGATGCGGCGAACTGGTACCATCTTGGCAAGCGAGCCTTGGTCTGCAGGGCGAGTTCGAAGGCACAACTCGGTGGTCACAAGTCCGAGTCACAATACCCCCAAAGGACGAGAAGACGCTTGATCGCCAACTCTCCGGTACCTATACGCTTTTGCCAAAGTGCGGTGTAGCTATGAGCTCCCTCCATGTCAGAGAACCCGCAGACAAAGGTCTTCCCCCGGTGTATCTCTTCTTCGATCCAACTCGGTGCGGCAACGCAGCCGATGATCGCTATGTTTTCTCCACTTCTATCGATCGCCTGGAGTACAACACCGAGCGAGTCATCCTGGCGTCTCTCAGCCCCAAGTGGCGGGAATCGTGCACGGCCAAGGAGGTTGTTGCTATGGATATCGAGGGCGGTTGGGTTCCATGCAAGAGAGCGCGTCTGACGGCCGTCGGTGGCGATAGTATCGCGATCGACGACGATGAGGCACACCGGGATGAAGCTACCTATGCTATTCCATCGTCGCCAAAGCTCGTGTCAAAGGCTAGTGACAACTGCAAGCAGGCTGTGGCTATTATCTCTGTGACAGTGCCGCTCGATGCCTCTCGAAGCGAGGGTATGTGGAAGGAGGGTGCTTGGGGCGAAGTCGACCTCCTCCACGAGGGCAACACAGTGTTTGCCGACCTGGCATGGATCACAGAGCGATTGCCTCCCCTGGAGTTCTTGTCCCAGTGGAACCGTTTGAAGGATGTGGATGCAGCCGGCTCTGCATGCGCATTGTGTGCACCGCGTCCCCCCACCATCCATTGGATCAAGCAGGCCGGAAAGCCCAACAAAAACGGCAACAAGACGAAAAGTGTCATTGTGGCCTTCGAAGACCGTTTGGAGGCTGGTCGTTACGAATACGTGAGTGACCTTGAACGCTTGATCTCATACCCAGGCATTGAAGCACCGACCGGCTCCATTCGTGGTGCAGCTTCGACGTGATGGCGGTGTTGGCGCATTCCGCATTGGCCTCAATGGCGTCTCGCTCAGCCATCGCGCCCTCGCCCGTCTTCCACAGAGCCGCTCAAAAGGTGCGGTCAGGCTGTCCTGGCGTCTCACCCCTGGACAAGTCGCGGACGTACCAGAACCACCCAGAGTATTCGTGCTCCCAGGCAACAAGCAGGACCCGTCACATCGGCAACCAGCACACTTCCGCCTCGACCTTCGTCCTGAGCAACTGCGGTCGCTTTGGTGGATGTTGCAGCAAGAACGAACTGAAGGCAAAACACACACGTTCGTGGAAGAGGAGATCGCCGAGGCAGCGCTGCCAGCCTTGGGATGGCGAGCTGAGGGCAAGGCTGAACGACCGGTCATGGTCCGAGGAGGTGTGATCGCAGACCAGGTTGGCTACGGCAAAACGATTATCTCACTGGCACTGGTGGCTGAGACGAAGAAGGATGCCGCGCCGGAACCAGCACCAAAGGGGCTTATCGATTCCAAAGCGACTCTCATCGTTGTCCCAGGACATCTGAGCAAGCAGTGGCCCAGTGAGATCAAGCGCTTCACAGGAGACACTTTCAAGTTGATCGTCATTCAGAGCCTGCGCGACTTGCAGGAGAGGACCATTGCTGAACTCACCTCAGCAGACATTGTCGTTGTGGCATCTGAGATCTTTGACTCTGACGTGTACTGGCAACGCATGGAGTATCTGTCAGCCCAACCTGACGAGTGGTTGAACGACACGCAGGGTGGCCGGTTCTTTGCAGATCGCCTCGATGCCGCTATTGAGACACTGCGCGAGCAAACGGACATCATGCAGACAGACGGCGCCGCGCAAGCTCACCTGAACCAAAAGACCCTTCACCAGCGCGCTGTCGATGACGCAGAAGGCAAGAAGAACGAACTGAAGGCTGCAAACTTCGGGAAACGTCTCAAGGGTGCAGCTTATCGGGACATGTACGATGCTTCAGAGCCTGAGAACAAGAAGAAAAGCAAGAGCACTGCGTCTTCGCAAAGCCCGTGGGAGGTCGATGAGGACGAAGAACAAGAGGCAGATGAGATGGCGGTGGCTGCACCTAAGCTTACCTTCCGCAAAGCCTCCGGCTTCCAGTCCTTCACCAGCACCGCCGTGCAAGGAGACTACACGCGAATGACAAGCCCACTCTTCCACATGTTCCGGTTCCGTCGGGTCATCGCAGATGAGTTTACGTATCTGGAGAGGAAGGGACTGGCATCCATTCTTCGGCTCAACGCATGCTTCAAATGGGTCCTTTCGGGTACGCCTCCGGTCAATGACTTTCCAGCAATCCGGAGCATTGCCGCGTTCATGGGTATTCACTTGGGCGTTGAGGATGACGCCGAAGGAAGTGCTCAGTTCCGCAAGCTTCGCGCAAAGGAACAGACAGCAGCCGAAAAGTTCCACGCGTTCCGAGAGACCCACTCCTCTGTGTGGCACCGCCGACGAGATGATCTGGCCCAGGAGTTCCTCAACACCTTTGTGCGGCAGAATATCGCTGAGATTGAGGACATCCCGACCGTGGAGCATATCCATACCTTCCAATTGCCGGCATCTGAGGGTGCTGTGTACCTCGAGCTAGAGCACCATCTTCAAGCTCTGGAAATGCAAGCGTGAGTAAAGCATGCTATCGCAGCTGACAGTCAGACGCAAGGAGACCAAGTTCAAGAATGTCACGCAAGGAGACAGGAACGCTCGACTCGAAGAGGCCTTGGCAGATTCCAAGACGGCAGAAGAGGCTCTACTCAAACGTTGCTGTCACTTCACCCTCGATCTGACAGACAAGAAACGGGAAGCAAAGTCGGCCAGCGAAGCTTGCGAGCATATTGCGAATGCGAGGCGTTCGCAGCTGCGAGGCTGTGAGGCTGACCTTGAACGGTCCATTAATGCAGCCGTCGGACTGCATGCTCTAATCCGGAAGAAGGGAGGATTTGGGTCTCAAGATACTGATCCCAATCCCTTCCGCGACTGGGTGTATCTGGCTTTCGACTCTACTAAACATCAAGGCGATGCCGAAGCTGCAGAGAAACTTCGAGAAGTGCTACGCGAATGCGGCTTTAGCACCAGAAAGATCCCCGATGCTCCGGTGAACGGCAAATATCCAAAGGTCGACGCAAAATCCACCGCAGCAGATATCAAATGGGACCTGCGAGAACAGACCCATCTGCTGCGACGGCTTTCGAAGGAGCTGGTGGCCAGAGTTCGATCTCTGCGGTTCTTCGAAGTTGTACGCAAGCTGCAGCTGAACGGTCCAGAGGCTGTTGACGTGCTGGAGGGTTCCGAGTGTGGCCACAAGCCTTCCAAGAAGTCATCTGTGGCCATGAGCGTTCTCAGCTGCTGTGGCCACGTATCTTGCCATGCCTGTATGGTCGAGTCGGCGAACAATCAGCGATGCGTCAAGGGTGATGACTGCCATGCCCATGTCCGCCATACAAACATTGTCAAGGTGTCCTCGTTGGGTATCGAGGGCGAGTTGACTTCGGGCCGCTATGGTGCGAAGCTGCAAAGATTGGTCGATTTGATCAAGTCCATTCCTAAACACGAGCGCGTCCTGGTCTTCTACCAGTGGGAGGACCTTTCCAGCAAGATTGGCGACGCACTAACAGCCGGAGGAGTCAAGCACGTAACCTTGAACGGGACGGTTGTGAGAAGGGCCAACACATTGGATCGCTTCCAGTCCGACGCCGATACGGATCGAGTGCTTTTGCTCAGAGTCAACGACGCTTCCGCTGCGGGTTCCAACCTGACTACGGCGAATCATGTCATCTTCCTTGGTCCATTGTTCGCACCAACCTTGCTCAATTATCGGGCTGTCGAAACGCAAGCCATTGGTCGCGTGCGTCGGTTCGGCCAGCAAAAGCACGTACACATCCACCGTCTACTTGCGCAGGATACGATTGACATGACGATCTATGGGTCACGACTTGCAGAGCTGAAAGCGAAGCCGGACTACATCCAGTTCCCGCAAGCGGAGTATGTCCCACGGAAGAAAGGAGAGCATCGACCGTCGAAAGACTGACGCTGAGTAGTAAGGAAAGATAGTACAATATTGCATAGTCCTCCAGATGTTAAAACAGTTAGGACGACCCGCAAGCTGCGGCTCGTACCGTACTCCATAGTCCGCCAAACAAGGCTTTCCGTTGAATGATACACAATCTCTGGAGCTGCTCTATACAGATAGATCTGTAAGTCAAACGCTAGTTGAGTGGGGTTGCCAGTCACAGAATCTTCAATCGAAAAGGAAATGTGACCTCGCTGCTTGCAGGTTGCAACCTTTAACTACTTTCGGATTAGGCTCAGAGAAGGTCTGGGAGGAATCTCATCTTGCTGGACTGCCCAATCAATGTCAGCGTGGCAATGCAGATATTTCATATCTTGCCTCTGCACCTTGGTTACAAACCGGTCTCCGGGTGGCGCTCATTCCGAGAGCACCCATAACCTGTCACTTCGCATCTATTAACATGTATTCTCTCTACTGAGGCAAGTCGGACACCGCGGTCTGGCCGCCCTGCGAAGCGATGGTGGTGGGCGGGTGGATGACAGCAGGCAAGGCTTTGAGAGCAATGCTCTCCGCACGTCCACTGAGGCGTTAGCGAGCTGGTAAGTCTGTACGACTGTATCATGCACTCACTCCGGGATGTACCCAAATTCAAGACGCCCTTGGACATCCTTGGTACCTTGGAAAATGTAGAACCCTTTGCGTTCGAACTGAATGATGTCCCACCTCTCGAGGTTCACCACTTCGGCACTGGCCAAGGCGTTCACCCGGTATTCGGTTCGCGGGTTGACCACATTTTCCAGGTCGTCATTATCCTCGAGTCTCTTCTTGGTAATCAGATAATCATACTCGATCAGCACGACAGGTATGAGTGGGAACGCCTTTGTGGGTGCTGCTAGCCAGGTAACCTTCTTCGCCGTCGTTTTGTAGTCCCCGCCTGGGTTGAGCTTTATGGTCATTGATGATACCGCTTCCGTGTCACGCCGGTCGAAGGAGCGTCCGGCCACGAAGGCATTCCCCCAGTCCATGCAGGTGATCTGTTGCATTAACAATATATAACCCACTAGGGTTCAACTTACCTCCTCGCCAAGCACAAAGCTCTTGGCATCGGCTTGCTCCATGAGGATGGTGGAAGAGAAGACCAAGGCTTTGGTCCCAACCTGAGGATTCTTCTTATGCAACGGTCTGATCTCGGTGCACTGATGATCCGTGTCTCTACCCTCTACGGTGACAGTCACGCTGCGGTCAGCAAGTGTCAAAGACAGGACTGACATTGCTTCCTCCGCAATCGCCCAGTACCGGGGAGCGGTAGGGTCGATAACGCGCTTATTGACCGTCCATATGGAGTCCCACTCCAACTGGAGAGTCTTCTGCGAGGCACCTTGACCTGCGATATAATCTTTGATTCCCCGGATGGTCATACCCCGGGCACGGATCCCGCGAACTGTCGGGAAGCGGGGGTCGTCCCACCCTGCTACCACATTATTCTCCACCAGGTACTTCAGTTTACGTTTAGAAAGGACAGTGTAGACGAAGTCGATGCGTCTGTAGTATGTGGTCAGTGGCACTTAAATCACAGAAAAGAGCGGAAAACCCACGAAAAGTCGAAAATCTCGATGCTGCGCAGACTGAGTTTACGCAGGAACCAAGCATATTGCTCGTGGTGTTGCGCGTACTCATTTGCACGCAGTGCGTGGGTGACTCCGTCAATGTGATCAATCAAGGGGCACGCAAGGTCGTATGTTGGATAAGCATTATACTTGTTGCAGGCGGTCAGCATTGCCGACGTCGTTCACAGCCGCTTCTGGACCTTTAACACCTACCCAGTGATGTGATGAGGCGCACTGACAGAGCGAAAGATGACAGGATCGCGCATAGCTCCGTTTTTGTGCTGATAATCTATCTTTGCCCGCAGAACCCAGGTTTGAAACCCTGGGTGTCCTTCGCGGAGGCAACGAAAGCGCGATAGATTCTGGGCTACATCTGCGTCGCGGTTCTGGGAAGGCACGAAAGCATTGCGCTGCTCCTTTATCTGACGAGTCAGCTTGTTTGTTACTCACTTGCAATGATTAACGCTCTACTAACCAGTTCAGCATCAGTGCCATCCATGAAGGCATCTCCTTGCTGTATGAGACGTTCCGCATATTCCGCAATGCTGTCGAAATGGTCGCTCGTATGGACCACTTTGTCGTACGCCACCTCGATCATGGCCAGGTCCTCCTTTATTGTCTCTTCGAAGGCGCGCTCCTCTTTCAAAGGATTTGTATCATCAAAGCGCAGGATCAACTTTCCATTATACTTATCCGCAAAGTAGCGGTTGAGGATTGCGGCCTTGAGGTGGCCAATATGGAGATAACCCGAAGGCTCAGGCGCTGAAAGTGGTAAGCCACACATGCCGGGATCTCAATGCAAGCCTCACCAAAACGCAGCACGACCCGGCCTACCTCAGCATTTCGCAACTCTGCCTTGATGTTCTCTGCCCTTTTGGACGTCGTTGATCTGTCTGTGCTGGAGCGAGCTTTATTGGCGCCAATCACCACGCTTTGGATGGCCGGTAGCTTTTCCACTCGTGCAAACCAGGAAAACAGTGATGGCAAAGCATCCAGACATTTACGAGCACGTCCATATGCAGCAGGATTAGCTGGTCGTCAGCCTGGAAAACTTCCTTTCTCAACAGACATGACCTACATCGGATGGCACCCCAGACCAAGGCGTCGTTGTATCCGAACTGGTCATTGACGGACAGGAATGTTCTGCACGTTAGGCGAGTTGTGTTCCAATGTCTCTTACCGTTCGACAAGGTGGCTCTCAACAATGTGTAAGAGCTGAGATACCTCAGCAAAGCTCGCTTTCAGGTTAAAGCCACCGCAGTCGAAAGGCAAGCTCCGTTCGTCCGCTGTAGAGAGGGCAGCGATGGCACACATGGTTTCGACTTCGCCTTTGACATCCCCAAACGCAGCACAACCCTCTGCTCCAATCCAACGCACTTCGACAGCAAGAGCTGAAGCGGCGGCTGCAAGAGAGTAATTGGGATGCTTGGAGAGCGGGATCTGCACGCTGTTTGCCGTAGTCATTTCGCGAGTTTCAAGGTCATATACCGGCTTCACGAACGAGACGAAGGATACAAGGCTATCATCTCAGTGCGAGCTTTGATAGGGTGATGCCTGTGCGCGAGTCGATGACTAGATCGTCTGTTTGCGAGTCGATATCCAGCTTGCTTTGCAACACACAAGGAGCGAGGAGCGCATTGGCCGCGTGTGCTCCACACATGCACACAGACATCCGCACATCGCCGGGACACTTGGCCTCGTGTGGATTGTGATTGTATGGCAGCTATCCGCTTTCAGTCACGTTGTCCGCTGCAACTCCTTTCTGTTTCGGAGACACTTCGGGTCATACCCGTCAACGGGTCATCGAACAGGGGCCGCAGAGCGGCCTTTCTTATCATGGACGTTCTTGAACCATACGTGTTTAAAGTTGTCTGACAAACGTAGCTCGTGCTTGACGTGGTCAGCTGTTCCCACTCGCACGCAGGTACTGGGGGCAGGACCTCCTTGGCTGGCAATTCGTGACTCGTACGCGCATGCCGTAGCGTCCTTGTATACCGTGACATGACATGCTTTGTAGAGTAATTCCAAACACATTTGGTCGAGCTCAACCCGAAGGCAGGCAGTCTTCTCACAGGTATGGTGTCACTTGCAAGTTGCATGCTGAAGCCATATGAGTCTTCGATAGGTCCTCAGCCGTTGGCACCTTACAGTGCTCTTGCATTTTTCGCACGTCATCATAAGGGCTGAAACAGCATGACCAGGCTGATAAACGCGTGGCTTAGTGTGAGGAGGCCCCTTGGTTATATCTGTCACAATGATGCGCGTGTTACTTGTTCAAAATGTAGATATTCTCAGGCGGTTCAGCAAAGAGATTGTGACCTGTGCAAAATCAAGGCCCGTTTTACATCGAAGAGTAAAGGGGAGAACCTTGTTGCATAGCGTCCAAGATGTTAGAAAAGACAAAGCTGATGATGCTACGCCAGTGTCGCAGACCTGCGCTACGCTATATTGGATCCCTAGCTGGTCAGGTGCTGTATGCACTGTCGTGCATGACTCAGGAGCAGCAGACCATGTGGCTTCCGCAAGAGAGTGTTAATCACATGCGCGACCGAATCTCGGTACACATGGAAGGCACAAAAGCAAAGCTGCTACTACTGACTCCGGCAGTGCAGCTTTTCGGTATGGCAATATATGGCGAAGCCAGTCCTGGATTCGAGCTCCCCATTTGCACTGGATAGGTCTCTCTGACAACATGTCGCCGAAGTTGTAGCGTTTACCCAAAAATGTTGATAGATACATGAACTACGAGATGCCTGGAGCGTGGCCAGCGTTGTGACATTTCGCATTCCTAGCATGGTAAAAAGAAGGGTGTTCGCGACGTGCGCTTACATCAGCTGGCCATTGTCACATATGCAAAATAATAGTAGAGCAGCAACAGCACCTTCGAAATTTGTTCGCAATGCTTGACACTGGAGTGAATACTAGCTGGCCAAAGGAGGCATCCGATATTCAAGGAACCCCACCAGCCTATCCCCAGGAGGCATTGCATTGGACACTAGATTACTGACTCTGTGGAGTTCTAGATAGAAGCTTATGATAAAGATCTGCAGCGTTTACAGTCTTCGGCGGACCCTACTCATCCACACGCCTAGGAAAATTGGCCTACCGCCTAGGTCTGCTGCATGTGCCGTCCTGTTTACAGTGAAGGCAGTCATCCAGCTTACACGAGACGTCACTTGATCGCGAATCTTGATTGTCAAGGCCAGACAGCCACACTTGACACTTCCCCGTTCTTTAGATGTAGTATCATGTATGGGAGAGACCTGCACGCGACATAGCGAGCGATGAAGAGAATGCAGAGAACGTCTATGACCTGCCTGATGTATATACATATACGTGGGAAGAGGGCGTAGGGCGCACAGGGGGCGCACGCGTGTAGAGCGAAGATCTTGACAGCACGCGGTGCGTGGACCACCTGCCAGGTTGTCAATGACTTTTATCGGACCCCGGAGTCTCAGAGCATACCATTGACATCCTAGAAACCTTGATCACTTGGTATAACCACTCCATACACTGCATCAGAAGTCACAGCCTGAACTGTTCAACGCATGAACATCTTTTCGTCTCCACCATACGGGTTGTTACGGAATCCTGCACCTTCAGTACGGAGTTTAAGCATACCGATTGACTTTTAACTCTTCTGGCTATTGGAGGTGTAGAAGGCTGTGATAGCGTAGTAAAAGATGAGAGCGGTGCATTCCCATAGCTAGTTACTATTGGGTTTATATAGATAACAGAGA